>OY735261.1:6537406-7019219 GCA_963457715.1 Argyresthia albistria | reverse complement strand
CAGCGCCGGCGACGACGAGTGTTTGTACTTGCGCAGCGCATCTGTCGTCTGGGGAACACGGAGCATCAGTATTCTTAAACTATCCATGAAAAACAGGTCGATAGCTCGATAGGACTATCGAAAAGGCGATACTATTGAACCGCTTCGATACTATCGATAGACTATCGCTATCGCAACACCACTACGAGCATACATGCATACTATTATGTGGCATTTGTTTCGGGCTTTTCCGTGTTTCAGATGACAGTTTTTCCCGGTTTCCTCATTAAGTTAACAGGTTGGTTAAATCAGCCTCAGCCAATCACATGCCGCTGTTATTAAAAAAACCGGCCAAGTGCGAGTCGGACTCGCGCACGAAGGGTTCCGTGCCATTATCTATAAAAAACCGCAAAAAAAAATAACATTTTGTATGGGAGCCCCCCCTAAATATTAATTTAATTTTAATTTAATTATTTATTTTTTAAGTAAATAATATACTCAATATATTGTGAACATTTTAAGCGTCTACCTGCTACCATTATCAATATCGAGCAAAAATGAGCAAAAAAAATCACGTTTGTTGTATGGGAGCCCCCCTTAATATTAAATTTCTTTTGATTTTTAGTATTTGTTGTTATAGCGGCAACAGAAATACATCATCTGTGAAAATTTCAACTGTCTAGCTACCACGGTTCATGAGATACAGCCTGGTGACAGACGGACGGACGGACGGACGGACGGACGGACGGACGGACGGACAGACGGACAGCGAAGTCTCAGTAATAGGGTCCCGTTTGGCACCCTTCGGGTACGGAACCCTAAAAAGACACGTGATTGGCCGAAACTGATCCAACCTGTTAACTCAGCGCCCAGGGGCGGGCGTTTCACTAACCTGTTAACTCAGCGCCCAGGGGCGGGCGTTTCACTAACCTGTTAACTCAGCGCCCAGGGGCGGGCGTTTCACTAACCTGTTAACTCAGCGCCCAGGGGCGGGCGTTTCAGTTGTAGGTCTACTGGGGGCTATTTGGAAGGAAAATGTACTAAACTAAATACTCGGAGGTAGTAGTCGTAAAGCTATGTCGGAAGCCCTTATAGGGCAGCTCGATAACTGACAGTCGGGTTGGCCACCAGCCCGAGAGAGACAGCGTGGTAAAGCAGCGTACCTCATCCTTACTCGTATCCTTACCGTTGGGCTAAATATAATGTATGACCGAAGACAAGGCCAGTAGGCAGACCACCTGCAGGATGGTCCGACATAATCTCAATTTGGCTGGCGCGGGACCTTGCGAATTGGCGCTACAGAAAAGAAGCAGTAAGTTGATGTGGGCTGAGCCACGGAATCAACATTAACAATGCTGCTTATCTTCATAGCTAGTGAGCGTATAAAGAAGTTGTAATACCTTATTAACAGCTGTCTCGAGCGAATCAAGAGTCGTTGGCAGCATGTCCAGATTCCTCTGTAGCAGAAGTCTCCGGAGGTTCGATAGCAGTTGGCTTGATAACTGCGTTGCGTCACCGAGCTCCCTGAAATGATGAGGATATATCACTTATCGAATTATCAATTATGTCTGATCTGTAACACTCAGATCAAATCATCAATTATGTTTGTTCTGTAACCCTGAGTTGAGTGTATGCATACATCTGGACTTGCATACTTTCTAACTCAGCGAGTGTCTATGTGCCTGCACTGTCTGTGTACCTGGCGTGCAGGTCTGCTAGCAGCGCCAGAGTCACGCGCGGCGCGGCGGCGGCTAGGTGCAGCGAGTGCGGCTGTCTATGTGCCGGCACTGTCTGTGTACCTGGCGTGCAGGTCTGCTAGCAGCGCCAGAGTCACGCGCGGCGCGGCGGCGGCTAGGTGCAGCGAGTGCGGCTGTCTATGTGCCTGCACTGTCTGTGTACCTGGCGTGCAGGTCTGCTAGCAGCGCCAGAGTCACGCGCGGCGCGGCGGCGGCTAGGTGCAGCGAGTGTGGCTGTCTATGTGCCTGCACTATCTGTGTACCTGGCGCGCAGGTCTGCTAGCAGCGCCAGAGTCACGCGCGGCGCGGCGGCGGCTACGTGCAGCGAGTGTGGCTGTCTATGTGCCTGCACTATCTGTGTACCTGGCGCGCAGGTCTGCTAGCAGCGCCAGAGTCACGCGCGGCGCGGCGGCGGCTAGGTGCAGCGAGTGCGGCTGTCTATGTGACTGCACTGTCTGTGTACCTGGAGTGCAGGTCTGCTAGCAGCGCCAGAGTCACGCGCGGCGCGGCGGCGGCTAGGTGCAGCGAGTGTGGCGCGCTCGGGCCCCGCGCGCCGCACAGATGCACGATCGCGCTGTTTTCTGACGACAGCCCTGCCGGAGGTGGAGTGAGAATAGAATAGACGTTTATTGCATTAAAATCTTATAGGCTACGCATACATCCCACTTAACCAAAGGAATAAGTATGACGTCCCAAATAAAGCTACTAACTAATTATAACGGTTTATTATCAAATATGTATTTTGTTTTCAGTCGGTTTTACTCGTGAGGCCTCTGGAATAGGCAGACAGGGCTCAGGCGGTTTTCTATTTTCGTAACACAGTGATAAAGTCGTAGAATGACCTCAAAAGCAGAGTTGCATTGCATGGCATGACTTACAAGGAATGTGTGTGTTTTCACTCTTGTCCGACTTCTCCACTTGTTTCCAGTGTTCCTGTGCGGCCACCGTCTGAATACAGGCGAGTATAATGTCCGGCGGAGTCAAGTCTTGACTGCCGCGACTGAAACGTGTAATAATAATTGAAACAAAAAGTAAACTTTAGAAAAAACCTACTTCCACAAACCCTATTTGATAAGATTGAGTTTAATACAAACTGTAACCCCTTATCCCCCCCCCCCCCTTGGGGACTTAATTTTGTCAAATCCCATCTCAGTGCTAACCCACGCTACTAAGGAACCTCTGTACAAAGTTTCATGGCTCTAGGTCCACCGGTTTAGGCTATGGGTTGCCTGCCCGTCAGCCACTCATTGTATACGTATTTGTACCTAATATTGAGCAGTTCTGGTGGCCATATGTGGTTTTCATCACAATGTTATGCTTACCGTGAGTAAATGCACGAGTTATTACTAAAAACACAAAAATCACTATAGGTCTGCCTATAATATTTGAAGAGTTCCCTCGATTTCTCCATTGAGCAGTTCTGGTGGCCATATGTGGTTTTCATCAGCAGTTTCGCATCACAATGTTATGCTTACCGTGAGTAAATGCACGAGTTATTACTAAAAACACAAAAATCACTATAGGTCTGCCTATAATATTTGAAGAGTTCCCTCGATTTCTCCATTGAGCAGTTCTGGTGGCCATATGTGGTTTTCATCAGCAGTTTCGCATCACAATGTTATGCTTACCGTGAGTAAATGCATGAGTTATTACTAAAAACACAAAAATCACTATAGGTCTGATTATAATATTTGAAGAGTTCCCTCGATTTCTCCAGGATCCCATCATCAGATTCTGACCTGGTGGTCCACAGTACCAATGGGAAGAAACCACAAACAAAAAAAAATATTTCCAAATCTGTCCATCCGTCTAGGCGCAATCGGGGCACATACATACATAAAAAAAACATCCGGGGACGAATTGTAAACCTCCTCCTTTGGGAAGTCGAATAAAGAAGGTTACCATGAACCAGACCCAGAGCTCTGGCGAGCGAAGCAAGCGCGAAACTGTGAAATTCATTCGCGGGTTCGCGATTTATTGTTAATGTGGCAGATATGGAACTAATGGCACTAAACTGGCAACCTCAAATCCGACAGCTCTTACGCAGTTCCACAGATTCCATTTTCAAACACGCCATTTAAATCCAACTAGAATGTGAAATGTGAACTGATATGCACACATCAGCTTTATTAAAAATCAATCTCACTTAGAATACCGAGCCAGCATAGCGTCACGCCTTTTCCCATACGGGGTGGCAGAGGCACTGGTGTTGTCCTCTACAAACACTCTTCTATCGTCGTTTTGGGTTAAAAATGGGTTGAAGAAGTTTCGCAATTTATTCAGACTCTTGGTCAAATCGACAAACACACTTAGGCTGGATTTTACCAACAAAAAGTTATACGAGAATAACTATTCCGGGGATAACTTGTATGACAAATGACAGTTCAAAATGAGGTGATCTGATCTAGGTGTCACTGGTGTCTATGAAAAAGTAGAAGATACTCTCGAGTAAAATTTACTCTTTCGTTGGTAAAATCCAGGCTAAGAGTAAGACAATCGCAATCTCACCTAGAATACAGCGCCAGCAGCTTGTCCCCAACAAACAGCAGCATGTGATACCGCTGGTGCGCGCCGCACTTGACGTCGCGGCTGGCGCGGCTCAGGGCGCCCAGTGCGGCAGCCGTGGCGCCACTCTCGCCGAGCACGCCGCTCGCACCCGGGACTGTATCGCCGAGCGAGCGCGCGGAGAGGAGCGCGGACAACCATTTTTGGTAGGTTGGCGATTGCAGGCTGGAATGTGGGGTTTGTTTAGCAACACTTTTGATATTTGGGGTGGCAGATAAACAGCATGTTTAGACAGTTATTTAAAACTACATTTTGCATTGACAGGGGCTCTTTTCCAGCCCATAGCCGCAGCTATAGACCGTTAGAATGTCCCTATCCTTAGGATAAATTACTTTCACCACAGATATTATAATATTATACTAATACAGATATACCACCTAGAACAAAATATAACACCAGTGTAAACTGAGATGTTTTTTAGTTCGAGGGCATTATTGCTTGGTGCAGCACCATCGAAAAATTGCAAATACTACAAGATGGCGCTAAGATATTATAGGATTTATTCTAAGATTAGCGCCACCTAGAAGTATGTTAACTGAAACAATCTTACTCCTCACCCCATCTCTTTTTTACGTAGGGCATTAATTCTAATTTGTATGGTATGAGCACCCTGTGCTTTTACTATTGGTGTATCGACAGGACCAGAGAAACGAGTATGAGAAGAGTGGAGTTTATTTGTTATGATATTATTTTGAGAAGAGGATCAGGATTTTCTGATAACAAATTATTAAACAAGAATGTTTCTATAACATGGGGCCATGAACCAAAATTTTGTTAATTTTGTTGGTCTCTTGCACACCATCATAAAAATCCCTTCATTAGTATTTCTTTCATTAGCTTTAATAAAAGTGATACCCTGGATAAGACCCCAGAGTGTAACACTTACAGGTTGATTTTCTGTCCACAGATATGCTGAACCAAGGTCTTGCAGTCTAGGAGCTCTCTCTGAGCCTCGTCCACTTCTTCTTCACTGATTATCAGGAACACATGATCTAGCCACTGGAATTTTCAGTTTTATAAATTTATACCCTACAACTTTTTAATAAGGTTTGAATCTGTGTGTCGAGAGTCTATGCTGGATTTTACCAACAAAAAGTTATCCAGAGAATAACTATCCCGGGGATAACTTGTAACTTTTTCATAGACACCAGTGACACCTAGATCAGATCACCTCATTTTGAACTGTCATTTGTCATACAAGTTATCCCCGGGATAGTTATCACTTTTTGAGGCTGCCACATCGATAGTATACAAGTCTGTGGGCCGCCATAAAATTTTCTAAGTTTTTTTTTTCCTTGGCACCCTCTTATCTACACTCCAACCTATTACTTGGCTCTCACCTCGTCAAACACTATTGTAGTGCCATCCTCACACTGCATTGAAGAGTAAGTGTTGCCAAACTGGGCAGCCATTACCCTTTGTGACGTGATGATGGGAGAGAGCAGTTGCGACACATTGTTGCTGTCCGATACATTCACATCGGTTTGCTGGAAGTAGAAACACTAACTTTAACATATCATAACTACAAATAAACCGTTTGACTAACAAAACAACCAAAAGCAATACTGAACAAGCAAATACTGACTTGGAATTCTCCATCCTTATGACAGGATTATCTGTTTCAATGAAAAGGAATTTTGGTTTTGCGCTCTTTCTGTGTGGAATATATTTGTAGTACAAATAAGTAAATAAATGAAGAATCCTAGGCTTTACCTGTTTACTGAAAGCCTTCAAGCGATCAATGAAAGTGTCGTCCCATTTGGAAAATAATAGATCGTTGACATTGTCGAATATTAACACAGCTTTCATGGTGCTGGCAATCCTCAGAACAATAACTAATGGCGATCTAATCCTTAATCTAAGATTTCCCTTAGATTCAACTTCAATTTTTTTAGTTCATGGCAATCTGTCCTCAGAACAATAACTAAATCTGTCTTAGATTGTTTGATAAAATAAAATAATTTATAAATTGCTCGTGCTCGACGAAACCAGAGGACGAAACAAAACTTGATGAAAGTTTTTTTTTATGCTCGCGCGCGCGACTAGTCTGTAGGGTTGTGAAAAAATAATCGATTATAGAAAAAATCGATTATTTCAAAATAAAAATTTATTATTATTTTTTTGGAAAAATCGATTTTTTTAAAATCGATTATTTTTTTTGGTTAATTTTTTTTCCGATTTTTTTTCCAAATGTCAACCTCCATCTTCCTTGAATGGCCAGGCCAATGCTGACTGATGGGCTGGTGGACTAATACCAACTCATTAGCGGGACCTAAACCAGGTTCAGTTCAGTTCAGTTCAAAATTTTTATTGACCATAAAATCATACATATTACTTAGTCAACGTCAATTATATATTAATATTTTATTAAGTTGTGGGCTTAGGGATGGAGCAAAGAAGGGCAAGAAACCTCCCCCGTACCTCTTTTTAAAATATCCGAGCCTTAAAAATACAATGTTATGTATTTCTACTTAAGTCTAAGGAAAAACACCAAGGAGAGACGTACTGACTCAGTCCATCGCCCTTCTTTGGATTTCTGTGCGCTGAGATGGTAAAGACCATGCAGTTTTGTCATATAAATATTCTTTTACACTGTAATAAGACTTCTTCAATAGGCCGTTTTTGACATAGTTTTTGAACCTCCTTTCTGGTAGGTCCGTTGCTTCATTAGGTATTTTATTATAATAAAAAAACCGGCCAAGTGCGAGTCAGACTCGCGCACGAAGGGTTCCGTACCATTATCTATATAATTGGAACAAAAAGTAAACTTTAGAAAAAACCGACTTCCACAAACCCTATTTGATTAGATTGAGTTTAATACAAACTGTAACCCCTTATCCCCCCCCCCCCAGGGGAATTAATTTTGTCAAATCCCATATCAGTGCTACCCCACGCTACTAAGGAACCCCTGTACAAAGTTTCATGGCTCTAGGTCCATCGGTTTAGGCTATGCGTTGCCTGCCCGTCAGCCACGCATTGTATTTGTACCTAGTATTGAGCAGATTCAGACACCTTGTCTTGGACCAGTGAGGTGATATGTGGTCTTCTTCAGCAGTTCCGCATCACAATATTATGCTTACCATGTGCATTTGCACGAGTTATTATGAAAAACACAAAAATCACTATAAGTCTAATCGGTCTAATTTTCCAAATCGGTCCATCCGTTTAGGCGCTATCGAGGCACATACATAAAAAAATAAATAAAAAAAAACAAACATCCGGACGAATTGTAAACCTCCTCCTTTGGGAAGTCGGTTAAAAAAACCGCAAAAAAACACGTTAATTGTATGGGAGCCCCCTTTATATTAAATTTATTTTGTTTTTAGTATTTTTTGTTATAGCGGGAACAGAAATACGTCATCTGTGAAAATATCAACTGTCTAGCTACCACGGTTCATGAGATACGGCCTGGTGACAGACAGACGGACGGACGGATATCTTGAGATTTTAAGGTACTTTCCCTCCAGGGCCCATTCGTTTGTTCCACCCTGTATATGTGTGATCTGTAACTGTATTTTTCATGAAATACCCAAAAAGTTTTGTTCAAATTATCATCTTATGTCAGAATAACTTTGTAGCTAGTTGAAAAATAACATTTGAATTGATTCAAAGCTTGCCGCGCTTTTAGGGCCTTTAGTACCTACTAAACGCCGCCGTAAGCAGCACTGTCTACAACCTACTCCTACTGGAAAACGTGAGACACCCATCTACAATTTCCGTACAATGAGGTTCACTCACTCATTATGTCAATGTCATGCAGACTGCAAAACATCATTTCAACGCACCAAAGAGTATTTAATTAAAACATCACTGGCAGCCAAACTTGAAGTGGCCAAAAGGAAAAAATTAATTTCTGTGCTCTGAGATTTGTATGACAACAAAAGTAATTAAAAACTATTAATTTTATAATTATTTTCTAAAAGTTCTACATAATAAATAGAGACGTCGTAATTCATCAATTAATATTTAAAGTCTTTGTAGAAGTCCGGGGACGACATTGCCATATCATTTAAATTTAGTTTCATTAAAAGAAGGCTTACCTACCAAAACAAAATGGCCTTGGTATAAACTTTTCAAGCGTGTTGTGAAGACGTATCTTGTACCGAGACCACTTTCAATTTGTAATATCTCTCGTATTTCAGTATTTGTGGTTGGTGCGGCAACAGATATACACATTCTGTGAAAATTTCAGCTTTCTAGCTATTACGGTTCGTGCAGGCGGACCCGGTGACAGACGGACGGACGGACGGACGGACGGACGGACAGCGAAGTCTCAGTAATAGGGTCCCGTTTGGCACCCTTCGGGTACGGAACCCTAAAAACTAACACATACTCCCATAAAAGAGTGAGCAACCTTACTGAGTCTGGCAGCCTTACAGGCAGTTCCGCATTTCCAATACTAAATGTGTATGAATTTGTATTAAAAAAGCAGAACTGCCCGGTTTAGGTCCCGCTATAAGAGTTGGTATTAGCAAAGCTGGGCTCATCAACCAATGTGTGAACAACGTCAAGAATTTGTGCCTAGGCATTTAAAAAGTGGCGTAGCGCGTGGCCACCAGTATCAATTATAATAATGTACTCTGTGGCCGATTAGGAATAAACTGAAATACATGAATAGAGTCGCAGAAAACAAAACTATTTGACATTCTAAATTCTACTTTGTTCTTACTATATAAAGACACATTGTAAACCAACGACCAGAAACAACTTATTTTATTTGGGGGATACCCTAAACATAAGGAACGGAAGCAGAATTATTCGCGGTGTTGCTGCTTACTTAAAAAAATCGATTATTACAAAAAAATCTATTATTTTTGACCAAATAATCGATTTTTTTAAATCGGTTTTTGTAGAGTAAAAAAAGTCTATTATTTATTAATCGATTTTTTTCCCCTCAGTCACATCCCTACTAGTCTGGCCAGCGAATCCTGTCCTTTGGTAGTTTTCAAACTTGATGATGGCAACATTATTTACTTGTCAAACGAATTAATACTTTGTTTAATCCTTAAAATGGTGAGAAAAAAGCGCGGGAAACGTCCGGTTCGGGCGGGTGTTTTTTACGAGCTGAAAAATTGAAAATTATCTAAATATTGGTTTTAGGATCAGTTTGTTTGTCTTTATTCTTCAAATAGCTTAGTATTCTTATTTTATTAATTGTACATATATTTTTGCTGACATTTGGTAAGTTTTTTCACTTACTTGGTAGTCGATGGATGAGCCAGACCCGGGGGGAGGAAACTCCCCCCCGGCTGTTGGTTGTAATGTGACGATTTCTCATTCGGATTCTACGGCGATGGACACAGATGGGTCCATCCAACACTCACGGAGAAAGAGAAAAAATATAAAGAATAAGATCTGTAAGCATTGCAATAAAAAGCGTAGACAAAATGCTCACGAGGGTAAGGTCTCTTGTTCTTGTGAGTCTGACTCTGACAAACAGGTTATAAGCGAACAAGCTACTAAAGAAAGAAAGATATCAAAGTCCGACACACAGGTTCAATCTCCTGCTATTGTGGACAAAGTCTCAATCTCAACGACTGTAAATTCGGTAGTACCTAACTCAGCCCCGCGAGTTGGCCGGTCCCTGTATGAATCGACTGATGCATCGCCCTATCTAATTCACGTACAAGGAATGGATCCATCATCTACACTACATCCAGTGTCTTTTGGTAGATTCTTAAAAAAACATGGCTGTAAGAATATAATCCAAGGTAGCGTTAAAAGACTAGGCAGAAACAAAATAGAATTAGCTTTCTCTAACTATAATGACGCCAATGCTTTTTTTAGTGATAATGAGTTGACAAAACAAAACTTAAAAGCGTTTCTACCGACGTTCAATGTGACTAGGATGGGTGTGGTGCGTAATGTGCCCTCTGAATGGTCAGAGGAAGAAGTAATGGATAACATTTCAGTTCCTATTGGCTGTGGAAAAGTAATTAAAGCAAGACGCTTTAATTATAAAGTACATGGCCCGGTACCTGAATGGAAGCCCAGTCAAACGGTTGTACTCACCTTTGATGGACAAATACTGCCTAAAAGAGTGTTTATGTGCTATAATGCCCTCCCTGTCGAACTCTATACATATCCAACAATTCAGTGTTACAATTGCTGCCGTTTCGGCCATACAAAGGCAAAGTGCCGCTCAAAACCACGATGTTACAAATGTGGCCAGGATCATACTGGTGACAGTTGTGACGTAGAGGTTGACAGTGCGCATTGCCTATCTTGTAAAGGCCATCACTTCGCCACAAGTAAAGCATGCCCAGAGTTCGAGAGACAAAACAAAATCAAAACATATATGGCACATAACTGTGTTTCTTATTCTGAAGCAAGTCGCTTACATCCCAATGTTTCGAAATCCTTCGCAGAAATAGTATCTTCATCTCCTCCTTCATCTCCAAATCATTCTCGTCCACTGCTGGCTGCTCACTCGAAATCGAACTCAGAATCTCACAAAAAGACTGTCTTCCTGAAGCCTCGCTCAATTCCCAAACTTTCTAAGGGCTATGATCGTGAGGCCCACATGTCCTTCACGGTTGAGCCATCCTCCTCACAGTCAAATGGGTGTGCTTTACAAGCAGCTCCTTCACCGTTTTCTAATGAAAACATCGTAGAACTCATCACTGCACTGATTAAAGCTTTAACTGCTTCTTCTTCTTCCTTCCCTTCTTCTCAACCGTACGACGTTGCCTCTTTATTAAACATCATCTCAAACACCTTCAAAAATGGCCAACCAAGCCATCCTGCAATGGAATTGCAGAAGTCTTGTACCTAAAAAACCCGATTTAATTTATATGCTAAATAAATATAAACCATTTTCTGTCGCTCTCTCTGAGACTTGGATGGATTCAGGCGCCCTCTTCAGGGTGTCTGGATATTCTTGTGTCAGAGAGGACAGAGATGATGGGTATGGCGGTGTTGCCATACTCATCAATTCATCTATCCCTTTTACTCCTTTTCCTCTTCCATCGCACTGCGATGAAATATCTATAATTGCCGTCATTGTAAATAACATTTGTATAGTATCTGTATATTTTTCTCGCCCATCTGTAAATATATTAAACGAAATTAGTAATATATTTTCTATTTTACCAAAACCCTTTCTAGTTTTGGGTGATTTTAACTCTCATCATCAATCGTTTGGATGCGGAATTTCCGATCCTTATGGCGCTCGAATTGTAGATATTGTAAATAGTCATAATTTGTGCATTTTGAACACAGGTTCAGCAACCCGTTTGACAAAGCCTGGAGAGAATAAAAGTGCTGTAGATTTATCTATTTGTTCTACAGATTTAGCCTCAAAACTGTCTTGGTCTACAATAGATAATACATTTGGTAGTGATCACTGTCCCATAGTCATTTCATTTCCTTTTTTTAAAATATTAGACTTGCCAAATAAACCTCGTATTAGACATAGAATGAGTAGTGCTGATTGGGTTGCCCTTAAAATTCGTGTTGATCAGAAACTTGCTGATGAAGATACTATGGATGCTGAATCTTTCGCTCAGGTTTTGGTGGAGGCTGCAGACACGACCATCCCTATTAAAAATGGCAGGAAAAAGAAAATTCCTTCACCTCCGTGGTGGGATAGCGACTGCTCAGATGCAGTAAAGAAAAGGAAAGAGGCAGAGATAAATTATCGAGACAGTATGACAACAGAAAACTATGACATCTATATAGAGGTAGCCAATGCTAGTAAAACTCTTCTTAGAAAGAAAAAAAGTGAAGGTTGGCATAATTTCTGTGCCTCTCTATGTCCAGGTGTTTCACCATCACTGATCTGGAAAAATGTTAGAAGATTTAGATCTGCCTTTGAACCGCCCTCCTCTTCAAAGTTGTCCATTGACCTAGCTGATAAATTTATTGATAATTTGGCACCACCGTTTGTTCCGGAAGAGCTTTCCATTTCTTCTTTATACTTCAGCTACCCCCACACAGGTTTAAATTCTCCATTTTCATTAAATGAATTGAAAGGCATTCTTACCCATGTAAAGGATTCATCGCCTGGGGAAGATAGTGTAATGTATTCTTTCATTGTCAATCTTTCAGACACTTCATTGTTATTCTTCCTTAATATAATAAATACAATAGTTAATTCAGGCAACATCCCTCCTTCCTGGAGATCCCAAACCATCATTCCTATTTTAAAATCTGGTAAACCTTCAAATAATGCATCATCTTATAGACCTATTGCTCTTTCATCTGTCATAGCTAAAATTGCAGAATACTTAATTAAAATCCGGTTAGAATGGTTCATTGAACATAATAATTTGCTTGCTCCATCACAATATGGATTCAGAAAGGGAAGGGGTACCATTGATAGTCTAAGCATTATTACAACCGATATACGTATAGCATTTACAACCAATGACTCAGTTTTGGCTGCTTTTCTTGACATTCGAGCTGCTTACGATAGCGTTGTAGTCTCTATTCTAAAACGTAAACTTGAAATGGTTGGGGTTCCTCCAATGTTGACCAATTTTATTATAAATATGTTATATGAAAGAAATATTAATGTACATATTGACAATCATAGTTTGTCTAGAGTAGTTTGGAAGGGCCTTCCACAAGGGTCTGTCCTTTCTCCCATTCTGTACAGCATATATACTCATGACTTGCAAAATTTTGTGGGTGATTCTGTGGACGTTCTGCAATATGCAGATGATCTAGCGTTTTATGTGGCGGGTAAATCTGTTGGTAAATTGTGCGTTTCCTTAAACGAATGTTTTGAGAACTTTCATCCATGGTTGGTTGAGAATGGGTTGGACCTTTCAGCTGACAAAAGTACAATAGTTTTATTTACTAGGCATCGGAAAGATCACACGAATGTTGTCGTCACGTATAATAACAATATCATCCCGGTTAAAGATAAAGTAAAATTTCTAGGAGTAGTTTTAGACTCTCATCTCACAGGATTACCACATTTCGAATACATTACCGCAAAGTGTGAACGTCTTTTAAACATCATTAGATGTCTTGCTGGAGTTTGGTGGGGTGCTCATCCTTTTTCATTGAAATTAATTTACAATGCTTTGATTAGAAGTGTGCTAGAGTATGGTACATTTCTATTAGAACCAGGTAGTGCCGCTGGTCTTAAAAAAATAGACGCTATTCAGTCTAAAGCTCTTAGAATTATTTTGGGTGCTATGAAATCTAGTCCAATAAATTGCCTACAAGTTGAATGTGTGGAACCTCCCTTGCATATTAGAAGGCAATTTATATCGGACAGATTTCTAAGCCGTTGTCTTCAGCTTTCTGCACACCCTTTGCATAGTAAATTGGCTCATTTATCAGATTTAATATCATCAGCAGACTATTGGAATCGAAAGAGCAAACCTCTTTTGATCCAAAGTTTAATAAAATTTAACACTATCCCTTCATCTCACTATAATTCAAAGATCTTGCCTGTATTTGAATGTTCGTATGATGCTCTAGTACTCGCTCCCGATGTGAGACTTAATTTGGGCATATCTAAATTTAACGGACCAAATGCTGAATTGACGAATACATTAAACACTGATTGGAATGGATATCACGCAATATATACTGATGCCTCGAAACACCCGGACAGCTGTGTGGGGGTGGGCCTATTCCACTCTCAATATAATATTGTACAAAAAATCAAACTTCCTCCGGAATCTTCTGTATATACTGGTGAATGTGTGGGCCTTCTAAAAGCTGTTGAATATATAATGTTAATGAAACTGAAACGTACTATAATTTTGACGGATTCGCTTAGCTCTCTCCAGGCTTTGTTAAAATTTCCCTTCTTCTCTATTGATCTTCCTGTTATATACGACATACGAAATCTTCTACTGAAGTGCACAGAACAGCGTATTTATGTGTCTTTTGCTTGGATACCCTCTCATTGTGGCATACTGGGCAATGAGAGGGCAGACAAATGTGCAAATGAGGCTGTGGTTTGTGGAGATATGGTTCCATTCCAAAATTACGTTCCGGACTTGTCTTCTTTGCCTAAGGCTTTTATGGTTGAAGCTTGGAATAAATTATGGGCAGAAAATAGTAATACTGGCAGATTTTATAGAAATATCCAACCTTCAATTCCCTCAAGGCCATGGTTTAGAAAGAACAAACTTGGAAAACTACTTACTTCCACTATTATCCGCATGCGCTTGGGTCACACGTGTACACCAGCCCACCTTGCCAGGCTTGGTATTGTGCAGGGGCCTGCATGTGCTTGCGGGGCTGACGTGGGAGACTTAAATCACATATTGTTTGCTTGTTCGTTGTATGACTGTTCATCTTTTATTGCAGCGCTCATTTCTCTCGGAGTTCCATTCCCATCCTCTGTGTCCTGCCTTTTATATAATTTCGATGTAAATATTTATAAATGTATAGTTAAATTCTTAAAAAATAATAATATTAAAATATGAATACATATTTCCTATTCATAATTATCTATACTTATGTATAAAATGTCCTTAAATGTAAATAATAATATATTTTATGTAAATATTACAAACTGATGTTAATTCCTATTATTCCAAATTCCGTATCATTTCCGTTTTTTTCCTTATCTTATACGTTTCCCTAACTTTAAATACAAAACAAAAAATCTTAAAAAAAAAAAAACTTGACGCTGGCAAAAGTACCAAACGTACATTGCCATTAAGAAAAAAAAAAAAAAAATCCTTACAATATTTTGATACTTTACTTGACTATTTATTATTTTTCTTGGCTCAACTTTAGTTCCTGACCTATTGACTAGGCTGTCAAAACTTTTTTAGCGTATAGTTGGGGTCATTTAATCATCTTCCTGAAAGTTTCAGGTAACGGAAATTAGTAGTTTTTAAGATATGATTTTTTGAAAATCTGAAAATATTGTAAAATTATGTAACAAAACGCAAAAAATATGTCAAAATCTATGGTCTGTGGTCAAAATACATTAGTTACGTTTCGTTGTATGCATATTTGAAAAGATGAATCTATTTTAAACGTAAAATATCACTTTTGATAAATTAAAAGTTGTAATTTTTCTGAAACGGAGTGCATTTGGGGTGTTGTCTGTCCGAGTTTTTGTTGGTTGGGCGGCCATTTTGAATCCGATTGGATCAATTATAGGTTACTTCCTGTTTGAAAACTAAAGATAGGTTTGTTAGGTACACACTTATAAGCAGAACCGGGAGCCGGAGCGAAGCGGAGCGGAGCGAGGCGACCCCCTACTTCTGGCAACCCCCCCTCCAACCCCTCATCCCCTCCAACTCCCCCGCCCAACAATGCAAAAAAACTTCAAAACTCAAAACTTTAAAAAATCATATCTCAGCAATTAGGCACTTCCGCGGGGGGGGAGAAGTAGGGGAGGCATCTGCCCCCCCTCCCCTTCCCCCCCTCTCCCCCTCAAGGTCAAGGTCAGTAGGTCAGGATCTAAAGTCCTTATATTATGTAACCTCCAAAAATTAAAAAAATCATAACTCAGAAACTATACAGTTCCGTTCGGGGGGAGTAGTAGGGGGGGCATCCCCCACCTCCCCCCTCCCCCCTTCCCCCCTCCCAAGGTCAATTTCAGTAGGTCAGGAACTAAAGTCCTTCCTTTTTCTTTAATTTCAGTTACTATTCTGTTCTTTTAGATTACATTTATTTAAATGTGGTTTATTTATTTATTTATTTATTGAACAAAAATCCACAGCCGTACATAAAAGTTAAACAAGAATATAGATTAAATAACTAGGCCAATTAAGGATTTCACTATGTAAATAGTCAAATAAGGACAGGTGAGAGTACATTCGAAGAGACAGTAAATTCTAAAAACAGTAATAATATGTGTCTAAAGGTGAGGTACAGTGTACGTACATGTACAGTAATATGTGCAGTGTAGGCGTGTGTTTGAGAGGTTGTGAAAGTGTGTGTGTGTATGTGTGTTTATGTCAGTTTATGTCAGTTGGTATATGTGTTCCTATGATTGCGTTGATTGCAATTGCAATTACTCATAATTGTTTCAGGTGGCTTAAATACGGGCTTTTAATTATTTGAGTCTGATTGTGACTACGAAACAGAATAATAAAGTTTATTAATTAAGTATACTCGAACTTTATACTCGAAATGAAGGCTTTTTGCCCAGCTGTGGGAAACTGTATAGGCATGGTAAAAAATATATTCAGTAGGCATTGAGCTACCATTACTACGTATAGAGGCGCTGTCTCAAACAAAATGCGTGTCGCTACTTGATCACGTGGGAAGCGGGGGGCGGGGTGCGGGCGGGGCGAGCGCACGTATAGATTGTACAACGCAGAAGTGACACTGCTTTAAATCACATCATTTGAGTGCAGTTTATTACAAAATGTAATAAAATAACCTACATGTAAGAAAATGGTTAGGTAGATAACTATTGCGCTTTCGCATTTAGGTGTGACGTCACGGTCTGGGCGGGAATTTTAAATTTTGGCTGTTTTCTCAACTTTGTGATTAAACCTTGTGACGTTTTATCAATTTGACGAATGTGACAATGTGTTGGCGAATATGAACACTGTTTTACGTATCACGTATATCCTAAAATAAAGCAATAATTTTTACACACTTGTCGAAATTCATGTTAAAATGAATTTACACAAGTATACTATACAATTGAATGCTGTATTTTAAGATATGGATACATATAAAGACGTGTAATAGTGTTTCCATCACAAGCCCTATTCCGAATTCCGATGTGTGAAGTACTCACTCGTACCACCATTAGTACCTACGTGTATCTTATCTGTATACGGTTCACTTTTATAGTCTATGGTTTTTAAACAGAAGTCGGGTGCTGTAGAAAAAAATGTAGAAAATTAGTTTTGGGTTGGATTTAGTTGATATTTTGCTTCCTTACCGATGATAAGTGACGCCACCATCTTTTTTCTTACATTTTGTTGAATTGCGACAGTATCGTAGCACGCAAGTTGGCATTTCCGACTTATATTTTCCCGCCGTGTCGACATGCGTTCCGGAGGAGAGGCGGCGAGCAACTAAACGCGTTGAGGTTCATGAACCTCAACGCATGGCGCAAAAAATTTGTTCGCGATGTCGGTTCCATACGCTAGTAATAGTAGTTCAATGTTCAGTAGGTACCTACTTTACCCATCCCATGCTCTATGAATTTACGAACGCGCGTTTTTACTACTATAATATTCTCTTTTTCAACCAATCAACCAAGTCATGAGAGTAAATAGGTAACGAACAATAAAATAACTAAATAACCGGCCAAGTGCGAGTCGGACTCACGCACGAAGGGTTCCGTGCCATTATCTATAAAAAACAGCAAAAAAAATGTATGGGAGCCCCCCCTAAATATTAATTTAATTTTAATTTAATTATTTTTTTTTAAGTAAATAATATACTCAATATATTGTGAACATTTTAAGCGTCTACCTGCTACCATTATCAATATCGAGCAAAAATGAGCAAAAAAATCACGTTTGTTGTATGGGAGCCCCCCTTTATATTAAATTTCTAGCGGCAACAGAAATACATCATCTGTAAAAATTTCAACTGTCTAGCTACCACGGTTCATGAGATACAGCCTGGTGACAGACGGACGGACGGACGGACGGACGGACGGACAGACGGACAGCGAAGTCTCAGTAATAGGGTCCCGTTTGGTACCCTTCGGGTACGGAACCCTAAAAAACCATCAAAGTATCAACTCCGTTAATTCGGTGTACAGTAAATGTGGCCACATTAAAAAAATCAAATTTGCCGCGGTTTTCTTTGGCTTCTTTCACTAGCTCATTTGCCACCCACCATAGATGGGCAATCACCCGGAATTATTCCACTTTTCCGAATAATTCCGATATCCTTCCAGAATTATTCCAAATCCTTCCATTTTGATGGAAAAATGTGTAAATATGGAAAAATTAAGATGTTTTACAAAGATATTGAATTGAAACCTGCCCAAATCGATGTAGGACTATTAGACCAACAACTTATATCATGAGGATCTTTTTCCTTAAACGTCACATAAGCGAGATTTTGGTATTTTAGATTGCCAAAAGCTTTTTTTTGCAAAATCATTAAATCTTAAGACTTGGTGATAATGTTACTTAACATTGTTGACAGATGTCACTTTGTTGACAGGGGTCACTACTTTTGACCAGTGTTGCCTTTTTTCTTCTATCGACCTGTGTAAGTTTAAATTAGATATCTTTGTAAAACACCTTTATTTTAGACTATTTACACATATTTTCCCATCAAACTTGTGTAAATATGGGAAAATTAAGGTGCTTTTAAAAGATATCGAAATGAAACCTGCACAAGTTGATAGAAGACTATTATACCAACAAATTATGTCATAAGGAAATCTGTCCTAAAGTGTCACATTAGCGAGATATTTGAGTGAATGATTTTGCAAAAATAAACCTTTGGCACTCTATGATATCAAATATCTCGCTTGTGACGCTTTAGGAAGAAAATCCTCATGACATAAATTGTTGGTATAGTAGTCTTCTATCGACGTGTGCAGGTTTTAATTCGATATCTTTTCAAAACACCTTAATTTTTCCAATATTTCCACTTATTTTCCCACCAAAATGGAAGGATTCGGAATAATTCCAACTTTTCGAATTTTTCCAAACTGGGTGATTCGGAAAAATTCCCAGCGCCTATCTATGGTGGCAGGTTAGGGTTAGTCTATAGGGTCTATAGACTCTATGCTATGACTTATGCCACACACATGTTGTTTTGTTCAGATTACTTTAAACTTACGGTTTTGTTTACCTTTGTTGTCTCGTGTCTCTCTTGGTTTTCCAATATTGAATTGAGCACTGATATCCCGAAAATTTCCTGGATTCATTTCGAGATCAGATGAGTGTGGAGAACAGTGTTTTTTTCCCGGACAAATCAAAAGAAATCTTTTACTGACCAGAGTGCAAGAAGTGCTGAAGAATGAGCAAAAAAGAAGCCTTGGTATGTATTTTAACTAAAACTTTATGTAAAAGTTTATTGTCAACACTATACTAGTATTAGTATGTAATTCTTTGTTTACAGAGGAAGCTGAGATCAGCTTGTTATCTCACACTAGGGGGATCAGTAGCGTACCAGTTTATTTACATGAAGAAGGATTTCAATAACTACTACACTAATGTTCTGCATCCCATAGGACAACAGATTAATCCAGAATGGGCGCACAAAATTGGTATCCAAGCTATTAAGTATGGCCTTTTTCCTGCCGAGAGTTATGAAGATCCCAGTGTTTTGGTGAGTCCTTCATGAAAAAATATGTATTTGGTACCTACTCATCATTTACAGTTTACAAGAATTGGCTAACAGTTTCTAAATTAATTCCAGAAAACAAAGTTCCTCAACTTTGAATTGTCCAATCCTATTGGTATTGCTGCTGGTTTCGACAAACATGGTGATGCCGTTGTGGGTTTGAAAAATTTAGGTTTCTCATCTGTAGAGGTTGGTTCTGTAACACCTGAGCCTCAACCAGGGAACCCGACACCCCGAGTCTTCCGTCTGCCAGAAGACCAAGCCATCATTAACCGATATGGCTTCAATAGTGAGGGTCATGATAATGTGTATAGCAAGTTACACAGTATTGACAAGGCAGTCCTTGATAAAAGCCTTTTGGGGATCAACCTGGGGAAAAATAAATCCTCTGAAGATGCCGTCCAGGATTACACTTTAGGGATTAAGAAGTTCAATGAAATTGCTGACTATTTTGTTGTTAACATAAGCAGGTAGGTATAGCAAAATAAAAATATTTTGATTTTTCAGGAATGCTTAACTTTTGCTATATATTTTTTTGCATTACAGTCCAAACACCCCCGGCCTGAGGTCACTGCAGCAAAAGGATGAACTCCAGAAACTTCTTACAGATGTAAATAAAGTAAGAAACACAATACAGTCCGACAGGAGACCACCATTGCTTCTGAAACTAGCTCCAGACCTCACACTACAGGAGAAGAAAGACATTGTCAATGTCATCACGAGTAAGAATAGTAGAGTGGATGGTCTCATTATCTCGAACACAACAATTGACAGAACAGGACTTGTGAATAAAGAGTTCTCAGGGGAAGCTGGAGGGCTTAGCGGAAAACCTATAACTGCAAAATCTACTGAAATGATCAAGGAAATGTATAAAATGACTAACGGTTTGTAAACTTATTGTTTTCTTTTTTTCAAAATCTTTCATATAGAATATAACACAGCAGAAACCATTTTAGACAAGAAAACCAAACTTGTGTAATGTGGTTCTTTTTCTTGTTGCAGGAAAAGTTCCAATAATTGGGGTAGGAGGTGTATTCTCTGGTGGTCAAGATGCATATGAGAAAATCTTGGCAGGAGCCACTGCTGTTCAGATCTACACAGCTTTTATATATGGAGGTCCCCCTGTTGTTACCAAGATCAAGACAGAACTGGCCGATTTATTGAAGAAGAATGGTTTTAATAGCGTAAATGATGCTGTAGGCAAAGGAGTATGATAATATTTAATTTTAAATAATGTTAGAAAGTAATAATTTAAAAATTGCACTATAATACATATAATTGTGCCTCTGCCACCCCGTATGGGAAAAGGCGTGACGCTGTTATGTTTAAAAATAAATGTCCATGTCTGTTGATTGTGCTGTTATTATTAGTCAAGAATCCTTGGTCCATCTGAAATATGAGAATTAATTAATATTTGGTATTTCTCATGGTCCATTACAGTGACCACTTTGCCATATTGCTTTTATTATCCACTGGGATTTTCCAGTCTGTGCTTATTTAAATGCACTGAGCCAAGTCAAAGGAAAGATAGGTAGTAATTAATGACTACTGTAAATACACTACACTATAAGATTTTTTAATTCTTAATTCATTACTAAATACATAAAATACAACATTGTTTATAAACATTCAACCCTATAACTAACAATGTCTTATCAAAGTATTAAATTAATTATCAGTAATGAGTCACAAATTCAATTAAATCAACATAATTAAGGCTCACCTTGTATTAAGCATTTTGAAAGATGTGTTTTTAAATACTGCTTGCATTCTTCAATATTATCAACACTTTGTAAATTGAATAGAACAAGTGTTTCCAAATTATTAAGAACTTTGAGTTCCTTCAGACCACTATCAGTGACATCAACACATTTTGATACTTGCAAATGAGCTAATGTACTTTTTCCATGCTCAAGTCCTTTCATGGCTCGATCATCAATGTACTTGTTGTCATGTAGTTTGATTCTGCGCAACATTGAACAGCCTTCTATAAATTACAAAAAATCTTGTTAGGTAATGTTTGCTATTATTAGCTACTTGAGCCCGCGGGCTGAGCGGTGTGAGGGCCGAGTTGCCCCCGAATGGCTAATAAGCATGGAACTTACTAAGATGTTCAAATCCATAATGAGATATGGAAGAATTTGAGCCATCAATCTCTAATATTTTTGGCACGCCTTCTTTCTCCGGCGGCAGGGAGTTGTAATCAGTTTGTTTCTTCCCATTGACCCATACAATGGCACCTCCGTTCCGCAGCACCCACTCCGCGCACGCACGGTCGGGGCCCAGCAGTTTGATACGGTCGGGATCTGGCTTGTTGAACATCATGTTTACATACTCCCAGAAGTTTCGAGTCTGGTTGCAACTAGACCAAGGTTTTGGCGAAGGTCGTGGTAGTACCTGGAATAAGAAGTAATTTGGGAATATTCGGAATGAATGAATCGTATTTACATGTGGATGAGATGATTCGGACTTACATTGCGTAGTATGGTTATCATGACGGTGAAATTATAATACGGATTTTTAATAGAATACAGATGAATAAGCTTAGATTTTAGAATTTAGACAGGGTGTGATGTTGTGTGATGTGTGTGATCGATCGGCCAGTTTGACATTGAAAATATTTGAAAACAAAAAAAAATTATAAATTGCCGACCAGTGTGACCAGATATTAATATTATGCCGGCGCCAGACACAGTAAAAACATTTGATCACTTATTTGAACACTTGTTTGGACACACACATGTGTAGCACGGGTATTTGAGTATTTGTTAAAAGCTTTGATAAAACATTTGCACTTTGTGGAACTTTGCCATTCGGTGTCGGTTTTTCGAGCGCACATCAAAGCGCTTAAAGTTCAAATGTTTGCGTACCTAGCCTGCTACACACGCGCAAAGGTCAGTTGCTCGTAAAGTGCTGCCCCGAATCTCCCCGAATAGTCGTCGCGTCGTTATACGCAAACGAACAATCACCTAGTGAAAAAAAACTGTACTAATCGTACACAGAAAGGAAGATTAAACTCAACCAAACTGCTGCGTTCCTTTGAGTGGATAATGGGGCCAATTCTCTAGGGCACACTCACTAAAATTACTTGACAATATTAGCTCCGACGCTCTTACGCGGTTGCCATAGATTTCATTTTCGAACTCACGTTTGAATTAGTTCATCAGTACATTAAAATAATTCAAAAGTGAGTTCGAAAATGGAATCTATGGCGACCGCATAAGAGCTGTCGGACTTAATACTGTCAAGTAATTTTGGTGAGTGTAACCTAGAGAATCGCCCACAATACCTACCTTGTTCTATTACGATACTTTCACACATCCACTCGCGCCTTCTTCTTCTCATAACTTTATTTTTTTGCACATGCAATAAATAATTAAATGCACATAGATAATATATGTATATCGCGTCCACAAATCCGTCGTCCATCTTGTTTGTTGTCTTTGAAACAACTGTGAAGCTCCTGGAAGTGTGAAACATGTCAAGGCAGGTGAAACATAAAAGTGTTCAAATGTTTGAGCAAAGTCTTCAAAGTCTTTGTTCAAATATTTGTTTGTGTCTGGCGCCGGCAATAGAGCAACAACGGTGGCGCGGCGTGTCAACCTATGTCAACCAACGTTTTTGTTCTGTCATTCCGTCCGACCGTTAACCGTTTCCACGAGGTTTCCACCGTTTCCACAGTCCACAGGGCGGCATATCAGTCTCCAAATAGTCTCCAATGCATGCATATCTACCTACAAACAGTTTTCGGTAAATAAAATGGCGGATGCTGTACCTTCATTATCGATAAGCGATATCGATAAAATAATTATAGGTGGAACAAAATGGGGGTTAGGTGTAGGGTCCTATAGTGAGTTGTTCAGAATGATGTTCCTATAGTCCTAATAACCCTCTTTCGGTTTGTACCCTTATTTTGTCACACCTTTAATTTATTTTATCGATATTGCCTATCGATAATGAAGGTACCTACAAAGCCGCCATTTTATGTCCGAAAAACTGTCAATACCAGGCACGCGCTAAGTAGATTGTGACGTCATTACCAAAGGTTGCCATATTTAGAATAAATAAAACTCAAACTATCTCTTTCTACTGCCTGCGTAGGCGAGGAGTTAGAGAAAGACAAACATATTTTTATTCTTTCGGTTGCAAATTCGTCATATTTGTATAATAGAATGTATGTAATTGACCTGACTAATAATTTCATGTGGTGTTTAATGTAATCTATTTTATAATTTGGATTTTTTCTGTCATGTTGTACGAATTTACTTTAAATAAATAAATAATTAACTCTACAAATAGCAAAATCTTGCCTCTCCATTATATTGTACCTCCATGGTTGTTGGTTGTCACGCTTGTTGTTTGATTGATTCACGGCTTTGACTTGTTGACCTTTTTTCTAAGCTGGCGACAGACTTCTTCGGTTGTTATTATTTGGACTGGCAACTTTTCTAACTCATGTCTGGCCTACGACATCTAGTGACGAATTTGGACTACTGAAGTTGTTTTTTTTATACCCCCATTCACTTGAAACGTATTAGACGATTTGACTTAAGGCCCATTTTGATTTTGATTAGTGTCAAGTGCAGGTGTAAAGGATGGCTGTAAAGTGCAACGTGTGGACAGCCACTGTTAAGTGTGAGTGATTACTAATCAGCGAATTAAGACATATAGAAAAAACACAAATCCCACACTTAACACTAATCAAAATGAAAATGGGCCTATAGTGTATCCATGACAGATGTCAATCTTAGCCTGTTAGTGAGGGGATATCAATTGAAAAAAATATATTCATGAACTTGAACTTAATTAAATAAGAAAGGAGATCATGGGGGTCGTATACGTTTATTTATATTCAATCAATTTCTTAAATAATGGCTTCCATCGATTTGAAGCCATTATTTAAGAAATTACATAAAAATGTATTGCACACATTATATTAAAGTATAAAAAAAAACATATGTAGGTATTTCACGTGATCAGGCTGTCACTTGAAAGGAGATCATTCATTTTGGGCCAAAAGTAAAAGTGCCGGCTAGAAAAAAAAAGGTTTAATATTAGGATTGACGTACGGGGTATAATTTTACGAGAATTTTACCGAATGAATACGGTAATTACCGTATGGTTGGTAACACTGGCTGTGCTGTGTCTTTGAAAAGAACACGTTGAGTGAGCACGGGTTTTTTTTCTACGATCGATCGATCCAAAAGAATTAAATCGATTGTCAATTTTTTTACATAGTCTGTGAATTTATTCGCGACCGCAGAAAACACGCAAGTCGCGCAAAACATACAAAGAAGAAATTAAACAGATTTCTGTGTTGTTGTGTGTCTTGTTTCTTGGTTTTCTGGCATCAGGATTGTGGGGTTAATTTATGCCAATTCAATTGCACTTCGCATTGCATCATCATTATTTGGAAACAAAAAACTATGTCTGAGACTTACGGTAAGGCATGTAGGTACATTATCGCAAACGTAACAACCTACGTTGAGTTTCACTACTATCCTTGGCGCTTGCAGTGCTATTAATTGAAATTCAATGTTTCAGAATATCTATTTAAGTTCCTGGTGATTGGAAGCGCTGGCACAGGAAAGTCGAGCCTATTGAATAACTTTCTTGGGAACAAATGTAAGTAGAGTTTTCATATTTCCTCTAATTCTAATAAAAAACCACAAGGACAATCACAGATCACTTGCACCTTTAACAGTGATCATTAGTATTTGTATGTATCTGTATATATATAAAATCGTAAAATGACTGACTACGATCAACGCAGGGCTCAAACCGCTGCGCTGGAGCTAGAGACTTGAAATTTTGCAAATAGATACCTTGCATAGTGTAGACATCCACTAAGGAAGGTTTCTTGGAAATTCCACCCCTAAGGGAGTAAAATAGGGGGTGAAAGTTTGTATGCAAATCTGTCAGTTTTGAAGTAAGGATCTTCAAATTTAGGTAGGTCTCCGAGTAGGCTGTGGTTTCCTCTAGGCCAGCAGCAGGGACGTGGCAGGGAAGATGTAAGGATGTAGCAGGAATGTCGGGTCGTAGCAGGGACGTAGGGAGGATCGTAGGAACCCCAAGTTAGGGGTCAAATTACACTGGATACAGCACAATAGTAGATATTTTGAATAACAATAAACATAGAGCTTATGCACACAAACTAGGAAAAACTGTACAAGAGCCCAGGGACGAGCAGTCGCTGAGGAGATCAAAGAAAAACTCAGCTCCAGGGAAAAACAAAATAAGAATCTGACAGCTGTGCCAGGCTTGAATAACAAATGGCCTAGAAAAACTAAAGCCTCAGGTAGCACAGATAGCCAGCTATACTAAATCAATCAAAACTATTTACAGAGCTAAAAGTTAATAATCGGTTAAGTGCGGGTCGGTATCGCACACGAAGGGTACCGTACCATCGTACAACAAATCAAAAGAACTCAAAACAATAAAAAAATAAACAAAAAGAAAATTTAAAAAGTTTATGCCTGCACGAGATTTGAACCGACGACGACCTCCGGATTGAGAGTCTACATCATACCGCACCGGCTAACCACAACCATGTGGGTTGACGCGAAATATGCTATCATATTTAAATGTAGTATATGTGTCTATGACATGGTTGCTATGACAATAAATAAACAGTTTCAGTCAAGATCTCCATTTTGAAATGCGTAAGTGTATCTAAACACGTCTCTTGTATCGGGGCCCCCTTTAATTTGCAATATCTCTCGTATTTCAGTATTTGTGGTTGGTGCGGCAACAGATATAAACATTCTGTGAAAATTTCAGCTTTCTAGCTATTACGGTTCGTGCAGACGGACCCGGTGACAGACAGGACGGACGGACGGACAGACGGACAGCGAAGTCTCAGTAATAGGGTCCCGTTTGGCACCCTTCGGGTACGGTACCCTAAAAAACTAAAATTGGTATGTTGTTTTTCGAGTTTAACAAAAGGTTGTTTGAATTAAACCAACTTAAAACATGGGAGAGCGTACTATTTGCGTCGTCTAGAATTTTTTCTTGTCTTTCCACCTTAAAAATAATGGATGTGTCATCATCATCAGCAAATAGTACATTCTGAGTCATTTTCTCCACCATATACGGCAGGTCATTCACGTAAACCAAGAAAAGGAACAGACCCAGAATAGAGTCTTGGAGGACACCAATATTAATGGGTAGACTTACTTCTATTTATATCTACTTTTAGTACTCTGTCTACCAGATATGATTCCATTAATTTTAACGCATTGTCTTTAATACCATAGTGTTGCAGTTTGAGCAGAAGGGTTTAATGATCTACATAGTCAAAGGCCTTGGAAAGATGTATACAAAACAGATAAACATTTTAAATTTTCCATTTTCAGTCAAAGAAGACAGATGTCACACCATTGGGGTGGAATTCGGGTCAAAAATAATCAACATTGGCGGCAAGTCTACCAAACTCCAGATCTGGGACACGGCTGGCCAGGAGAGGTTCCGTTCAGTTACCCGGTCGTACTACCGGGGTGCAGCAGGAGCTTTGCTGGTCTACGATGTCACTTCCCGGGATTCCTTCAATGCTGTGTCCAACTGGCTCCGGGATGCCCGCACCCTGGCCAGTCCGAATATTGTTATACTACTGGTCGGCAACAAGAAAGATCTGGAAGAATCGAGAGAAGTCACTTTTACTGAGGCCAGTCAATTTGCTCAGGAAAATGGTAATTCTTAAGACCTGTATAGCATAATCCCCAGCCTTCCAGCCTTGCCTTGCTATCCATACAGCTTAATATGTGTCATATGCGAAACTTTTGTAAATCTCTGTATGGCTACTTTAAATCAACCAGTGTTCCCCCAATAACTGGCTTGAATGTGGGCATTACTCCCAACCTATATTGCAATATGTTTTCTATAGTTTAATTGATTAATATCTGGGGACAGAGCTTTGCTCGGGGTTGGTGGTCAAACACATAAAATATTATAATTCATATTCATCAGACTGCATTATCATCAATCAAAATAATATGCTGCTCTATTTTTCTAAACAGCCTATGCAAACGAGAAGCAAACAGGCATTTTGTTTTCCTCATGAGTTTTAATGAAATGAAATGTTTTATTTGCCTGAAATGTGGTACAGTAAGGTGGTAATCGTAATGAGCTCTACACATTTCACCTGTCCAGGTATGCAAAATTTGTTTACTTAAATCTAAAAGATGTCATAATTCAATTACACAATACATTATTATTATTATTATTTCCGCAATACTATATGTCTTGTACTATATTAATTGTTTTTAGGCACAGTTATATATTCAATCTTTCAGCCTACACTACGTGTACTACGTGTAGGCTGAAATATTGAATTCTGTGCCTATAACTCACGAGGAAAACAAAGTGCCTGTTTGCTTAGTGTAGCAAGCAAAGAGTTTGAATAGCAGATGATAAATTTAGATTCGACCTTATTTGAACGAAACTTTTTTGTGTGAATTCTCTGACGACACGCGCCAAAAAGTGTCGCGTGGCGTGATGTGAGATCACAATGAGTAACTAACATTTTGATTGTCATTGGAAATTATGACTTATTTTCATTCAGCCTCGGCAACCTTCGGCTAGTCCCTCGCAGCACACCAATTAGGGATATATTAAACAATAAATATATTTATTATACTATATTATAATTCACTGATTGTCAATCTCTTCCAGAGTTGATGTTCCTCGAAACAAGCGCAAAGACGGGTGACCATGTTGAGGAGGCTTTCCTGAAATGCTCCAAAACCATACTAGCTAAGATAGAGGCAGGAGAGTTGGATCCAGAGAGGATAGGCTCCGGCATCCAGTACGGCACCAGCAGCACCAAGCGACTCACCACACCCAAGAAACCAGCCAGGACTCCGTCCGAATGTGCCTGTCGAGTTTGAGTAAGACCATTACGTTATTATCAGATGGGGTTCTAAACTGCTAATTCCAGTGATAATGTTGTAGCAGAGGAGGTACATTTTCGGTATCAGTGCTGAGTAAATGCCTTAGCTTTAAGCAGTTCAATGAATACCCTTTTGCCCATAATTCACATTATGGAATATGTTGTTACTGAATCACTTTCTGTTAGTGGTATAGAGACCCAGATCTATTGACTGGGTAGTAACATTAAAATTTATTGAATTACCAGTCAACTAGAAACTACCTTATTGTATTTTGTATCTATTTATTTATTGAATTGTTGACTGTTGTGTCTCACGTCCACATTTCGATATTTTAATTATTTATCTATCCCAGTCATTCCCAATAATGACGGTTTTTGAGATTTGAACACAACCCTTGTTGATAGAATAGGAATAGTTAAAGTTGTAAAGTTTACTGTAATTTTAGGAATTATACGATAAATAGTTATGTAAGTAAGTGATTTTAATTCTAAGATAAAGAATTACATATTTTTAATCAGGATAAAAAAGGACATAACTCAAATTTTTAGAGCTAAATTCCCTAACTCTATTTTGCAACATTTAGAATCTATCTCAAATTATGTGGGAATTGAAATTAGAATTTAAAGACATTGCAAATTGTTAATTTAATTAATCACGATAGTTAAAAAAATTGCACTTACTGTGTACATGACAATATGATGTAATGCCGCACCCAAGTTATCACGGATTGATTTAAATAAACGTGTTATTTTTTGTAGAAATTTATTCATTTAATAATAAATAACATTGCATTTTCCTTAATAATGGAGTTGAGCAACAATGCGGCTGGTCCGAGCCGAGCGGCAGCCATTACAAAACGAGGAATATTTGTGTGCATGTAACGGGGTAACAATATGTTTTGAGTTCTAGAAAAAGGTGCTGTAGATTTCGATAAAATATGCAATATAGGGGTTTTTGGGGGTAAAAAATCGATCGAGCTAGCTTCTCATAACCGAAGAATCGCGTATTTCCAAGTTTTCATGCTTTTCTCATACCCATGCAATAGGATTGACAATTTCACTTTAGTACATGAAAATAAGGCATAAATTCCAATGACAATCAGAAATTATCAAATCTGTTTCATAGTGAAAGTTGCTCAGAATGATGTCCCTAACAACCCCTTAAAATAGCTAGGGGTTTCACAGTCATCCTGTATAATACCTTGTATGGGAACCGTTTGAAATTCGCTAACTCGCTCATATTTGGCACAGTTGTTCTGTAGGTGGTCCTGAGTGGATTGAGCATGGGGGGCATCGGGAGGCTTTCCGGTGACGGCCAGGAGTGGTGGGGGGTTTTTTGCCGCCTGCGCGTTCCCTATGAGACATATATATCTCTCTAAGTGTAGGTACCTAGGGCAAGTTTAATATCGTTATCAGATAAATGAACTATGATGAGTTCGTTTATGAAACAAAATGTCTTTTCATACAAAAAAATAAAATGGTAAAATCTTAAAAATTTTACTCGTAACAGATTTTACCAAATATTACAATTAGTTTGTATGAAAAGACATAATTTTTGTTCCAGAAATGAACTCATCATAGTTCATTTATCTGATAACGATATCAAACTTTCCCGAGGTACCTACACATAGAGATATACAAGGTGTAAATGAATTAACGCAAAACGAGGAACTACTTTGTTTGGGACATCATTCTGAGCCCAGTAAGTACATTTTGGCCTGAGTGGATCAGCTACTTTGTATGGACAAGTGAAAAATAAAGTTGCTCTGATCAAATCGGTTTCATAATGAAAGTTGCTCAGAATGATGTCCCTAACAAATTAGTTTCTCAATTTGCGTTAATTCATTTACTCCTTGTAAGAGAAAGAAAAAGAAAAACCCCCACCGCTCATGGCCGACCCTCCCAAGCAAAACCATTTCTGATTAAAAGAGATCCCAACATTTACATTATACCATGGTCCCTGAGAGAATGCGATCCTAACACACTGTCTGCCCCGCGCTACTTTTCACTCTATCTCATTTGAGATAGGTACCGAATATCTCCATCGAAAACAAAATAAATACTTTCTCTCGACCCGCCTTACGACCAACCGAGATCAAGTAAGTAATCAAGTAAGTTTTCGATGAAAAAAAGCGGTATTAAAACCGATATCTCGACTAAGGAGATGATCTCGAATAATCTCGATAGCGCGAGAATTGGGGTCCAAGACTTCATCGGAATGTGCCTGTCGAGTTTGAGTAAGCCCATTTAAGCTGTAATCAGATGGAAGTCTGATAGATATTCATCTATTAGTAAACATTGCTTAGGTAGGCTTTGGAACGCACTTTACATATTTTACGTTTAGTCCCCTCCTTGTCTCGCACGGCCATCGTTCATTATTACAAACTGTCGCGCCGCCGTCCAAGAAAGATCATCCCTCAGAACAATAACTAAAGGATCATTCTATGGACAAAACAGTGAAACGGTCGAGTGCTCGCGTCCCATAGCCTCTCGCTTGAGCACATACCACTGTCCGGTACGTTTCGTTTCGTGGTCGTCAGCAAGAATAAGTAGGTAAGAGCCGTGCCATCCTTTAACCGCACCATTAATCCCTTAGCTTTAGGCAGTTCAATGAATATCCTTTTGACCAAAATTCACATTATGGAATTTGATACTGGTTGTGTCTCACGTCCATCTTTCGATATTTTCATTATTTATAGAGTGGAGGGAGGTACTGGACTGGCCCCCGATTCTCGCGCTATCGAGATCATCTCCCCAGTCGAGATATCGGTTTTGATAGGGCCTAAATCCGTCGAAAACGATCTCGGTGTATATTTATTTCGATCGAAAACAGGTCGAGATATCTCGGTTGGTCGAAAGGCTAGTCGTAAGAATAACTTTTTCTTGTTTTTGATATCTCAAAATCGATATTTCGACCATGGACATGATCTCGCTAGCGCCAGAATTGCCCCCCTGGGCTTGGATTCAGGTAGCTTAATGACCGCTAAGTGACATTGGCGCGCCCACGACGACGTTCAACTTTAGAAATTCATTATTTGGCTTTTGGAGTATCTTTTTGACGTGATAACGTATTATAAATCGATAAACTCCGGCTGCACGCACTAAAAAGTGTCACGTTCTGCTTGTCACGTTCCGCCTCGCTCATCAAGTTAAATTATCGCCCGTAAACCGACTTTACAGGCAACCATTTATTTAGGCAATTAACGGTACAGATGAAGGTAATTGGTAATCTATCAATTTATACCATTAATTGCGATAAAATAGATATGCTCCAAACGCAACACAATGAATATCTAAAGTTCAGCGTTTTCGTCGCGCCAATGTCACTGAGCGGTCATTTTGCTTACAGAATTGGGCCCCTGGTAGGTGTTGCACTAATTCACTTTTTATTTTAGGGTTTTAGGTAAATAACTGTAATTTCAGACACCATTTGCATTCATAGTTTTATTTTATTACAAAAATAAACGAAATTTCTTTGAAATTCTCACTAAATCTACAACAAGTAGAGCATTGCTCTCACTGCAACCTAGCTTTTTAAGCTTAAAAGCTAATTTAATATCTTTTAGTATCTGAACTTTCTATGAGGATAAAATATAATAAAATGCTGGGATTTTTTTCAATAACGAACTTCATTTCACTCTCAAGAACAGTTTTAGAACCTAAAGCTGGCGATTTCACATACTGATAGTTAATTCTATAACATCACAGATTATTATGCTTGTAGGCCTTGACACCCTCAAGTGAGACAAAAATTAGGTGTTTGAACGGGCCAGCTTTAGGCTGGATTCACACGGCATAGTCCTGCACGTTTTTTTTGCAGTATACGTCTTAACGGATAAACAGTGGCCTTGGTTCACACGGCATAGTCCTGCACGTTTTTTTGCAGTATACGTCGTGTGAACCTAGGCCACTGTTTATCCGTTAAGACGTATACTGCAAAAAAACGTGCAGGACTATGCCGTGTGAACCACGCCTAAGTTGTATTGCGGGGGAGGTATTTCTTATTATCTATAAGTACTTCTTCAATTGGTGTAGGACGCTCCCAGACATAATTATTTGCTTGTTATGTAACAAGATAAGATCATAGATGTGAGGGAGCCACCTTTACATAATTTCCACAGTAATTGGCAAATGGGAGTAGCCTACAATATAATTATTGCATTACCTAAAGTCTAACTTCACCTCTATTTAAATTTAAAATATGGCAAGCAGTTATATTGAATTGACTACTTTAGCACCATAGCAAAAACAACTATTTGTGCTATTAGTTTCTTCAAAAAAGTGCCTAAAATTTGCTTTGGAAAACCTCATCTTCCACAAAAAAAAAAGAAACAAAGTAAAACAAATACAAGATCTAAAGTTCTGAGCCAGAATGGTGGAGTATGGCTCAATCTCGATTGAATGATAATGGGTTACATACATTATGTTTCATTAATTATTATTATCATCCTTTCCTTTGAGGCTATTAGGTCGTTCTATCGGAGCCTTTTTTATCATACTTTACATATACACTGTTGGTAGTTAGGTAGGTAGGTAACTAATGTATTTAAATCACAGCGTTATTTCTTTGGTCGTACGCGTACGTAGTATTTTGTTTTTGTATTCATCCTTTGTGCATCGCAATACTAAGCATTAAGTACATGAGTATTAAAAGTAGTTGTAATAATATCAATAATTGTAAGTAGAAAAGTTTGTCTAATTTAGAACATGCAATTTCTCAGATTAATGAACTTTTAACTCTTAGAAAGTACTTAGGTAAAATATCATACAAGTTGTAGCAGATTTATACGGGATATTTGAATTAAGTTACTCGTTTAAAACTTTCTTAAATCACCAACAATACAATTATAGACCAATTTTTTGTTTAAAAATTATTCTTTATATTAGTCCACTTTACAAATTAACCAATAGCTATTTGATACCAAGTTGTATGCATTAAGTACATAATGTGTTATATTTCCGTACATTATTTACAACATACGAGTAGGTACATGGTCCAGTACAAATAAATGTTCACAAGTTTTGATGATATGTATTGCGAGATATGTCACCACTAAATAAATTGGACGTAAATAACAAAATAATAATAATAACACTCGTGCCATGGAAGACATACGAGCTCGAACACATTTACGTTTTATTATTATAAAATAAATAAATATGCCATATAGTTATGCCTCTGCCAACCCCTGTTGTTGGAAATGGCCTCACGCTATATTTGTTTGTGTGTAAAATAAATAATAGATAAATATCTCCTTTAGGCATATCTCAATAGTGAACGTTTCTGATGAAACCTTATTTACTTATGAGAAAATAGTCAAGGAATATAAAACAGACTATTCATAGTTTAGACAAAGATAAGTTTAGCGACAATAAAATTCCCTCCGATGGCTACTTCCTAGATTCTAATCCTCTTTCTTATTTTTTTATTTTATATTATGTACTATGTATGTACTTTGGTCCGTTTACTTTCACAAGGGGTGCTTCACAATCTTTCGACCAAATATAATTCACTATTTAACAAACGGGCTGATTCCTTCTCCCTTGTGTTGTGTGACTTGGGCCCCGCAAATGCTATTACTAACTATTATATTTGTCGGAAAGTTTCCAATTCAAGCAAGCGATAGTCTATCTATGCCAATACACACTAAATATGGCAGTAAACACAATCTATATGAAATAATTATGATACAGTCATATTCTGGTATACATGTGAGCACCCAACTCACCCAAGATACTTACTCATCATAAAAAAAACAATCAGAAATATCTACAAACACAGGGTATGCTGAATTGCTGACATAACTTTGATACTTTGGCTGTTTAGATATTTTTTATGATTTGTATATTTCTATTTGAGTGTGACAAACATATATCTGAAGATGACTGTACCTCACCTCATGGCATGGCACAACAAGCCAAATAAATAATTGGTATGACTGATTTACAAGCTTGTCTAATCAATCACTCCCGCAAGTACAAAATATACAAATGGTGCTTTCTCTCCTGACTTCGTTGCGCTTGTCGCGTTTGCCTTGTGGTTTGCGGAAGATTTAAATAAACCCCTTACTAATACAAATCTTCAAGATGTATAATGGCAGCGGAGCGGAAGCGAACTAGCTGTATTATAGTTCTGTCGCGCTCCACCACACGTAGTAAACACGCTGCAGAACTGTTTATTAGTAGGGGGGGAAAGAATTTAATTTTCACCCAACATTTTCACTTAATCTATCGAACACATGCCAAAAAACTAGAACGAATAAACTCAAACAAAAAGGGCCGTTTACAGAATCACACATTTCCCCAAAGGGCCAACCAGCCCGCCCTGCCTCTACTAAAAAGTCTGGATAGGCCGATACAAGCCAGTGTAACCACACAACCTCGCCCTCAAAGCGGTGACTAACATAGAAGCACCGGATAAATCATTCAGCAGATTCGCACACTCGCAGACGAGTAAGTACATCTTATCGCCGTGAGAGGCTACGGATTTGTGGAGTGCGATCTTCCTCATGCCGACCGAGTGAGGTAAGTGGCGGTATAGCATTCGGGCGCCGGTCCAGTATAGCCAGTTTCTCTCGAAGCGTTCGCCGTCGTCGCCTTCAAACACCTGAAATTGAGGGGTTGTTAAGTTTGATCGTATGAATCGTATCGTAAGATTGGTTGGACCTTCCGAATCGATACAGTATTTCGATCACCTTGCAAGATTTTGATAAAACCGTCCTCGCTTTGTCATGGTTTTAACTGTTAAGAATTATAAAATGGCTTTAGTATACCTTTTGATTTAATAAAGCTCGGTGGTCTAATCAAAATCATCCAATATCCTCCGAAGTTCATCGGATTTATTTGTTGAGGAATACTGTACCCATAACTGTCTCGCATATAGCAAACGACTATTGTCATATGGACGCCGATGATCAATCAAAAGGAAAATACTTGGCATTTCTGTATTTCTACTAGCAATTCGGGTATCTGTTATTTAATTGCTTTCTTCTTAGATTTAAGTAACATCTGATTTCCACAGTGCTAATTTTTGTTCAAAGATCATCGACATTATTTTAAAAAGACAAAATTCTATTCCTAGGTAGAGTTATCGTGAGATTTCTAGCTGTTATAAAAAGCAGATGAATATTGTATTTCTCGAAGGTATTAATTGCAATACCACCTTGACCTTTCTCGGGTTCTCAGAATTCGTACTCCCTTGTGAACTGCACAGCTGTTACTCAGAGTGGGACTTAAATATAGCCCTTCTAGTCTGGAGCTAGCTGCATTTAATCGTTATAAATTAAATATAATTTGCTGCTCACTTATATAAAATAGATGGTTTATTCTGTAAGGTCGGTCTAAAAGTTGAATGATTGTGAAAGTAAGTGGAACCATGTGGAACTAACAGTCTAGCATCTTTTCTACATTATCGGGTAAAACCAAGGGGCTTCATCATAGTTAAACTTTTAAGAATGTTAAGAGATGAAATTTGAGAGGTCGAAAACGTAACCGCTTTTTGTATGGAAGTTCGCGCGCACACAATCCTCTTAAAGGTTCTCTAAATCTTCGTTAATTTATGTTTGAAGGAAGAGCCTTGGTTACATATCAAAATTATCCAATATCTTGCAAGGTCATCAAGGACTTACTTTCAGAGGAATACTGTACAGATATGAAGAATAGAGAAGCTACAAAGTTCTTAGTCAACGACTGTGGAAAATAATTGTCCAAACCGTTCGATCCTCGGAGTCAGCCTATAAGCGGATAATGCAGTGACTATATTCTTTGATATAGACTAGATCGATTAGACGAAGTACTAACCTTATAAACACTAATAATAAAACCCGTAGCAGGCGTATGTGACTTCTTCGGTCCTCCAGCCAGATCATTAAATGGCGGCCGACAGATCATAGCCACCTCACTATACAAATCCAAAGTATGCGCCGCAGTATACCTTATCGTCTTCGGATCGAACTTGCTCAAGGAAGCACTTCTCATGTTGTTATAAAACAACAAAGGATCAGTTTGAGTCGTATTTAAAACGTAGTAAGATATGAAAGGGAATTCGGCGTTTTTTTCCATGTTGGCAAGCAACATGCCTCCGACAGCGGTGTTAGCGGTTGCGACGTCATTTAGCAGTTCGCTGGCAGCGGTTTTCTGTCGTATTAGCGGCCTGGCGAGGGGTGACTCCAGGATGGGTTCGATGGGTTCGAGCGGGCTCATGAGGTGGGCGAGGATGCAGTGCTTGGGGTCGGCGACTTCTAGGACGCTGAGCGAGTTGGGCGAGGTCTTGGTTGATGATCCCTTTTCTGGAGTCGGTAGCGGCACTGGGAGCTGGAATGGAGAAGTGTTTGGTTAACTTTATTATGTAGGTAGTTTACTAAATTATGATCAGAATAACAGAAAAGTAACAAAAAAAACAGTTGGGGGGGATGATACAATCTAAAAATTCTCACTTTTTTCGATTCACATTTTTGTTTGATGAAATTAGTTGGATCTATGAAAATCATCCAATATCTCCCAAGGTCATTCGACTTATTTTCTGAGGTGTACTGTACTCCAACGCCAGCTACAGTCATACACATACCACCGAACAACGTGATATCTGGAACTAGAAAAGATTTCATATGCGGGCATTACATGTCCAAAATCTTTTTTATTTCAAATGTCACGTTAGGTGTTATTGTACGACTGTGGGGGAGGGGGGGGGGGGAGTTGTAGGGGTAGTAGGTGGAGTTGGTTGAGTTGGTACAGGCGTGACTAGCTCTTCTTCAGGAGCTCTATTTTTCATTCGCTCGTGTGATATTTATACTTGCGCATCGAGTGGTTCTGACCAATCATTGCAGAGCGAATTGAATATAACGAACGAAAATCGGCAGAAAAGAGCGCTCGTTTGCAAAAGAGCGATTGAGAAATAGAGCTCCAGGGGTTTGTATGTAGTACCTGCACCAGGCCCTCTTGCCTTTCTTTGTGTATTTGAGGGACTAGCTTATCGCCGCGGAACTTATCGCGCTATACACTGCCTCACTCACCGGCACCCCATCCGGCAGGAACCTGCTAAGCGCGTGCGCAGGTATCACAAAGCAGTCGTTCTCCAGCGTAGCCAGAGAGACTGGCGCGGTCCGGCGCCGTGAGTCGCCGTGTGACGGCGCGGCGCCGGTCGGCCGCTCCCACCGGGTGAGGGAGAGCGAGGGTTCTCTGTTGACGAGCGGCTGTGGGGGCTCCGGCTCCGGGCCGGTGCCGCCGCCGATTACCGGGCCGCATCGCTCTGGAATTAACATAACAACATTTACATACAGGCACATACATTGCTTCTGGCCTCACACCAGGATACCAAGTGTCATGATGGGAACCAGAAACAGCTCCAAAGCCTGGGGGTTTTTTTCTTTGTTTCCAGCCGGGATTCGAACCCGGGACCTCTTGCTTGGGAAGCACAGCCTCGACCGCAATGCCACAGAGATCGTCATTGACTTCGAATTGTAGGGGAGATGTTTTTAATTCATTATCATTTAAGATTATTATCCTTAGTCGGATGGTTCTCAAACTATTTATATACCTACCTACTCCAGACAGATAGGTCATCAATCATCATCAATCAGCTCACGTATACCTACTGCTGGGTAAAGTCCTCTTCTTTACCACGCCACCAATCCGATCCTGAGCTTCCCGTATTCACTGCCTGCCCTACTAGCTGCGGCGATGATGTCATCCGTCCACCAGGCTAGTGGTCTGCCCACTGGACGTCTTTCGGTTCTAGGTACACATTCGGTAAACCCTTCGGTCCCCACGGAAGGTTCCGTCATATCTCCAAGGTGGTTTCAAAGCAAACAATATTCCGCAGGCAATAAACAAAGCTACACGTGCTTGCAACATCGAAATGCAGATTCCTTCTCGTCCTTGCTTTAACAATCAGCTAAACTTAACTAACATGTTATTATTTCAGCCAGACACCTAATAGCATTACTCAGTCCTACCTATTAGTCTAACTAAGCTATTAGTAAGATTATCTGAAGAGCCAGCCAAACGCAACAAGAATGAAAATAAGTAGACTCTATTTTTAGCTAATTTTAACAAGCTATGAACCAGTGAAAACTGGCTTTCAAGAACACATGGCCAAATTTTCTATTGTTGTTATGCGATGATATCATTTAGTCGCGATGTGTGACGTATGTTACTCTATTGGTCAAATGTACAGAATACTTCATATATAACTAAAGTTCCGTTTAAATGTCATACTGTCGTTGTTAGCGTCGTCGCGAGGAATAGTGACAGAATTTGAGCAGTCGTTATTTTTTTACTGCTTTATTGGGCTACTATTGTGCACTAAAAGCTATAATGCAAAAATACCTGGTGATTATATCAAATTGTAATGGAATCACTTTAACTCCTGCTGATATTACCCTCAGCTCCTTGGGCGTTGAATGAGCTAACTAAGTACTATTTGAACACCATATAACATTTACATACAGGCACATGCATCACTGATAAGATAGTCTATTAACATGCCGTACGTCATTTCCTCATTGACCATGCCTAAACATCTCTTGAATCTGTCAAATCCGTGGCAGGTGTGTCAGTTCGTCAGTCTGTGTAACATCACAAAGTGTATTTATAGCTTTATGACGCCCGAAGCGTGTTTCGTTATTAGTGAATCGTCAAGGCCAGCGCTAATGAGCGTGAAAACTTCTTATAAGTACATGACCTTAAATATATAGATGAATATTAAAAAAAATAAGATTTTGTACAATAAGCGTGGGTATAGAGAATATCTTCTAAATCCCTTCAAGATAAGGGATGTTCAAAGACATAAACAAGGTCAACAATTCGATTGTTATAGAATTTAATTGCATGGCATGATTTTAATGACAGTACTATACCAATTTGATTTGTTGACCAATCATGCATGTGCTTCCCACATCCTTTTAATTGTCAAAATCTGTTCCAATCCTCATCCAAAACCGAACATCTACTTAAAACACTTGTCCAAACAATCTTTCACAAGACACCAGATGATAGTATGGTCCACCATGGGTCCACCCTAGGATTGAAAATTCTCTAAAGTCGATCGGGGCCGATTCCTGTAGTTCTCTCAGCAAACTAAATTGGATGTACATTGTCTGCTCAAACTGGCTTTCCTTTCCTTTATGATGAAGAATATACCAAACACAAAAAGTATCCTTATTTTCCCGCCCCAACTTTTTGCCCCCCAACTAAGAATAAGTCACATACCTGATCCGATATTGTATTGCGCACTGGTCCTTGGCGCAGCAAAGAACAGATGGGTTCTGTAATGATGCTCCTCCATGCAGGAGAATCTTTCGCCCCTTCGCTTGGCATTTCTACCAGCGCCCAACGCCCCTCGCGCTTTCCCGCCACCACTGCTTGAACTGATAGTTTTCTCTGTACTGAAGTTCTTCCGGAACATAAGATTCATCTTGGATGGTTGCCACTGCTGGCTTGTCGATTAGCGGCGACGTTCAGACTGATGCTGTCTCTGTTTAGTTGGTGGGTTTTGTGGTTTGTTTGTGTTTTTTCTCGCTCGTGGTGTTTATAGTATACTTTTTCGGGTTAGTTTAGAATTTGATGGATCGGTGGTGTTGTAGTTTGGTGAAGTTTGGTTTTTAAGATGTAGAAATAAAGATTTCAGTAACAAAAACAATCGAATCAATTTGGCAGCACTGAAGCGTTTTCAAGATGTTTCATGTCATAGAGGATTCAACTTTACTTTATTCTGCCCCGGGACGAATGCCATTGGTGAAACGTCAATTTAAAATGTAAAGAATAAGTATTCAATAGATAAAGAAACTTGCTACTACTATCGTCAAGGTAATACGAATTCATATGGCAATTTTTAGTTGTCGTTTCGGCCACCGGGTCTGTTAAGTTTGTACAAGTCAAATGGACCTTGCGTATAATTTCACAACAAACAAACCGTCCATACAATTGGGTCGATAATACTTGTTGATCATACCTCCGATCCTGTTATGAAATATTCAGTCTACACAAGGCTATCATTGATTTTTATGGCGATAAAGTGGCATGCACTTTATAAATGATATGTTTTACATGGTTTTACTATAAATTATACACATTTTACTTATAGGGACTGACTTTGGGACTGACAAATAAAGTGACCTACTCGTATGTATCGTTTAATATAATTATTTATAATCTTGCCGATTCAGTTAAGAGCTTATTTTTTTTCGTCTTACTTACATAACGTATCTAACCTTCGTCTGCATTCGGCACCGAAGGGACCTAGCCATAACAAGAGGGTGTTATTTCTGCTGCCCTTCCCTTGAGGGGGCAAATCATTAAAAATAAATACTAAACTTACGTGCTCCTGCCAAATTACAGCTTCATAGGTCAAGTATTTTCTTTTTGCCCGTACAAACTACCCCTCCCCCTTTTGCCACTGCATCACAAATCCAGGTGGCTCCAAATAATCGCTTAAATCCATCCTTTGGACCTACAGATCAATCCTGCCAAAGTTGTTCACGAAGCGTTGTACCTATAATTAGAAGTCGATCGGAAGCTTTAAAGGGAACAATCTGAAAACTGCAAATTTCTGTCTTTCTGCAAAAAATATCTAATTTGGTTTACATGGATGATTTTTATGTGGAAACCTAGTTACGCCTGTTATGCACTCCAAGTTGATGGGAACCCTTGGTGCGCTTACTCCACTTAACTGTTTATTATTTGCATTAAGGGTCGTCTACATCGGGTGACATTTGTTTTTTTTGCCTTTTAGAACGACCTTGGAACGACCCATGACATGACAACTGATGTGCCGTTGCCGGCAATATTGCGTTTCGTACGGCAGTATTGCCATTTACGTCCATTTGCAATATCCTATCTATCCATGATTTTCACATTACCATATATATTTGACAGTTTTTCTATGGAAATTATGTCAAATCTGACACTATCTATCGGCCAATTGAGGATTGATAGGTTATTGAAAACGGCGGATATATGAGGGCAATATTACCAGTAGATAATATTGTCCCATATATCATATTCCCACATATAAAATCAGCACTACCTAAGACTCTATTGGCAAAAATTCTAAAGCAAAGATTAGAACAGGTTTCTGATTTGTAATATAGGGTTATAATCATTTGTTTGAAGTAGCCTGAGTCAGTTGAAATCAAAGATAAGGGTAAGAAAATAATAATTCTCGTCAGAAAGCTTTTGTGGATCATTTCTCAATGCCACAGCGAACTGTTGTGTAATTCGTCCCCTAGTGAATACAAGACCGTCACAGCCCCGCTTATCCTACCCATCCATTCCCATAATGAGAAGAATTCTCCACCAAGACTTGTCTTAAGGGTTCCATCTTTAGGATTCCGTACCTAAAGGCCAATGGGACCTTGTTAATGTGGAAGCTGCTGCTGTCCACTGTCCTGTTCGTCCGGTGATGCGGGGCTATCTTTCTGTTCTTTTAAACCGTGATTGGTACCTACCTAAAGTTGTAATAAAGAAATGTATGAGTGAAGCTTAACAAAATTCCCACATGGTCAAACCTAATACCATTTTCTAACTCCTTTTTAACCGACTTCCCAAAGGAGGAGGTTTACAATTCGTCCGGATGTTTGTTTTTTTTTTTTATTTTTTTTTTATGTATGTTCCCCGATAGCGCCTAAACGGGTGGACTAATTTGGAAAAATATTTTTTTGTTTGAAAGGGTTTACCTTCCCATTGGTCCCATTGACACCAGGTCAGGATCTGATGATGGGATCCTGGAGAAATCGAGGGAACTCTTCAAATATTATAGGCAGACCTATAGTGATTTTTGTGTTTTTCATAATAACTCGTGCAAATGCACATGGTAAGCATAATATTGTGATGCGGAACTGCTGATGAAGACCACATATGGCCACCAGATCTGCTCAATACTAGGTACAAATACAATGCGTGGCTGACGGGCAGGCAACGCATAGCCTAAACCGGTGGACCTAGAGCCATGAAACTTTGTACAGGGGCTCCTTAGTAGCGTGGGGTAGCACTGAGATGGGATTGGACAAAATTAATTCCCCAAGGGGGGGGGGGGATAAGGGGTAACAGTTTGTATTAAACTCAGTCTAATCAAATAGGGTTTGTGGAAGTCGGTTTTTTCTAAAGTTTACTTTTTGTTTCAATTATTAATAAAGCCAAAGCTCAAAAAAACCCAGGCCCGCCCGACAGAAATGAAATATATCTCAAAAGGATATCGGAAAAATAATATCTCATCTTACAACGCGTCTATGAAATCCATTTATACCAAAAAAACATTTATTTCAGTACAATTTTTCATAGCATTAGGGAAGACATTACAGGTCACATTAAATATATTGTATTAATTGGAACTTGAAATGGCTTTCTTCGGTATTATTCCGAGCTTGGAGGAAGGAAGTTAAACAAAAAGTTTCATTGATTAAAAAAGCAAAGGCACAGATTAGATTTCTTTTTATTTGACAATCCATCAGATGAAGGGTGTTTCCAACGTTTTGCGTAGTAAGTATTTATATAATCTTTGGATGTTTTGTTTAAGTTTTTCTTTGCCTGCCCATTTTTTCTTCGGCAATATGTCCCGATATCTTTATAAAATTCTTACAGTATCGACCCCAAGAAAAAAAAACTATCAAATATGAAAATTTTTGTGAATAGAACATACCAATTCGCTCGAGATATTCGTTTGTATGGAGAGTTGCCGATGTCCTTTAGTGTATCATTAGTATATTTATTTATCAAAAATAAATTAGTATGAATTTCGATGGCTAAGGTTGTGTTTTTGCCTATTCAAGTCGGGAATCGACCCCGGGACCTATCGGGTGACTCGCATTTGGCCGGTTTTTTATGCCCCAATTTAGTGGCCGGAATCTGGAACGTTATGGCGGTCTTTTGTTAGTGAGCGTAAAATACTATGTTATTGTTTTATGGGGGAGTAAAGTGTGTGGTCGTAATCATGGGAATGAATCTATGCGGAGTCAGGTTATCACTAAGTTCTTGAGTTTGGTACATATTTGGTCTATGCGTTGCTCTGGAAAAGGGGTAATTTTCTGATAAATTCAAATCGCTCTACATTTATAAAAAAAAAATATACATTAGGTAGGTGGGTCATTCTTCTTTTAATAGGTTCGCTCGCGTTAATACACACGCGGGCCAAACTAACAATAGAAGGCCAGGAGAGGAACTTCGAGGATTTCGAATTCAAAATTGTTTTTTGAATTGATTGCTTGATGGTTGAAATTAAACAGTCTAGACTAGAATCAGGGGCGGATCCAGACTTTCGGTATTCGACTTTCCATTCGATCGGTCGCACAGGGAGGGGTTCGACAGTCAAAACTCGATCTTGGGCCTGATTAAGTTGCCCATGCCTGCCGTTAATTAAAGACCGACGTTTAACCAAGTCACTAGTATTTTGATTTTAATAAAGCATCGTCGAAAACGTTTAACAATAATCTGTCTTACCGAAAGCCGGCGTGTTGGTTAAATGATGTAAAACAAGATTGCGTCACGACAACAGCTGATTACTTTCAGAGTCTTTTTTTTTGGTAAACGTTGTGCAACATTGGTTTGTTGTGTTCAGTGGTGGTGGTGTTAGTTAAGTGTCTGATTTAACCAACTGACTGCGACATATACATCACGACCTTAACGGATCGGAAGGCGGATACTATCGAATAGCAAATAATTATAATAAATTTAGCCCATTATATCCCCACCGAGAGGCACAGAGGCCTCTACCCAGATACGAGTAAGATTGAGCCAATAAAAGTATATATTTTTCTTTCCGACCAGACTGTAGGAATGCAATGGTCGACTGAACCCAGAAAACTCGTAAACCAGATGATTTAGTATCCTAATACCAGTATAAGTTTGTGTGGCCACAATATTTACTGCTAGTTTTTGTTTCAAGAAACAAAAGCTGTAATGGAAAAAAAATTGGTGCGGCATTTCGGAAATTGAATGGATACTTGATATGAATTTCAAATGATATCCATCGAACATCCCACCACGGGCTCCTGAGAAAAAAGGTCTTTTCAGATAGATATATAGATTTCAGACAGACGGACGTAAAGGGATATTTTGGGAAAATAAAATAATAATGTTGGGTTACCCATAATGTTTTGGGAAACGAATGTTGTGAGAATGGTATGTCTTGGAAAGAGATATCCTGATCCTGTGCTGAATGAAACGGTGCTAGGTACAGTACGCTAGTAGGTGTTAACATTTTAAAAATACGCACGCACGCTCACGCCTTCTCTAAAATTATCAATGTCTAAATACATACCTGAACCTGCAACCCTAAAATAGATAAGCTCGGCTTTGTACATATATTTTATATTTTACCTGTGATCGATATTTTACAATAGAAATAGTTGCATTCATTGCCCCGACTTTGGTAATCAACTTCGGCCCTGATTGAACACATTACTAACAAATAAAATATTTTATTGCTTTTCTCGCAGCGCTAATATTTCGCTGATAGGCTGTTACGCTACATAACTTTTACTTGATAGATCTAACGTTATATAAGTTTTATGTGTAGGTCGTTAACTCTACGAAATTAATTCGTATAATATTATATTACAGAGCTTTTCGTCTAAGCTGCCAATCTGGAAATAATGTACCTACCTAGACTTGCTCTTATAAATGGACAGCCAAGCATATTTAGGACATGAAATCTTGCAAATGCAACCAACTTTTGAGTAGTTTCTATGCCACTCTAACTTATAAATCGAAACTGTCATTGTAAGGGAACCTTAATACAGGGTGTAACAGAAAGGTGTCATATTTAGGGGATTTGATATAGAGAGACCATTCTGAGCAACTTTTACTATGAAACCGATTTGATCAGAGTAACTTTATTTTTCATTCCTCTATACGTTTTGGTTCGGGGCGGTCAGCTGATTTGTATGGAGAAGTGAAAAATAAAGTTGGTCTGATCAAATTGGATTCATAGTGTAAGTTGCTCAGAATTATGTTCCTAACAACCCCCTAAAATATGACTACACCTTTCTGTTATAGCCTGTATAATTAATGCATAATTAATGTGACATGCAAAATGGGGAATTGAATAACTCTTGTCTGAACTTGGGCACCTGTGCTTCTACCAACTCGTGTAGTAAGTTTGTATAGTTTTATTGTACGCGCAATTCTTCCCCTTACCTATCATCTCCGTCTCCTACCCAACATGGTTTGCTGGAAGAAATCTCTTATTAGAGATAAGCTCGCCTTTGTACATATTTTTCTATGTAAAGCTATTTTTACTGTCATGTGAGTATACAATAAAGAAATTACGAAATTACGAAGTATAGGAAAATGAGTGAATAAGCTGTCGTTCGCGACTCTTACCATTCGACCGAATGGTAAGAGTCTACCATTTACCGAGGGCCCCACTGGCTAGTGAGGTCAGGTATGATGAGGTCATACCGTTTTGTATGGACAGTGTAATGGACAACGCTTAAAAAATTTGACCAGCTGGTTTTATCATCTAATATGAAAATAGTTTTATCTTATTTTTAAGTGATAATTCACGATTTTTAGAGTTACTCATTCTAAAAGGGGCGTAAGTAAAATGTCAGGATTATAAAACGTTGAATTGAACCTTTGCCCGTCATTGAAAAAAAAAACAACCAGTGACAACAGATGACTGACAGTTGTTTTTTATTTCTTTCTAGCCTGTGAAACACTTGCCATAAATCCTGACATTTTTGGACAAAATTTTAGTTTTTTTTAAATACTGATCTTAATATTCTGAAAAAAAATCTAATCGAACATTTAAATATGGTTTTATAATTTAATTATCAAAATGAAAGGTGACGAGAGAGAGACACCCGCTGCCGCCGCTGGTGGCAATTTACCCATCGCCTCATCAAGCCCTAAACAGTAACCCCAAATGGCCTTAGTCTAACGTTCCCAGGTATTTAGTGCGAACATTAAAACAGAAGCGTTCGGACCGCACTCATGACCTCCGCACATTATTATCAGTTAACTGTGTTATCTCACGTTCAGCACGCAACTCGCTACATTACCTACTATGGGCGGTGGGCAGGGCGACTGATACTAATGAGTTTCGTGCGCGTTATGACTGATGTTAAGTTTCTAATTCTAGGTCCATTACTACAAACGGGAGTCGAGTCCTTTGATTAACTTATGACAACTTGATTTACTTCTACAACTATTAATATGTGTTTGTATATTGAGACAAACGAGAAGGTCGTTACAGAGCTTACTAATCGCGATGTCTGCGCTTTCAGAATCCGCCGTGCTCAAAGGCCCTTATTAAATCAATGCATTATGAATCCGTAATTATCTTCATGACCCTTGACTTGCATAAAACAATCAGTAGGCCGATCGAAAAGCGACATTTATCAATTGGCGGACAAAGAACGCATTGAACAGCTGAATTTCTGCAGCTGTGAAATATCGCTATCTGGGGGTTGGCTGGTGGCCAATTATTCCGCTGATATGATGCTACTGTTGCCAATAGTAACTGCCTCGTCACATGTGGCGGGAAATGCATGAGAATGTGATTGCTCCAGGAATACACCAGGGATTTGCGATGGCCGCGGAACGTTGGAGGTCGAGTGGCTGAACGCTCACCTGTAAAGCAGGAAACGCGCTGTTTCGAATACCGACTGTGATAAATGAGAAATGTGATTTCTTCATATATTATATTAGTGGTGGGCTAGCTCCCGGGCACGTAAAATGGATTTTTGGTTAACGGGATAAACCTATACGGTATATCTGTGTTCTGGAGCACGATTCTCGCGGCTTCGATATATTGACAGATTCCCCTACAAAATCTCTCGTTATAGGTGTAGATATCGAATGCGCGAGTATCATGCCCCAGTGCTACTCTATTGAAAAATGTGACACAGAGTCGCTATTAGCTATATTCTTGGCTTTCTTGCGATGATTGATGAAAACAGATAATAAGATTTTAAAGAGTTACGTGCTTAAATTCAAAATTGCCTCAAAATATTCGCCCAAAATGTTTATAATATAATTTTATTCATATGTACTTACGTGAAACTAGCTTGCGAGTTAATAAACTCGCTTATCAGAAAATCAGTTTGTTTACTATTATCGAGTATATTTAATGATGCCATTACACTGGCATACCGTGGATTGTGGTAATCGACAGACAGACAAATAATTATGTAGGTACATAGTTAAAAAACTCAGTCTAATGAAACTAAAGGTCGACGATTGAAATTAAAAGGCATTTGTCGTCTATATTTATAGCTAAAAACGTATCTTAATGATATAAATTGTCCCAGGTGTGTTTCGCATTTGGCATTTGTTGGAAATTGCTTTTAGATTACAAAACACTATACCGTGCCTTAAATCACTCTGACTCAAACACTTACCCCCAGTTTCTGAAATAGTGGTAAAATTAAATACGCGATTAATCGATGAATAATTCAAAATAGCGGCACGTGTTTGGCTAAAATTCAATAAATTATTGTTGACCATGGTCAACACTAATTTTCGTTTCGGAAATCGGCCGTTATTTTATTATACTACTCACAAAGGACACAAAAGACCGCTCCGTGGTGTAATAATTTTACGCTCGCTTGTCACACACAGGTTAATTTCCGTTTTACGAGAAATTAATACGGCGTTTCGTGAACAAGAGATTTCCTTTGGCAGGATTGATTGATCTGTAGGTCCAAAGGATGGATTTAAGAAGTGGAGCCACCTGGATTTGTGATTCAGGGGGAAGAGGGGGCGGGCGGGGCAAAGTTTGTATAAACAAAAAAAAAACATGAAATGTTGTAACTTTGTTTTTCATAGTGTTTGTATGAATGACAAAGTTATCTTTGCAGTTTTTAATAAATGTTTTATATCTTAAAAACTGCTTATTTTATTTTGTTCAAACCAATTTTCGTTAAAAGTGTGTATTGAGTTACACAGTACATATTTTTTTTTAGATTTTTCACTCTCTACTTTAAAACATAGTAATTATTTGCTGGTGAAGAATGATATTTGGGCTAGGTGTATCGGCTGTATTATGATGCTACTACGGAACCCTTCATGGACGAGTCCGACTCGCACTTGGCCACTTTTTTATATGTTTTCAGCGAAGCAACGCAAATGCAAATCAAATAATTTCGTTAGTTTTATCTTACACTATACCACTGATGGCTTAGGGTACAATCTCGGAGAAATTGTCTGCGTGAAATGGAAATGCTGTGTGACAAACTTGTTATTACTGCATAGCTGCGGCGATGGGATAGCTCCCTGTCACGCAAAAAGGAGTATTGAATCACTGGCTGAAAGTGGGCACAGTGGTGCCTCTGCCACCCCGTATGGGAAAAGGCGTGCTATGTTGTTGAAACTTGTTATAATTATGTTGTGATTTGTTTAGCAACTAGATTTACGATACGATACGGTACGAATACTAGTTTCCTTCTGCTATGGGATTGCTTCTGGCTACATACTATAGTCTATTCGTGATAAGAATGCAGTAAAGTCATCACTGTCCGGCGGCCTAGCCACGCGCCGTAACCAATCAAATCGTTTCCAATTATCAAGCCAAGTTCACAGTGACTAGGCTAGTTGAAGGCAAACTTTCGAACGCGAAGGTTGTGTCCTGTCCTGTAAAGTGTGTGTTAACACAATATCCTGTGTCGTGAGAACCAGGAATAGCGACTTCACACACAATGCTCCTGGAGTTTTACTTTCTTCCTCCCCAGCCGGGCTTTGATTCCGGGACGTCTCGCTGTGGCGGAGCTTCGAACCGCCGCCGCGCCACAGTGGATGTCAATATGTAGTTATACAGACTTACATGTTGGAGGTATGTTAGTTTCCCAGACATTTGTAATACAGAAAATAGCACAAATACTCGAAACAGACTAGGCGGTAGGCAGAGCGTTACCGATACATAGACCTCGCGTAGCGACTACGACGACGTTTACTACGAGTGACGGGGCGAGGCGGCGCGGGTGTGCGTAGCGCGCTACGAAACATTCAAAAAGACGTTACGTGGATTGCTACGCGGTGACGGACGATTGTCCAGCAAAATGCCCATCTTTAAAAAGTTATTCTAGCAGTTATCGCCCGTTTATTTTACAAGTATACCGTTTGTCAATATCATATGAATTTAGTATGAATTGGTGTAAGTAACGTTTGTACGTAATGTATAGCAACCCGGTGTAAGCAATGTTTATATTTATGAGAGAGATTCAGAGATGTGCCGGTAGATGGCCCAAAGAGGTAACAACATGGCTTCCCAGAACCGCAAGACATCCAGCGGGCAGAACACTAGACAGAATGCCATAGCTGGGGAGGTTCAGGACCGGAGTCGATGGCGTGGTAAAGAACTCACCCAGCAATGTGTAAATATGGACTGATTGATTGAAAGTTTATGACGCTTAGCTACCTATTAGATTATCAAGTAGTAAAATTGTTACAAAAAAGTTAAACGAAACAGCTTACCTTGTTCGAACGTTTAGTAACGACACGTAATACACGTAATTTGTATCATTATCATGACTGTGTGTAAGGTACTTGTCCATGGATACAGCGACTAAACTAGTATTCCATTCAATCACTTCATAAATATAATATGTAAAACGTCATGTACCATGACGTCACGAAAGTGGTCCAATTGGGATTGAAATTGTCCACGAAGAAACGGCTTCGTTATAGGGTGGCCCTGCTGACCTTAAAACGTGGGACCTTCAAGTATGAGCTGTTGTTGTGTCGGTCGTCGGTCGACCCTGATTGCTTGAGTAGGGTGACCACTCGTCGGAATAATAATAAATGTAAAAAAATATTTGCATGTTATATACATTTCTGGGGCCCGAGTCCTTTCAGTAACACCAATCACTAACACCATGTATCGATTTTACACACCAGAGGGCGAAAAATAACGTCTGTGTCATGTCGACTTATTTTTTTTTGAGATTAACTGCCAAACTCGCTATTTGTGTGTCATTAACATAAGGGGGCTCAGTGGCATGATTCTCGCGCATTCGATATACGATATCTACACCTATGTTGAGTGATTTTGTATGGGAATCTGTCAATATAGGTCTCGATATCCGTATATCGAAGGCGCGAGAATCATGCCACTGCATTCGAATTCTCGCGCCTTCGATATATGGATATCGAGACCTATATTGATAGATTCCCATACGAAATCACTCGATATAGGTGTAGATATCGTATATCGAATGCGCGAGAATCATGCCCCTGGTCCTTGATGGCCCATTATACTTTACTTTACTTTACTTTATACTTTATTGCACACAAATCAATACATTATGACAATTAAAAATGGAAATGACATGTACAAAGGCGAGCTTATCTCTATCGATATATCTATTATCTATATGTGTTTTTTGAATGTTTAGCGTGTCGAAGGGTTCAACGTCAGAGTACAACCGAATGCAAATCACTATCAGTGTGACAAATATTTTAAAACTATCGACTACATTGACCTACAATTACCTATAAGGTATGCTTGATATGAATGGACTGTTTTGCACCTTTTAAAATATACAATATTTTACTAAGTAATAAATAACTTAACTTTTCACAATAATTCCCTGAAGTGAACAACTGATGGCTTCTCTACCTACCTTGTCAGTAGTAGGATGTCCGGCTTTCATCGTCAATCTGAGACCCTGTTAAATTGGGTGGACAAAGATAATAAGGCACTTTTTGCCTAGAAGATGGAAATTGACATTTCTTTTAAGAAATCTCGAGAATTCTGATATAAAAATTACTAAGTTGGGAAACCGGAATGAAGACGAGATAATTTGATTAGTAGGTAAAATTCTATTTTCATCTCATTTAGCATAATCTCTTCTTCAACGTTTTATTTAATATTTTTTACCTAACGATTCTTATTAAGGTTTAATAATAATAATAATAATAGTTTAGTTTATTCATGAATAATTTCACATTTCATAGAGGCAGGCCGAGACGTCGATGGCGGGACGACCTGGGACAGGTTTTTGCCGGACTGGGTGGAGGCAGCACAGCACAGGGAGGAATGGTCTGAGATAGGGGAGGCCTTTGCCCAGCAGTGGGACACTAAGCAGGCTAAATAAAATAAAAATAAAAACCGACTTTACACAAGAAGGAGGTTTACAATTCGTCGGGTTTTTTATGTATGTGCCCTGATTGCGACAGTTTGTATAAACTCAAAAAGCACTTGACATTGGTTTCTAATCAAATAGGGTTTGTGGAAGTCGATTTTTTTTAGTTTTACTTTTGTCTCAATTATACATTTTCCCAACATTGTTCGGAGATAGCAACGAGACGCTTCAGAGGACATGCCACGATTGAATTGCTCCCTTAAGGAGGCAAACATTTGATTGATTTCGATTCTCGGTGAAAACAATCGCAATCATGGTCTCTAGTGTCTTTGTGAGTATACGGAATGATTTTATTTTATAAGGTTTTATTTATGACATTATCTCAAGGGGGAGGAAGGATAGTTTCAGGTAGAAAAAACTTGGATCACACAGCCCTGCACTGCTTGTGTAGACCCCTTGGTCGTGCTAACTAGCAACAAATTATTTAAGCATCTGTTAAAGGGAAGATAAAATTAAATTACTTCAATCATTGATAAATGTATTTTATTTATTACAATACAACAGTTGACTTGTCATCTTGTTAGTCACCACGAATAGTAGTGGGTTTATATTTCCCAGAAACAGATAGCCGTGTCTTAATTCAAGTTTACGTACGATCTTAGCATACATCTCCGCAACTTAATTTTTTTTCATACGTCTTATGTCGTCAGTTACGTTACGGCTACTTTTGATACCTATACAACTACAAATATCTAGTAAGTATTTGTGATATTGGTAAGGGATTGGAGAATTAAGGTAAGGTCTGGCTGTGGTCTTGCTTAACATCACGAGGTTTATAGGTTCTCTTTACGAGCTCGCCCTCATATCATTCATAAGTCTTTGCGATGACGCACACATGAGTTGTTATTTATTATTGTACTGTGACTGTACAATATTCTACATGAATACAAGGCATTTTCCCAAGTGACTTTTCAATTTTTTATGGCTAATTTAAGATTTTTAACTGCAACTAAAATAGATGTTATACAAGGGTTCATGTACCTTTGCTGTTCTTCAACATTCTTCTTTTCCAATCCATACAGTTATGGTCAGATATGAAGCCATATTTACATTTGCATTCATATTCTTCTAAAAGTATGATGAATTTCTAAGTTACATTGTCAGGGTGTTTATATTATAAACGTTTTCTGCATGATATACATAACGAAAACATCTGAAACAGATTCGCACCTACGACCGTCATCAACTTCAGCCGAGTGTCAAATGTCCGACGACAGGTCTGAAGTTGGAGCGAGTCCAATTTGCTAGTGACACTCACGACTCACGTCCAGCGCGAATTGTCAAATCCCTTGAAGACAGTCGTTTTTATCCCTCTTTGAGAGTTCACCTTGATGTTTTTGGTTAATCTATTCTATTCTGGCTAAAAAACTAATGATGAATGATGCCTAAGCTTTTGCTAATCCATTGTTTTACGATTACTGTGTTTGCAGTATTTGATGACTGAAAATTGCGGATTTTAGTACCTCCGTAGAGCGCCATAGATCCTATGGGACATGACGTGACGTGCGTGACGTATTAGAAAATTATCACTCGGGTACAAGTATGGCTAATAGTAATAATTAATAAATAATCATGTCGATTGTTGATTGTCGATCATGGATATGTGACCAATTTATTAACCCCGCGTGATTTGAAGGGTTTAAATAGTCATATCTATTGTTATGTTTTCGAATTTATTTGGGTGATATGTAGACATAGTACATTTTCATGTGATCTATTGCGTTATTTTTATCTCAAAACTAATGGAGAATTTGAGACTTCGTCGTCGTCAATGCTATTAACATACATAAATTATCAATATAGTCAGCAAGTTAATAGTGGAAAATAATGTACAAATACGAGCTTCGGAGAGCTCTCGAACAAGAGAAAACTATTCGCCTAATAAGGCGATAGAACGCCGAGACTTAGTGGTTAGTCCACCAGTGACAGCCTGATTCGAGCAGGTATTATTTCAGTTATCATTATCAATTATAAGTACCTACGCTTATCGTAATAAATTCAATTCAATTTCTTTATTTCGGATTTCTAGGTCCATAATAAATACAGTAACAAGAATACAGAATTGAATAACTAAGTACCTACGCTTGTCGTAATAAATGCGAGCCACAGGAATATTAAATTGACATCTTTGCATTTACAATCGTCAAGATTATACTACTGTTGTTTTGACAGCTAATAACAAAAAGTAAACTTTAGAAAAAACCGACTTCCACAAACCCTATTTGATTAGATTGAGTTTAATACAAACTGTAACCCCTTATCCCCCCACCCTTGGGGAATTAATTTTGTCAAATCCCATCTCAGTGCTACCCCACGCTACTAAGGAACCTCTGTACAAAGTTTCATGGCTCTAGGTCCACCGGTTTAGGCTATGCGTTGCCTGCCCGTCAGCCACGCATTTTATTTGTACCTAGTATTGAGCAGATCTGGTGGCCATATGTGGTCTTCATCAGCAGTTCCGCATCACAATATTATGCTTACCATGTGCATTTGCACGAGTTATTATGAAAAACACAAAAATCACTATAGGTCTGCCTATAATATTTGAAGAGTTCCCTCAATTTCTCCAGGATCCCATCATCAGATCCTGACCTGGTGTCAATGGGACCACCCTTGAGGTATTACCTATACGCCGAAAAAAGATTTGTTCAAATCGGTTCATAATTGGCGGAGTAATCGCGTAACAAACATAGAAAAAAAAAAAAAAAACATACGGGTCGAATTGAGAACCTCCTCCTTTTTTGAAGTCGGTTGAAAATACGAAATACTTATATTGCCAGCAGGTTTTATTGTTCTCATTGATAGATGGAGGGTGAAGGAGAGTGGCTTTTGTGAATGAAAAATGGCTATCTATTGTCAGTTACAGATAGGTTTCAGCATCGGCCATGGAATAAATAAGGTGAATCAAAGTATTTTATTTTCCACTGCTCTGGTGGACGGTTATTACTTGAGTACATAGAATTGATAAAAATTATCACGCATTTACACATGGACCTAATGTAACAACAATAACCTAAGAAAATAAAATAAAATAAAAAATGGTCCTCAGGTACCTACTTATAAGAAGATTAAGAAAAAAATACCGGTGTTTTTAAAAGCCTAATTTGGTCCGGTACACCGGTACACCGGTACACCGGTATGGAAGCCCTAGTAGAGGCGTATTATAGACCGCTTGGCATCTCATAGCTGGGATGATGCCAACAATCGGACGAGTCAAGTGAAAAACGTAAATACGCTTCCTCAATACTTTTTATTTGACGAAGGAAGGACTCACAGGCAATCGTTTGATTGAGATTTCCGGTAAAATAATTTCATATTTAGTTTTGCTTATTGTATTATTATTTTTATCGTTCAGGAGGATTAGAGCATGTCTAGTCCGAAAAAAACATCGTAAAGCGAGGAAAAAAAATGGGTTTCATATTTCAGAAGGACAAACCCTTATTGGATCACTCGTCTGTCTGTCCGTCCGTCCGTCCGCACTGAGCCAGCGTGGTGGAGTATGGTTCAATCTTACTCGGATCCGAGTAAAGGCCTGTGCCCCTCGGTGGGGACATTAATGGGCTACATTTACTACTTACCGAAGTCCTAAAAACTCAAAACTACGAAAATTACGAAAAGCCAAAAAAGTGGTGGCCCTTTACGAAACAAGGCCAAGCAAAGCAAGGTCACGGCCATAGTGACCAGACCAGAACCTATACAAGGCACGCACTTTCAGCGTTAAATATATGATGGCGTGGCGATAACAAAGTGAATGGTGGTCGCAATTTTTTGGTACAAAAAGGTATAGTAGTGGGTAGCCCAAACATTTTACGTATTTACAAGTTCACGAGTTTAGAGAAGTGACCCTTATTTTCTTTGGACATAAGGGTGATTGAGAGTTCCATTTAACAGGACTATGGGCATACTACGGGTAAGTAGCGATAGCATAGCCATGTGCCTCTGTACCTTCCCTTTAGGAAAAACGCGTGAGCTAATAGCTAGAAAGTCAAAATTTTCACCAAATGTGTATATCTGTTGCCGCTACAGCAACAAATACTGAAATGCACGAAAAAATAAGAGTGAGTTACCAACGAAGAGTTACTCGAGAGTATACTCTACTTTTCCTAAGAGTGACCTAATTTTGAACTGTCTGTGGGCTATTCTTGAGGTGTCAAAACCACTAAAGGCACTAAACTGACAACCTTCAAATTCGACAGCTCTTGCCCGGTGGTCACAGATTCCATTTTCAAACACACCATTTTAATTAGTTTAGTTAGTATAGTTCGTGTCACCTTCGGAATCGCAGGCACTGTCATACAAATTATCCCCGGGATAGTTATTCTTCTGCCTTCTGATAGTTATTCTGCCTCTAAATGATCGTGTTGTTGTGCTATGTTTTGTTCAGTGAATAAACTTATGTCTATGTCTAGGTCTTACTTATTCTCGCATAATCTTTTGTTGGTAAAATCCACCCTAAGAGTGTTCAGAATTAAATAGTATCTATTAGGTAGTCAATTTCAATATATTTAATAGCGCCTGACATTTTTTGGATAGCAAAATTACGAGATGAGGATTACGTAATAACTAGCACTTGTTTCTTGTACGATGTCGGGGAACCCTTGTCGTGAGAGACCGACTTGTACGAGATGTCGGGTAACCCTTGTCGTGAGAGTCCGACTTGTCCGAGAGGGAACCCTTGTCGTGAGAGTCCGACTTGTACGAGATGTCGGGGAACCCTTGTCGTGAGAGTCCCACTTTTACGAGATGTCGGGGCGGGGAACCCTTGTCGTGAGAGTCCGACTTGTACGAGATATCGGGGAACCCTTGTCGTGAGAGTCCGACTTGTACGAGATGTCGGGGAACACTTGTCGTGAGAGTCCGACTTGCACTTGATCGATTATTATTATTATCCGAATGTCCAATATGCTCTTATAGCTCAGACCTATTCTGAAGATTTATTGGAATCTGGGTGTAGTGTAGATTTCTTTCAGAAAATATTCTTCTTTTCAACCCCCGACGAATCAGAGGGGTGTAATTAGTTTGAAGAGTCTGTCTGTATGTCTGTCAGTGGCATTCTGTCAAAAGGGAGTACCTATAGATTTAAATGCGGTTTTAAGTAAGTAATTGATAGAAGACTACACGCCATTTTGTCGTTTAGAGTCCCAATAGTCTCTGGAGTTACTCACAATATGTTGTTGGCGTATACTTATTCAAATAAATCTGTTTGTTTGTCCCACCAGTCTTAATGAATTATCTGACCTTCGTAGTCCACAAACAACCCTATTTACGCAAATGAATAAATTATTATTCATAATCATAAATGAATAAAACATGGTAATGATATCATAAATATTGATGTTCAAGGCGAGAATATAGGAGTTATTTTCCTATCTTATATTAATGGTGGTTAGGGATACAACAACAAAATTATCATAATCACAACAAAATGAATAGTTGTGAAATTAAATTAAAAACCTCCCGACAAAATAAAAGAAGTGCCATGTTTCCTTGTTATGTTAATGACTTTCGAACTGAACATATTTTAATAAAACATGGCCAAAAACTAAGTATCACTGAAAAGTCTACTAGGAATAACGGCGAAAGGAAAATTAGCTGCAAGGAAAACATGCGTTTGGGAAACTCATCTCGCTAAGCATACCATTTACAGAAAACCGCATAAATTAATAACCGGCCAAGTGCGAGTCGGACTCGCGCACGAACGGTTCCGTACCAATCTATAAAAAACCGCAAAAAAAAAACATGTTGTATGGGAGCCCTCCCTAAATATTTATTTTATTTTATTTTAATTATTTATTTATTAAGTAAATAATATACTCTATATATTGTGAACATTTTAAGCGTCTACCTACTACCATTATCAATATCGAGCAAAAATGAGCAAAAAAATCACGTTTGTTGTATGGGAGCCCCCCTTAATATTAAATTTCTTTGATTTTTTAGTATTTTTTGTTATAGCGGCAACAGAAATACATCATCTGTGAAAATTTCAACTGTCTAGCTACCACGGTCCATGAGATACAGCCTGGTGACAGACAGACGGACGACGAACGGACAGACAGCGAAGTCTCAGTATTAGCTAGGGTCCCGTTTGGCACCCTTCGGGTACGGAACCCTAAAAACGACCGTTAGGGCGCCAGACAGACATACGCCTTACCACATCAAATCGACTGAAAATTGTGGAAACTGACAGTTTTCCCTTTACAATACTTTACATTAGAGATGGGCCGACTGTGACTTTGGCCGACTGGCCGACAGGCCGACCAGTCGGCTACAAATTAGCCGACATGTCGGCCGACATGTCGGCCGGGCCGACATTGTTTTCGGGGGAGTTCGGGTGACCTCGGCAACGCTCGTGATCACGTCGCGACATGATTTTTTGTTGATGTTATTATTGTTTACGCACGGACCGGCTTAACTGCGTGTTTTTAAAAGATAAATAATAAATTATAAAGTAAAATAGTTCAAAGTAGTGTTAAATAATAAACAAAAGACAGTTTCACAGGTGTATAGTGTAATTTTATCATCATGTCAAGAAGAACATCGCGTATATGGATTTTTTTCGAGGACTGTGAAGATTCCAGTAAAGTTAAGTGCAACCAGTGCTCAGCAATCATTTCAAGAGGCGGAAAAGGTAAATCAGCAAACACAACCAGCATGTTAAGCCATATAAAATACAAACACCCTAACCTAATGTCGCAATTGAGTACCGTCATCAAAAGCAGTTCATCAGCTGATACGCCGTCCATACAATCGGATCCAATTCAACCAACTTCTTCGCCTATTCCGTCAAGAAGTGGAATGTCTTTAATATGGTACAAACTAATAAACGATTACATAACAGTTAAAATAAATACGTATTTCTGTTACCCTAATCCGTCGGCAGTTTTGGCCGACTGTTCGCCGACCAGTCGCCGACTGCAAATATGGCCGACTAGTCGGCTTAACCGACTGGTCGGCGAACAGTCGGTGCATCCCTACTTTACATCCATTTGAATAGGATGCCCACAAGTTACGAGAATAATCGGGAATGATTGATAAGTGACGGAACTGGAAGAACGAAGGACGTGGTCAAAATGGAACATTGACACTATAAACCTTTCCCATGATCGACTAAGGCTGGATTTTACGAACGAAAAAGTAACTTTTACTCGAGAGCATCTTCTACTTTTTCATAGACACCAGTGACACCTAGATCAGATCACCTCATTTTGAACTGTCGTTTGTCATACAAGTTATCCCCGCCCTGGGATAGTTATTCTCGTATAACTTTTTGTTGGTGAAATCCAAAAGGAGTAATGCGATAGGAGAGCCATTATTAGGGACATCTATAATATACAGGGTTACTTTTGGACAGCCAAAAGTTACTATTATTTTAGGGACTCATTCTGAGCAACTTTCACTTAGAAACCGATTTGATCAGAGCAACTTTATTTTTCACTTCTCCATACAACTCAGCTGACCCACTCAGGCCAAAATGTACTGGGAAGTGAAAAATAAAGTTGCTCTGATCAAATCGGTTTCTTAGTGAAAGTTTCTCAGAATGATGTCCCTAAAAAAATAGTAACTTTTTGCACCCCTAGCAAAAATAACCCAGTATATTTCATTGAAAACTTTTTTCACTTACTTAGTTCCTCCATGTCGACCTTTACTTTACATTTTCTCTTACACCCTATATTTCATGCGGTTGCAGAGCAATAATGTTGGACACAAGTGTCCAATAAATGAGGTTGAGGCCAGAATTCTAGTGAATTGAGGACCTTTGAAATCCTGTCGAGGGGTTGCCGAGTGATGGTTGATGACCTGTTAGGGTCAGAGTAGACAGGGAAGATAGGGGGAGATATCACGCTGGTAATAAGGTTAAGTATACTATTAGTATGCTACTAGTTTTCAACCGACTTCAAAAAAAGGAGGAGGTTCTCAATTCGACCCGTATGTTTTTTTTTACTTCTAATAATTGAAATAAATATAATTATAATTAGCGAACTTCAGAAATTACATTTCCTACCAAGGCAGTATTTTCTTCTGATTTCATTATAATTTATAATCTCTTTATTGCACACAAACAATTACAATTTACTTATTCTTACTCGTATCGTTATCATTTGAACAATGGAAATAATGAACCTTGGCTAGTCTGTGAAATGTTATGCTTTACACAGATTAAATTACTGAATTAAACATGTAAGTATTATAAGCTTTTCATCACACAGGAGCGTAATATACCTATTGCTCTGCAAAAGATTTTGTTTCTCACAGCGACTCACGAATCCAGGAATAAACGGTACTTGGCAATTTTCTCGCAAATAAATTAAGTTTCTAAGAATAATCCGACAAAGTATTTGCACAACACAGGTGTTGTTTTAATGCGAGTTAATATTAAGTATATTATATATAAATCCACCCCCTTTAGGGAGGTGGCAGGACAGTAGGCATAATTCGTGCCCCCGCTTTAGCCAGTTTCAATAGTCGATATTGCGTTAGTAGGGGCTTGCCCATTGCCGCAGCTGGGTACATGAAAATTACTTGTAATTGTAATTTCTTTATTGTAGTCACATGACAGTAAAAATAGCTTAAGATAGAGAAATATGTACAAAGGCGAGCTTATCTCTAATAAGAGATTTCTTCCAGCAAACCATGTTGGATAGGAATTACTAGTTTGGCGAAGAATATAGTGAAAACTACAGAATTTACATATCCGCGAGATGGGTTTAGAATACAGGGTCCACCAACCAATATCTAACATTAAATCGCGGGTGAAATCTGGACTTGATTATCACAGGAACGACACGACCGACCCAAGGAAAGGTATCACCGAAAGGTTGTGTAATGATTAGGTATCGTATCTTTTTAAATGATGATTACCTTATCATTCTTTAGAATGGGACTCGGTACCCGTCACTCTGTTGAGACATTCCCCATAAAAGAAGGCATCAAAACGCATCAAATCATGTACAAATGATCCATATTTTATTGAAGCATTTCATCTATTCCCTGTACTCCCAAAAGAGCCGAGTTACTTGATCTGATCAAATGTATCACAGTCCATAAGGCGAGACCCGAGAAATGCATGTGTGTGTGCGTGCTTCCATCCGTTCAAGATTTCAACGAAGTGTGAGACGTGTCGATCTAAGTTTTGTAAGTGTTACTCTTGTCTAGTAGCCCTTCGTGGGCCGGACCTGTGCTGTGCACACAATCGCAATTTTTAGTTCTTGCCTTCTTGCCTGTACATCAGAATGTTGTTCACAGCGTGTTAGATAACTCCTGTCTTTATACTATCTGTATATGAAATCAGTAACCGTCCCATAACAATGAGTCGGCAGTTGTTTCAGTAAGGAGTACTTACTTACAAATGGCTTCGATCAGCTGATTGGTTTCTTTTCGGTGAATGGTGAACTATTTATCATCAAGTCGATTGTTACAAAACCAAACATCAACAAACGCCGTAAATGCATTAAATTACAATTTACCACAAAACCTTACCGATTCATCCACTTAGCGTCAACTGATATTTATTCACACTTATTTATTTACATCACTTTACAAACGCTTACACACAAAACAAAACTATTGAAATATTCTAATCTAATCTAGCACTATTTATGGCGATATCAATTTATTTATTTAATTTTATTGCAATAAAAATTGCTAATTTTCGGGAAACTCACGAAAACACGCGCGCTTGCCGCGCAACAAAATTAGAATTCTAAATTCGAACTCCGCCGGTGCGGAAACCCTGGCATTGGTTTTCTTTCTTTTGTTTATTACGGCATTACGGCCAGTGTGTTTATATTTTTTTATTGTTTTTTTATTCGATCTTAGATCGCGGCTAGCGGCTGTAAGAAATTTACAGTGGTGCGGCAGGTATTCGCCGCGCGCGCTCTTTTCGTCGACTGACCGCTTTCCCGCCATCATGACTGTCTCGCTAGGGGGTTGGTCACCGCTATCGATGATTTCGATCTAGATTACACTCGGTATAATGGGGTCAGGCATTTTTAAATCACCGAATATTATAACAGGTGATTAGACACAAGGAACAAAAGTCAAAGATTTTTCCGTCTCGATGGAAAAGTTTTAAAAGGATTTTCACACGCTGGGGTTGAAAAACCCATACCTTCTGGATTTTGTGAAAGCATTGCACCGAGAGCGCTACAATCTTTGCAATAGTGAGTGACTCGATGCGCGGAATCTGCCAACAAAATTGCATTTCAAGTTCGCCGCAGATCAAAACAGGTTCGGTTGCAGATGAAATCGGTCAAATAAGTAGTAAGTACAGTCACGTACAGTGTTACCTACTTACCTTTACCTACTTTCCTAAATATCTTCTAAGAAAATAAGGATCTTATTTCAAAATCTTAGATTAATAAAGTAAGTAAGTATTTGCAATTTTGCATCTCCATAAGACTCCATTACTTAATTCAAAACTGATACCCACATAGTTACTCACTCATACAAAGGAGACCGTAATTTTGGGCCCAAAACCGGCACGGTAATGAAAATAGTAGATAGATTGTACAACAAGTCCATAAAATGGGTACATGGGTAAATGGGACAATAAAATGTACTAGTTATACACTCTGTTTTCACTTCGATCGTGAGAAAAATAAACTTTGGCGGGAAGTCCTTATTTTATCTTTGTGTTTCAAATAGAAATTGTTTTTTTGTATATTGCTGTTAAATTTCTTTACAATCGAAGTGAAAAGCAGAATGTAAGTTTGTATAACTCGTGCGTAAAACCCATTTTCACCCTCGACGTCACCCATTCGTCTTATACATACGTCTCGGGTAAAATGGTGCGTTTTATGCACTTGTTGTACAGTCTACTATTGAATCACTGACATCGTCCGTAACAATTATTGTTAATATGAAAACAACACCGTAGGATAAATACTTTAGATGTGGTGGTGAGACATTGAAGTATCCGATTTTCCCATACATTTCGTTGAAAAATTGAATGTTTGTAACTTGAACAACTTACTTACATTTTTTTAATTGTTTTTTTTTGCTTGAAAACATTGCAATTAGAGCGCTGTGAATGACGTGATTGGTTAAAATATTGCTGCGATGAAGAAAAGTATCATTTAATGATCACTGATAAAGATTTATACTTGGCAAAAAAACTCATTTTCAATCGGTGAAAATCATGAAAATTTAATTTTTAGTAGCTGTATCACCTAAAATATTGATTTTACGATGATGACGTCATACACATCAATGTGGTCAATCATTTGGAGTATATTTTGTTGAGTGCCCGGCACTTTTGATTTTGGGCCCAAGCTTGTATGAAACGTGGTTGATCTCCTTTTGTAATTAAGAGCACTGCAAAATGTGATATAATTACTTATTACATCATGCAAACTTTATTTAGATAAAATCTAAACGACGTTGCATATTACAAAGTAAGTAGATTTATTAATAAATATCTGTAGGTACAGCGAGTAGCAATAAAATACAATGTTTCAGCATTGGATTAAGGTAAGTCGGACACTCTGTTTTTTGTCTTTTTTGTCTTTTATATGTGCTATAAATATATACAAAATTTATTGCACATAAAAGACAAAATACAAATGGACAAAAAAAAACCTACTGCTGGGCAGCGCCACCTATAGTCATATTTTGAACTGTGGTGTTCTGCCCTTACCACAGAGCTTTCGAGTGTTCCGAGTTCACTTGCAGTAGTCGCTTTCAGCCTGAAACTTATTTCCGAAATTTCCCACTAGATGGTGCTGTCTACGTTTTTAATTTTTACTTCTTTTTACAGCTAGGTAAGTATTTTGTTTTACTCGTTTTAATAGTTCTCGACAACTTAATACGATAATTTCCATGAATATGAACATAAGGTCAGCCTTATTCCTTTTCCGTTAAGGTCCATAGGTAATAAGTAGAATGTAACCGCAACCTAGTTTGGACCTAAATCCTGGATCTCTGCAGGGACTCTAGCACATAGAAATAATCAATAAATTGGTACTCTTTGTGACCGGTCGGGGTAACTTCAGTGGGGCTATTATTTTGGACTGGTGTGTAAAATGTATTACGAAAACGATAAAAACGGAACCGAAATCGAATTCATGGTTTTTCGATACGAACTGTGCACTGTCCAATAGTGTCCAATGCACATGCATGCATGCATGATCATTTATTTTTGCCTGTACAAGCCGGGATAAGTTGTAGGTACACTGTATAAATTTAAGATAAGTAATGTCATAATGGTAATGCTTTTTTTCAATTAATCGTGTGCAATAAATATTGAATTTATTATGTTGAATTAGTGGAGGCTGGAAATTCCTAAGCCATTTAACACTTTGAATTGTTTGATCTAGAATCACTTTCTGAGCGATATACCAGCCAAAAAAAAACCAAAAAGGATTGTCAGAAGTGGGATTCGAACCCACGCCCACAGAAGTGGACTGCGACCTGAACGCAGCGCCTTAGACCGCTCGGCCATCCTGACATGGTTGAAAGTTGCGAAAATAGCGTACAGTCTCACAAGCGCTAATAAGGCTGCACGCACACATTCAATAAATGCAATAAACTATAGCTGCCATAGTGATTATTTTATGACCTAAGATCCCACTAATAAAAACGATCAACTCTGTTGTTAATACTTCTTTACTCTGAGATTAGTTACTCCCAGGTTGAACTAAGACTTTTACTCCGAGAGTAGAGTCAGATAAGTGCTACTCATTCCTTACACTACGTTTATGAAATTCGTTAATACTAGCTTAATGCTTGGAGTAAAGTTACTATTGTTCTAGTCTGTGTTTATTAATAAGACGGCCTGAGTTAAATGTTCAAAGAAACAGCTACTAGGTAATAAGAATCACCAAACTCCGGTATACAAGTTGTTAGGTGAGAAAATTAGAGAAATCAAAAAGTATACTTCTGTTGCAATTGTCAAATAACAAACCAATTCCTTCTCCTTCATGACTAAGAAAATACGTGACGCTATGTTTGTTTCTTTAATTTCAATACTTATCTATCTAGATATGGGACGGTACTCTTTAGTACTCGGTACAGAATGGTACGAACTGTTTGTGACTGAAAAGACAATCGATTCTGCGGCAATTACGCTTGGGTACTTTCATACGAATTATTATTGTTCTTATTCTTATATAACCTAGATAATATGTTAGGTAGTTTAATAAAATAAAATAAAAATTAAATAAAATAAATTTGTAGTTCGATTTTATTTTCATTTGCATGAGAAATTAAAGTCAGAATACAATGACAACAAACATAATCCGACAGTCAGATGACAGTCAGGTAGGTAACGTACAAAGCTGAAAGTTGTAGTTTGCTGAACCAAAAGCAGTGGTGGCTTTCAGCTTAGAACAACATTGCTAGTTGGGAGGTTGAGAGTAAAAGTTAACACTCGGAAGCAGATGGTTTGCTAAGTTAAGTAGTTCTCAGTGTCATGAAACATAGTGATAGTTCAGTTTGGTATTGTGACAATAGAGCTTCTAGACTCACAATTACAACAACATAGAGCTTTCCAACTATTTTTTTGGCGCACGATGACAGGTGGAACTAACTCTAATTGACCAATGAGGAATGACTGAAAGGTCAGTATTGAGGACAGGTTCGTTGCATTAAGTTGTGTAGAATTGGCGCCCCCCTGTAAACCTGGGTGTCAGGCTATAGTGGCCAATGCGACTGTCAAAAGTTATGAAACTGCCCTATTAGGGCCTCTGACACAGTTTTACGACTACTACCACCGAGTAGCGATAGTAGCGGGGACCTACCTACAGCTTAACCTGTCATCCGAAACACGGAATCGCCCGAAACAAATGAAGAAACGGATCACCCCTGGAGCTCTATTTGTGCAGGTACTACATACAACCCCCAGGAGCTCTACTTGTGCAGGTACTACATACAACCCCCTGGAGCTCTATTTGTGCAGGTACTACATACAACCCCCAGGAGCTCTACTTGTGCAGGTACTACATACAACCCCCTGGAGCTCTATTTGTGCAGGTACTACATACAACCCCCAGGAGCTCTATTTGTGCAGGTACTACATACAACCCCCTGGAGCTCTATTTGTGCAGGTACTACATACAACCCCCTGGAGCTCTATTTGTGCAGGTACTACATACAACCCCCAGGAGCTCTATTTGTGCAGGTACTACATACAACCCCCTGGAGCTCTACTTGTGCAGGTACTACATACAACCCCCTGGAGCTCTATTTGTGCAGGTACTACATACAACCCCCTGGAGCTCTATTTGTGCAGGTACTACATACAACCCCCTGGAGCTCTACTTGTGCAGGTACTACATACAACCCCCTGGAGCTCTATTTGTGCAGGTACTACATACAACCCCCTGGAGCTCTATTTGTGCAGGTACTACATACAACCCCCAGGAGCTCTATTTGTGCAGGTACTACATACAACCCCCTGGAGCTCTATTTGTGCAGGTACTACATACAACCCCCAGGAGCTCTATTTGTGCAGGTACTACATACAACCCCCTGGAGCTCTATTTCTCAATCGCTCTTTTGCAAACGAGCGCTCTTTTCTACCGATTTTCGTTCGTTATATTAAATTCTGTCTGCAACGATTGGTCCCATCTTTTCCTATGTGCGGATACCGCTCGTCCACGGACGCTTCTGAATGAAACAGTAATAATGTACAACGAATTAATTATTGTGGTCGAGGCTTTCCTTCCCCGGCGAGAGGTTCGAATCCCGGCTGGGAAGAAAGGAAATAAAATCACTAGGGCCCGAATTCTACTGTTCACAAGCATACCACAAGCCTGGCACAAACTTGAATACGAGGCATTTGGTATTTTACTAAAACCGGAATCGCAATTCACAAGCGCCAGCGTGACGCCAGCCTACTCCGTATTCTACTGTCCAATGAATTTTTCAATGATAAAATTTAATACTCAGGTATAAGTTTCTAGTCGCTATAATATAGTATAATTATTGAATCTAATGTTTATATACTTTACTTTTTATTTTTATTTTTTATTGTTATTAATAATAAATTAATAATCTATAATATTTTTCTAATTGTCTCTATATACCTAATTTGAATATAAATGTAATTATCTTATTATTCGTAAAAGGACAACTGGTTGTCCTTAAATGTTGCTGTGCCCTAGCAGGGCGTCACAATGTACTAACCTTTGTTCTACCACCTTGTGAATTGTTGTGACTTTGCAATAAACTATTACTATTACTATCCAAAACGTACTCACGCTGGCGCCAGCGTAAGAACGCTTTTGACAGTAGAACAAAGTACGCTGGCGTCAAACTGGCGCCAGCGGGAGTACGTTTTGGATAGTAGAATACGAAGTAGCCTGGCGTCACGCTGGCGCTTGTGAATTGCGATTCCGGTTTTAGTAGAATACCAAATGCCTCGTATTCAAGTTTGTGCCAGGCTTGTGGTATGCTTGTGTACAGTAGAATTCGGGCCCTGGTATTGGATATCTATCTACATGGTGGTGACGTCACTATTTTTAATTAATCATCGATTTGAATCGTAACCTATGATCATCGTCTCGGAAACCGGGGGAAAGGGTATCAAAGGGGTCAAGCACGCTTCTATCTGGGGGCGCGGGAGCGCCCCCGCCAAGTCCAGCAAAGAGCAAACGTAGAAGCGCGCGCACATTTGACCTCCCTGTTACTCCGTTGTGGATAAAGATAGAAACCTGAATTATCGGCGGCTAAAAGGCACCATGTCATATCATACTTTACGCATCTCATACTGAATACAGTGACAATGGCGAATCTACGACTCGCTTTTGTTCGCAAAATAGATCTTAGTGAAGATTACAGACTGACAAATCGCGTATCCAAAACTAAGTATACTTACATAGTATGTTTAGTTGAACTAAGTTGGTCCTATCATACTGTCTCTGGGTAGACCGGGTAAAGAAACTGTTTCGCTGCATCACATGAATAAATAGTCAGCTGAGAGGGGTCTCGGAAACGTACTCCTTGAGCCGGAACTTTTCACATAGTGTATTCAGATAAGGCGGTCTTGTCGTGGAAGTGGTGTATTCAGCTTTTTAGGGCTCCGTACCCGAAGGGTGCCAAACTGGAATCTCTCTACCGTTCCTCTGCTGTCCCTCCGTTAGTCTGTCTGTCCGTCAGCCCGCACACGAACCGTAATAAGCAGAGATCGAGATTTTCACAGAATGTAGTTGACGTTGCCGCTGCAGTATGTAGTTGAAGTTGCCGCTGCAGTAACAAATAATGAACAACACGAAATAATAAAACATAAGGGCGTCTCCATATAATGAACGTGTTTTCTTTGTTACTTTTACTTGTACAATGGTGCGGAACCCTTCGTGTGAGTATCCGACTTGTACTTGACCGATTTTTTAGGTCAGCTTATACTTATCGATGGGCTAGCCTGCTGTCGCGTCAAATGGGGTATTGAATTGACGCTATGTTTTTCACTTGTACATATAATAATACTAGATACTCAATCACAGCATAACTAGGAATAAGGATAAGCTCAACTTTGTACGGTCGCCTGCGCCTAAAAGTATACAAGCAGTATATGCGGGATTCACTCGTTAATATGACCGCCCATATACTTTAAGACGCAGGCGACCGTACATATATTTTCTATCTTAAGCCATTTTTACTGTCATTTGAGTACAATAAAGAAATTACGAAACTAGGTACTTAATTGTATGTACTCTTAACTCAACAATTTAGTCCTATAACTTTAATTCTGTTTCTGTCAATTCTAAATTCACAATTTTTTTCATGTTACCATCACTATTCGGGGCTAATTTCTTATTATTCTGCCAAAGCACGCAAAAACAGAACCTGGATAGGTATTACCTGATCACCTGAACCTTTACCTACCTAACCGAATAAATAAAGGGCCCAAGGGTCTTTAGGTAGGGATCTAACTGCTTTACGAAGAAGCCTATTTTAGACCTTCAAGTAACTGCGAATGAGCCAAAACTTACTATCTATATAACGAACTAAACTAATAGCCTGGGGCATGTTGCTAATAAATAATACAAGATAATTTCCTCAATCAAGTGTTTTGGGAAACTTGCGACATGCTTCTGATAGGCTTATTGATCCTTTAAGCCCTAAAGTCTCACTATGATGAGTGATGACCGTGCCGCTGCCGCTGCCACACCATCTCAAAAAAGGTCAATATAAGAAGGAAAGGGCGAACTAGGTGATAGTGATGCAATAATTTTGTAATATGATTTTCTGAATGTTTTAAGGGTGTTAAGTTTCGGGATCAGACATAATTTCCGCGACTACGTTGGATTTTGAGTTTGGGTACTAAGGGGAATATTCCCTAATTATTTATACTTATAGTTACGCACACACAGAAGAATGTAGTCATTGAAATTATAAGTTTTGCGTATTGTGTTGTGACGTCTAAATAAACGCTTAGCTTATCTGAGGTTTGAGTCCAGGCTGAGTTGAGTTCATAGTTTTTAGAACTATGTGTTTTGGAGATTAAGTTATGATCCAGACATAACCGTTAACTCATTTACCTAACCGGTCTGGCTCTGGATGCACAAAAAACAATGTTCACACGAAATCTCCTCATTCCCTCCCCTACTACAAACTAGACTGCACTATCCCTACCTCAGAAAATTACAGTGCCAGTATGACATTTAAGCACCTCTTTATTTAAGCAGTACTTTATCTGAACATTCAGCCATATTGCCTTCCGTAGTACGGTAGCCCAAATAACTTTTGTTTGGAAGGCGATCCGTTCCTTTCTTTTATTTTTACATGTCATTTTTCCAGCGTCACAATTTTTCAGCAATGCGGTGTGGATTTTGTTCAACTATGTTTATGACGCAAATAGTGTGAAGATTGATCGCTTTTCGTGCAGCGCGAAATCAATTTAATTTCATGAAGCTTTCCTATTCGTGTTATACAGTCAGCAATAGATATTTATGAGCACGCAAGCTACTAAAATGTGAAAAAGATCTACACATCCATAATAACCAGAAACTTCATTATAGCGAAAGTGTCAAAATGTACTTAGTCAAAATCCATGGGTATGCCCCGCATGGCTAAGGCCCCGCAGGGTGGTAGGTAATGCTCGTAACAGATGCTGAATCTTCTTCTTCTTCTTCGTGCCATCTCCTATCGGAGGTCGGCTATCATTATGGCTGTCTGTGACCGTGATGCTGCGGCTGGAAATATGTCCTCGGTGTTAAAAATTAACCATTCGGTGAGGTTTTGAAGCCAGTGGGTTCTTGGTCGGCCAGGTCTTCGGCGGACAAGTATTTTTCCTTGCTAAATTGGAATGTACAGTATAAAACATCAAACTGTTTGTTTGTGTGTACTCCTTGCTGGGCATAAAAGGGCACAACTGTGCCTTTATTACCCCGCCATGGGAAAAGGCACGTCTCGTCGCTATGTTTGTTGTTTTGTTGTACTCAGCGGGTGAATCTTTATGCGTTGTCGACTGTCGACTCTGCTTGTGAGGTCTCGTAAACGACAACACATCAATCTTCACGCTTTTAGTTAGAATTCGATTGTGCAGGTATGAAAAATGAACGCTGCAATGTCGCTCGGTGCAATGAAAAGTGTGTAATGAAAGGATGGATGGCAAATAAAATACTGAGTACAACGTTAAAACATGTTCTATCTACAATAACAACATTATGTATGTTTTTTTATATTTTAATATATGTGTAACTGGCATCGCAGATGTGGGTGTGCAGACCGCAAAACTGAAGTGGAACTGGGCAGGCCATGTGTGCCGAATGCACCCAGACAGGTGGGCGAGGATAGCTACTGAATGGGTGCCTATAGACGGACACCGGCGTAGACGAAGGCCCAGAAGGAGATGGCGGGACGACCTGGACACGTTCGAACTAGAGTGGGTCAATCTAGCTCTGACTAGAGATGTGTGGGCTCGAAATGGGGAGGCCTTTGCCCAGCAGTGGGACACATTATAGGCTACGTAAAAAAAAAAAAAAAATATGTGTGCAATATATTTTTGTGTAATTCTGTATTAATGTAAATAAAAAAACATTGTATCCTAAAAAACTTAGGAGGCAAATAAAAATCCGAAGTTTCTGCATTTATAAATTAGGGCTCTTACCTTCGATCATTATAATAACGAAGGCTCTTACCCACGAGAACCGTCGTCGGCAGCAGTCGACAGAGGCTTAAAACGTCGGCAGCGGCTATCCATCACTTACTTATCGGAATTTGGTTTGCTGGAAGAGATCTCTTATTAGAGATAGGCTCGACTTTGTATTCTATATCTATATACTTAATTAAAGAATTATGTTTTCGCCGCGTCGTCTCGTCTGCACTTATGTTATTCTCGAATAGGCATCACGAAAGATTTTGAAATCCTCTGCCATAATGTGGGTACACATTTACTATTTACGAAAAAAACTTTATTCCGGTAACAAACTAAAGTTTAACGAAGTTTAAAGCCATTTTTATAATATTTTGTAATAGTGCGCGAAATAAGGTCTCAGGTGTCATGGCGTCGGCTTTGATGTCACGCTTATGTAAAGATGTCAATGTCCAAATGAGTAATCAGCGTAAATCGTTGTCATGACGTCATGCAGCGTCATGCGCTATGATTCCTGTTTCGATCAAAATGGCCGAATGCAGTATTTAAATTTTTCGTTTTATTGAAAATCATGTTAATCTCAATGTTTTTAATCAAATTAAATTAGTGTTGTAAATCCATTTAAAATTTTCCCTTAGAATCTTTGATTATTTATTTGATACAGTCGTCATGCCCATTATAGGTGCATTTATGGGGGCATCCTATTTTATTTGCCCTTTTAAGTTTCTTATGAAACGTTGTTAAGATTGATTGGTAGAGCTAGAAAGATAAAGACACTTTTAACGTTGTATGACGTTAATAACTGCAGTGCATCTAAATGTGTGTTACCTGCCCGCCCCTTTTCACACGGCCGGTTTTGCTCTATTGCGACAAAATGCCTGTACTGTGTAGCTTTGTTACACTAACAAGGTCACGCTTTGTGGCTTAAGGCGATTGTCCAGCTCAAATGCCCAACTATAAAAGTTATTCCAGCAGATTGAGACACTTTCTGAATCCAGAAAAAATATTTGTTATAAAATAGTCCCTTTCCTAAAGTGTTTGAAAAGATCATAATGTCATCAGGAACTATATGAAAAAAAAACGAATTGTCGTTAGGTACATAAACAATAAAATCTGATGTGTAGGTGGGGTAGGTACATGTATCTTAGATCATAATCTTATAATTATCATTGACACGCACTAGCATACCGTTGTTCTGAAACTTTCCGGGGCGTCGCGATCTCGTGATGCGGGAGTGAGGCATGGCTGCGCGGCGGGAAAAGCTATGCCACGCCCAAACCATGAAAAAATCTGACATTACCCAGGGCCTTAATAAAGCCTCTAACGCATCCTATTTTATTTTATGTATTGGTGTTTATGTAAATATACCGGATATTTATACTCATATTTTATATGATGGTTAATTGGTTATAGTTACTCACTTATTCGACAAGCTGTTTCATAGATCTAGATCAAAATAATCGCTTCGTTCTCAAAAAAAATATTCAAGTTCGATTCCTCCCAATTGTTGTAGGCACATACAACTGCGCCGCTGCCTACCCATATAGGATCTCGTCTAATATTCGTTTATTGAGGTTTTGTAACAATTTACTTTCAAGTTCGATTCCTCCCAATTGTTGTAGGCACATACAACTGCGCCGCTGCCTACCCATATAGGATCTCGTCTAATATTCGTTTATTGAGGTTTTGTAACAATTTACTTTCAAGTTCGATTCCTCCCAATTGTTGTAGGCACATACAACTGCGCCGCTGCCTACCCATATAGGATCTCGTCTAATATTCGTTTATTGAGGTTTTGTAACAATTTACTTTCAAGTTCGATTCCTCCCAATTGTTGTAGGCACATACAACTGCGCCGCTGCCTACCCATATAGGATCTCGTCTAATATTCGTTTATTGAGGTTTTGTAACAATTTACTTTCAAGTTCGATTCCTCCCAATTGTTGTAGGCACATACAACTGCGCCGCTGCCTACCCATATAGGATCTCGTCTAATATTCGTTTATTGAGGTTTTGTAACAATTTACTTTCAAGTTCGATTCCTCCCAATTGTTGTAGGCACATACAACTGCGCCGCTGCCTACCCATATAGGATCTCGTCTAATATTCGTTTATTGAGGTTTTGTAACAATTTACTTTCAAGTTCGATTCCTCCCCATTGTTGTAGGCACATACAACTGCGCCGCTGCCTACCCATATAGGATCTCGTCTAATATTCGTTTATTGAGGTTTTGTAACAATTTACTTTCAAGTTCGATTCCTCCCAATTGTTGTAGGCACATACAACTGCGCCGCTGCCTACCCATATAGGATCTCGTCTAATATTCGTTTATTGAGGTTTTGTAACAATTTACTTTCAAGTTCGATTCCTCCCAATTGTTGTAGGCACATACAACTGCGCCGCTGCCTACCCATATAGGATCTCGTCTAATATTCGTTTATTGAGGTTTTGTAACAATTTACTTTCAAGTTCGATTCCTCCCAATTGTTGTAGGCACATACAACTGCGCCGCTGCCTACCCATATAGGATCTCGTCTAATATTCGTTTATTGAGGTTTTGTAACAATTTACTTTCAAGTTCGATTCCTCCCAATTGTTGTAGGCACATACAACTGCGCCGCTGCCTACCCATATAGGATCTCGTCTAATATTCGTTTATTGAGGTTTTGTAACAATTTACTTTCAAGTTCGATTCCTCCCAATTGTTGTAGGCACATACAACTGCGCCGCTGCCTACCCATATAGGATCTCGTCTAATATTCGTTTATTGAGGTTTTGTAACAATTTACTTTCAAGTTCGATTCCTCCCCATTGTTGTAGGCACATACAACTGCGCCGCTGCCTACCCATATAGGATCTCGTCTAATATTCGTTTATTGAGGTTTTGTAACAATTTACTTTCAAGTTCGATTCCTCCCAATTGTTGTAGGCACATACAACTGCGCCGCTGCCTACCCATATAGGATCTCGTCTAATATTCGTTTATTGAGGTTTTGTAACTATTTACTTTCAAGTTCGATTCCTCCCAATTGTTGTAGGCACATACAACTGCGCCGCTGCCTACCCATATAGGATCTCGTCTAATATTCGTTTATTGAGGTTTTGTAACAATTTACTTAAAAAAATAAATCATTAAATTAAAATTCAATTAATATTTAGGGGGGGCCTCCCATACAACTTTTTTTTTTTGCGGTTTTTTTTATAGATAATGGTACGGAAGCCTCGCACTTGGCCGGTTATTTTCTTTTTGTTTTATTGTTTGTTATGAGTGCTTAAGTTTTGTTGTACAATGGCACGGTACCCTTCGTGTGCGATTCCGACCCGCACTTGACCGATTTTTATTTCTTCTTGCTCTAACTACTTATTATTTCCTAACTCTATTGATCTGTGCTATTATATAGAATGGAATATGTTAAGAATAACGGAAGTACCGCACATGTATAGAAATACCCTCATTTCCTGGAGGCAGAATACAAAATGAGGAGAACCGAGTAAAGTAATGCAATATTCTATCTAGCTAGACTCGGGTCTCAGGTGGCCTGAAAAAGTCAAGCTAGGTGATATATCATATCGCGTACAAAAAACACAGTCCCCTAAACACTAGTACTTATATGTATAAAGGTGATGAATACCGAAGCCATACATGCCTGCCTACTTAGGTATAGTCATCCATCATCGATTTAAGTTAGGTCTAAGCAGCATCGAACTAAGCAGCCAACTGGCTTAGTTCATTAAATATTCCCCTGTAGCCTATTCACTAGAGCCATACGATTAAATAAATAAATCGATTTAAGTATGATGATAAGCACGCAAAAACACACGTTTACGCAAAGGTTGCTGAATGTTTCACAAAAGAAATACACTCGCCGAGGCTTAAAAATATCAATGCTTTGTGATTCCTTTCTCTTCAATAATATTTTCAATGTAAGGTCGGGGGTCCATTTAAGGCCGCGTTCCTTCGAACGCCGATTGTTAAAAACTCGTATTTATAGCCACGTGAGCAAAAATTCCTTCTACTCACACACACATGCATCTAACTCAAGAACACAGACGCGGCGGCGAGTCGCTCACGCCGCCATTTTGGCAGTGCGGGACCTCGCTTTGTGGACTTCGGTCATCGACGGCAAAATTGTAATTCGCGCGCGCAACAAAACGTAAGTTTTTATGTGATTAATCTATCATATTCATTATTGTTTTACATTTTATTAGTAGCATAGGGATCTGGTATGGTAATAAAGAAATAATATCTTAGTTCATTTCAATTTTAGTGAAAATATCGGTAGTGCTACTAGAAAAGGCAATGGTTCCTCATAAGGCCGCCGCCCAGCTGTTAAGAAATTTGACGGGTGGCGTTGCTGGGGTACATCGGCCGTATTAGGAACCATGAGCCGCATGTTGAAAACATAAAAATATTTATTGCTTACTGTTTACTTAGTTGTAAGTAATTAAATACTTATCAGGAAATAAAACAATGTGCATGTCAATAATATTAATACTTAGAAGGGTAATTCAGCTTTTAGGTTACACTGTCAAGATATTTTTTATGGCTATTCTATTGATAACCTGATAAATCATTTTAGTACCTAAAATATAAATCTGTCACCTAATTTGGAACAAATAATACAAAGTGATCACCTAAATAATAGATCGATCACTTATTATCGGTCACCTAATTAATAGAATGGTGTTCTAAAACCTAGTAGTTTGGTCTCCTAATTAACACAAAATAATGAAAACTATATTTTCTGTCACCGAATATTAGCTAGGTCACTAAACTGCCATCAACTGATTAATACATTTGTTCCTAAAAATATTTTTAAATAAATTAAATTTCAATTCGATCAAATGCGTCATTTTATTACATTACACAATTTATACGATATGAAAGCTTGTTGCGGGATTTATCTACAAGACAAGTTAATGCAAATATTTGAGATATATTTCATTTGTGTCAGGCCTGGGTTTTGTCAGTATTCTCATTTGTATTAATAATTGTTAATATTATTAATAATTAAATATCTAGGGTAACAAATATATTGCAACCCAAAATTACTGGTTTGCAAACCAATTATCGTTGGTTGACAAGACCTTTTTGTAAGATTTTTTTGGTGAGCAAATGACTAATTCTTATTTGGTATGCAATTAAATAAGTACTTGGCAATACTACTAGATATTGGCTAGTATTTAATTAATTCATTAAAATAGTCGGAAAACAACTTGGCCAGCGTTTGAAGGAGTTGGGGAAAGTTTGCGCATGTACACTTATGCCCAAATATACCCCAACTCCGTCAAACGCTGGCCAAGTTGTTTTCCGATGATTATACGCAAGTAAGTCTGTTAAATCTAATTATTTTGTTGAACAATGAAAAGCTTGTCATACTTAGATTACTATTTTCATTTTCGGCCATCCTAGGAGACATATCGGCCTTAAAAGGAACAGACCCCTAATTAGGCCGATTTAGGTCAGTATTTATTTTTAATAATTTCATTTCAAATTTCATGGCAACTTATCTGATATCGATAATAAACTCAATAATATTATTTTTAGAACATTTCCACGAATATATTCTTAGTTATGCGATTGTGTTCTAGTAATGTTCTTTGCGTATTTAATACGTGATTTTATTATGGTAAGCATTTAATGTTTCGTTACTTAGAAGATATTTTTATGTAGTTTAAGGATAAGCAGATATGTTGGTTGTAACTGTGTTAGTTTTAAGTGAAACGACTGATTTGTTATATCGGCCTTATTGGGAGCCGTGTTCCTCATAAGGCCGATTGGAAGAGGTTTATAAAACTTTACTTTAATAACGACTGATAAACTGTGCAATAATAAAAAGTGTTTTAGGTGATAGTCAATAAAACAAAGTATTACTTAAGATTTAGTTTGTTTCATTTATCCAGTAAACAAATGAACTATAATTGTTTATTTGTTAAGGTGGCCTTCCATGGACCCCCTACCTTACATGGTATACTATAGTCTGCACCCAACATCAGATTCCGCATTGAAATGCAAATTTTTGTAGGTAGGTATTTCTGTTTTATTTACATTTAACTGTTTTTAGAAGTTTTACCAACAGACGGCAAATGCTATTTATATTACGAGGAAAGTGTGTTACTGGTTTGTTTCACGCTATAATTATCATTATTATCTTTCACATTTAAATAAGATGTAATGTAAGTAGTATAATATAGTAAACTTGAAAAAGCAAAGCAGTACTAACTATTATGTTAAGTCTTAAAACCACATTCACTGGCTCTATCATAATTATCAGCTTAAAGTCATTTGACTCTGTTCGTAGTTGATTATGTCTGAAGGTCTGAAGTGAAGAGTGTGGCTCAAGGCTCAATCTTACTCGTGGCCGGTAACCAGGGTAAAGGCATGTGTCCCTCGGTTGGGACATTTGTTATTCTTTTCTTAATAGGATTGGTAATTTCACTTTAGTACAATGAAAATAAGGCATAAATTCCAATGACAATCATAAATAGTTTCTCATTGCGACTTCATATCACGTGACACTTTTTGGCGGGGGTGTTCTCGGAGAAATCACACAAAAAAGTTTCGTTCAATTAAGGTTGAATCTAAATTCATAATCTGCTATTCATCCTCCTTGGTTGCTTTAAACAAGCTACAGGCACTTTGTTTCCCTCGTGAGATTTAGCAGCAGAATTCAATCTTTCAGCCTACATACGTAGTGTAGGCTGAAAGATTGAATATCTGTGCGTAAAACTTAGTGATTACTTTCTCTGTGGTAAAACTCATGAGGGAAATAAAATGTCTGTCTGCTTCTCGTTTGCAGCTGTTTAAAAACAGAGCAGCATATTGAATCAATCAATATGCTAATGCAGTCTGATGAATATGAATTATAATATTTTATTCTTCTTCTTATCGTATTATGTGCTTTACCGCCCCATCTAATCTAACAGTACATCCGAAACTTTTTGCAAAATGCACCTGCTGGCCTTCTTGCTAGCTTCGGCTTTGTAGTAATTTTCACCGGAACGTAATATCGAGCCCACGGGAGTCCAAGCGAATATTATTCATCCCCCAAGTGGTCCCTGCCTCATCATGTGAGAAGTGGTAACTGGCAACGATATATCGGCCTGAATTTCCAGCCAGTAAAATACAGGTGAGATACTGCTGCTGTGAAGAGGATTATGATTAATCGTTGTGTAACCTCTTTGGTGGATTTACGCTGCAGCTAGGGTCTGGTCGTTAATAATGCAGAACTTGTATTATTTTTTTTTTTTAATTCTGTGATTTTAACAAGCGTTCTTAGACCTTTCACGTTAGAGCCATGTATTGTTTGGCCAGTAGGTAGGTAGGTACCTATTCAAGGAGTAGGAGCACACCTCGGACACTCCATAGAACGCTCATAAAATAATCACCTATTACTACTACATAACCAAATGATGTTTGTATACGTGCAAATGTGTGCGTAAACTTTGCTAGGGCTGGTGGCGCGGCAAATGCAGCGATATTAAAGTATACGCGTCGTCACTCGTCCGGCGTTCAGCCCTGTCTATTGATCCTTTAACCAATCCTTTGACGCCAGGGGTGGGGTGCGGTATCTGAATCAGCGCGGGGAAGGGAGTGGCCGTTCTGTACGGAGTACTATTATCTCTTCTGTGGTAGGAGATAAGAGTACTTGAAAACGAAATAGAGAAAGGGAATGGAAGAGTGCAATTTTTTTTCTTATTTATTACCATCTTGAGAATTTAGTAATATGTACAGAAAGAAATACAATTTGCAAATAAGCTCCATGGCATTTGTTATTCAAAATATCTATCAGCCTTCGCTTGCTTGGTTTCAAGGCTTTCGTGGCATGTCATTCAGAATACGACAGTCATTCCAACAAAACGAACATAACTTTCATTGTTCAACAAATATTTATCAAAATGCAGGCAGGTAGGTATTAAATGTTTTGTTCGCTTTCTGTTTGCGGTTCTGTGGGTGCGGTTTCTAATCAAGCGAAACAACGAATACTTTGTTATTTTATTACCGATTTTAGGGAGAGTCGTGAAGCGTCCATAAAGGCTGTAGAGTCGTTAGTGCCAGGCAGATGTTCGTACGTCTGTATGTGACCTCATGTATAAATATTGAACGCCAGTAGCTTTATTTTCGACCAGGCTTAAAAACACAACTTGTATTCAGGTGTTATGTTTTTGTGACGTCGCTATTGCTCGTTCCCGCGAAACAAACGGGCCGTTTTTAGGGTTCCGTACCCGAAGGGTGCCAAACGGGACCCTATTACTGAGACTTCGCTGTCTGTCCGTCCGTCCGTCCGTCCGTCCGTCCGTCTGTCACCAGGCTGTATCTCATGAACCGTGGTAGCTAGACAGTTGAAATTTTCACAGATGATGTATTTCTGTTGCCGCTATAACAACAAATACTAAAAAATAAAAGAAATTTAATATTAAGGGGGGCTCCAATACAACAAACGTGATTTTTTTGCTCATTTTTGCTTGTATATTATTTACTTAAAAAATAAATAATGAAATTAAAATTAAATATATTAAGGGGGGCTCCAATACTTTTTTTTTTGCGGTTTTTTATAGATGGTACGGAACCCTTCGTGCGCGAGTCCGACTCGCACTTGACCGGTTATTTTCTTTAGCCTGTCCCACTGCTGAGCAAAGGCCTCCCCATTTTGAGCCCACACATCTCTAGTCAGAGCTAGCATAGCTAGCTCATCTCGAGTCATTTTAAACTGCCACTTTAAACCAATGCACATATATTATTTTATTTGTTGAAAACTTAAAAAAAATGTAGAGTACCTAGTAAATCAGTTACGTTTTTTGTTTCAAGGATTATAATGAAGGCTCTGGACGACATTTTATTGGATTGCGTGGAATTAACTCAGGTTTCCTTGTTTATTGTTTTGCATGTCATTGTCTTTCATCTTTTGTGCAATTTAAGCTTAATACTCGTAGTTCGATAATTTGGTACAATTCATTTACAAAAAAATACCACACACATCTCACATTCCTTCGGTTTTCGAAAATTACTGAATATCAAGTTCAATGATTTATCGTCTGAGACTCCTTATCTACCCTTTTAAAATAAAGAAATTAGTAAATATAGTACATAGTTATATTTCGCTGCTCGTGAAAAAAAGAACATTTATTATATTTCCACCATTTATTTTCTTCATTTTATTCAGTATCCAGCATAATAATCACTAGTGGCTCTGTGAGCTGTAGACCTCGCGAGTATGTCGGTGGGAAAGCTGAACTGCTAACACACATAAAAAAAATAACCCAAATAATTTTCTTTCAATAACACATACAAACTTATGAATGTACCTGGTTACGTACATGCAGTATGAAAGTAGCCGCACCAATAACTTTGTAAACTACATTTCGCGATCTTTTATACAACCTATTGACTTTTTACTAAAATTATATAATCTGTTTCACTCTCATAGTCTTTACAAATCCAACGACACCTCATTTGTTAATATCCATCGAGCCGTTTGGGTTGTAGCGATTTTTTTTACATTTTAAAACCCCATATCTCCGCCATTTTGAAAAAAATCAAAAAACTGGCTCGAGTAAAAAATTCTATTTATTTTTTCAACCTGCTCACAAAATTTCACGAGAATCGGTTCATAAATGCGACCTGTAGAGGAGAACAACCGGACATACAAAAGCATTTTTGCCCAAACCTGAAACGGAGACGCTTCGCTCGCTTCGTTCGCTCATCTGTTTCACTCTCATGGTCTTTACGAATCCAACGACACCTCATTTGTTAATATCCATCGAGCCATTTGGGTTGTAGCGATTTTTTTACATTTTAAAACCCCATATCTCCGCCATTTTGAAAAAAATCAAAAAACTGGCTCGAGTAAAAAATTCTATTTATTTTTCCAACCTGCTCACAAAATTTCACGAGAATAGGTTCATAAATGCGACCTGTAGAGGAGAACAACCGGACATACGAAAGCATTTTTGCCCAAACCTGAAACGGAGACGCTTCGCTCGCTTCGCTCGCTCGGTCAATAATATCCTTTCACCATAGATAGGTATGAGTCGAAAGGACAGCGCAATGCGGACTTTGCAAGACTCCGGTGATTCTTACTTCCGTTTCCGGTTTCTATGGCCATGTAGGCAGCCCTGCATCAGAAGAGGACTAATTGTCTGGAAACTCGTTAGCTGGTTGAAATGTAAATGCCCAGAAGCATTTCGGTGCAGCGATATAATAGCATTCGAAGAGCCATTGTGCAGTCTGCTGCCAGCATTATATGCGTATAGTATAGATTAACTAGATATATGTGGAGGTGAATGATTGAGAAAATGTTGCCGTTTTAATGTCCCTATCAAGTACGAGTAAGATTGAGCCATACTTTTTGATTTTGTAATGTTTCCAACATTTTGGTCGATCAGATCTTGAAATCCTATCTTTCTGCATAATTATGTAAGTATATAATAAGTTATTTGGTTTACAATAGTTTACATGGATGACATCATACTACTTTTATTTTTCGTATAGAAACCTAATTAGACCAGATAAGAGGTAGAAATCTACAAGTGTGATCGGAACCCTTGGTGCGCGAGTTCTACTCACACTTGGCCGTTTAGTATTTATGAAATTGTTCAGAGCGGTTGTTTCCGATCCAATAGATCTCACGCATGACATTCGGCAGCTACCTTTGCCCACATGGTCTGTGGCCCACAATAAAAATAATGTGCTACACATTAGTATCGGGATAAATGGTTTAACCCGGGTAATCCCAAGTAATCCGGGCAACACGATCCGATCCCAAGAGGGGTCACATTGATACCGACAGTAACATAAATTAGCGTTGTCTGTCGAATACCGATGTTTCATTACGATAGTTTATGACAATCAGCTTCTCGCTTTGCACAGCTTACCTTGTTAGGCTTGATTACATTCGACTTTATCGGGGTCCCTATACAAGGTGTAAATGAATTAACGCAAAATGAGAAACTACTTTGTTAGGGACATCATTCTGAGCAACTTTTGAACTCCAGAAACCGAGTACATTTTGGCCTGAGTGGGTCAGCTAATAATAATATAGCCTTTTATTCCGAATTAAGGTTCACAGTTATTCAAAATTTAAATTTTATCTTTCTTAAGGTTATATAGTGTCCCTTAATTAGGTGTGCCTCTTGGCATAGGCCTCCTCCAACTGTCTCCATTCTTTCCTATCTGCTGCCACTCTTGTCCAATATGGTCCCAATGTTAGCCGGATATCATCCTTCCATCTTCTTTTTGTACGTCCCCTTTTTCTGTTGCAATCTCTTGGATACCATAGTGTCACTTGTTTGCTCCATTTGTTTGTGTTGCAGCGTAGCATATGTCCTGTCCAGCCCCATTTTTGATGATCCCCATTTGTATGGAGAAGTCAAAAATAAAGTCGCTTTGATCAAATCGGTTTCATAATGAAAGTTGATCAGAATGATGTCCCTAACAGAGTAGTTTCTGATTTTGCGTTAATTCATTTAGACCTTGTATACTCAAATTACTTAGGTGTAATGGAAGGCAGTAAGGATCCATTGGGGGCCAATTCTACTCTTCATCCAGGGCCCTGATTTAGCGTAATGTAATAGGGTGTAACTTCCTGAAAATCCATTTTCCGATCTGACATTATGCTGGCCTCAGCTTGAATTGCCAGCTACACGCATTGAACCAGTTTGGCAGAAATGGTACCTTACCTACCCAATGTACCCAAGGACTCTTTTGTCTTATACTTAATATCTAATCAGCAAGTAAAGAAACTGCACAAATGTAGAGCCCATTGATCAATTAAAATAGTTAATCACTTAATGAGATAAATGGAGCAGCAAATGCACAGTGTGCCAAGTATAGTCCGCAATTTTTCATACTGCAAACTAATAGTTCTTATTGCAAGCTGTTACAGATGAGATAATAAACAGGCGATAGATTATGCAGTCAATAGTACGAAATTGAACTAATTTTAACGGGGGCAAGTGCACGCACTTGTTGGCTTGCGCCTACTTACCTATACGTTGCATCGAGTTTTATTTTCTCTTCTTCTGCTTCTCCGTCGCTAATTTTAAACTATCAACAGGTAAAAAAGAACAAGATACTTACCTACTTACCTAAATTGAAATTGCACTAACTTTTCGTTAGATTAAAGCATAATTTTGTTTGGAGTGTCCCGTACCGACTTCCCGAGTGTCCTGAATGAATGACGAAAAGTAACACCTGTTTTTTCTCATTGTGTCTACTAGGTACATGCTGTGAAACATCAACAATTCATAAATAAATAAATGTAGGAAATAATAATAATAATTGCTATCATGTGAGTACAATAAAGAATTTACGAAATTTCGAAATAAGTAAGTACTTCATTTTAGTTTGATGTTCGCTATAAATGATCATTACCTTCAAGTATTGGAAGCTAAAGATTACTTTGCTTTATTCGTTCGGCCCAAATTTCTGCCTCGAATAAATATTTTTCTTATTTACTAAACCGTATGACAACTTCTTCTAATATTTGTAGAGTGTGGGAGAGACGCTAACTGTCAAATATAAAACATGTTGACGTTATATTTTTATCTGAAGAACAGCTGCAGACTTCAGCCGCATTCATTTCGGTATTTCGGTCACGTAGCGATACGGAAACCTGACTTACTCATTACGATAGCAGCAAGCCATAAATCGTGCTGAGATCAAAGGCTACTTTATAAAACAAACGAGAATTTTGCTTGCTTTCACGAACAATCAAAACCCTGAAAATATAAAAGAAACTAACCTAAAACTCTCTCTCACAGCCATAACTTTTCCCGCCAACCCCATAAAACTTTTTCGCAGCGCAAAGGAAAAACTTGCAAACAGCCTACCAACCTGACGGGGGCGATTTCAATTCCGACGGCGTCTGCTGCTGCTCGGGATCGTAGTGGTGCGGTCGTATCGGTTGTAGGGTGAACTCTGTGCCAACTTCCTCCGATCTGGGACAGGGTGTGTACGCGTACTGTCGTTTGGTCGGCGCCGGGCTGGGCGCGACGCGATGTTTGCCGCGCTCGGCCATGCGGCGTCTGCCGCGGCGGCCGACATTGCTACCGGAAAGCGGGGGAAAAAGGCGGGGGGATGATGCGGATGTTTGGCCTGATGATAACTATTTTAATCATTCAGGGTGTGTAAAATTTAACAGTTTAGGGAATTTGTATGAGCTGACTGGGCAATTCTTAAAAAAGTCAACATTATGAGCTATTCATACCTGCATTCATATTATGCATAGATATGGATATATGGATACAGGTGGATTAAACATTTTGAAATTCTTTGTTTTAGGTCATCAAAACATTTATTATTATAAACAACAAAGAAATATATAAATTGCACACACATATACAGAATCCCTGTCTACAGGGTGTAACAGAAAGGTGTAGTCATATTTTCAAGGGGTTGTTAGGGACATCATTTTGAGCAACTTTCACTATGAAACCGATTTGAAAGGAGACACTTTAATTTTCACTTCTCTATACAAACCAGCTGACTGCTCGGAAAAAAACGAATGGAGCAATGAAAAATAAAGTTGTTCTGATCAAATCGGTTCCATAGTAAAAGTTGCTCAGAATGGTCTCCCTAACAACCCCCTATAATATGACTACACCCTTCTGTGTATCTATGTATTTCATTCACCGAGGTATTTCTGCTCCATCTTCACATTGTTTTGAGTGTTGTAACCACAGAGTAAATTATTATGTCGTATTGTAACTACTGATACTACGTCAGTTAAAATCTTCAACTTTATAGAAGCTGTTAGCCAATTGGTCATTCATTAAACTTCTTGATTGAATGATGCAAAACAACATCAATAAAACACGGCAATGATTGTGGATGTGGGATCTTTCTGTGCTACACGCGTTGGGAATGATTCCCGGTTCTGAGTTGCGTGCGCACTGCCGGAACGCCGGCCGGTACATGGCAAATGTAAATAAGGTAAACTCATAGAAAACAGGATGACGAGTTGAAAATTCTGTAAAGTTGTACCGTACAGTTATTGAAAAAGTATTTAAAACGTACAATTCAGAAAGCGAGCGAGACGTAAAAAATTCGTTTGTATGAGCATGACTCTATTTGACGGACGGATATTGTGATAATGGGATTCTCAGGTCTCGTCTTCTTGCATTGTACATGCATACTTAGCTGAATTATCTGAAACATTTCCATTTGTATTTAGTTACTACTTTCCATTAGTAAATACACTCTACAAATCCAGAGAAAATCCAATCCAGATTTGGTCTCGCGCTGTTGCGCTATTCCTCACTGTTTTCCAGATTTTGCACAGTCATCGTCAGAGATGTATACTTTGTGAAGAAATGATAGCTAGACATTGAATGATGGCAACATTTGCTTACTACTTGTATTCTTTAATGACATATTTGGTTTGTCAATCGAAACAAGCAGATGGTGACCTAATATGTCACATATGTTCCCATTATTTTTTTGTCTAGCATTTCTTGACAAAGTATATTATACATGTGAGCACGCGAATAACTCAAATAATAAACAACCTAAAATATCTAAAATACACTGAGTAGCCGTGTTCACATACAACACCTGATTCCAACTATAGAAAGATTCCATCCTATTTCTTACCAGTGCCTGTAGACAATGTTAAACGCTAAGAATAACGAAACGAAACGATAACTTTTTATGTATACGATTTGACATTTGGAATCGCTACGTGACGTCACCTCAGCGAAGCCAAATGTCAAATAGCATAAAAAGTTATCGTTTCGTTTCGCTATCGTTAGCGTTTATCTTTGTCTAGGGGGGCTCGACACACACACACACTCGCTCCGTTAATTTCCAATGAGCAAACCTGCGTATCTGCAAGCATGGTCTTGCTTGATACTCTGCGCTGGGACCTCAGCACGGTCGATATAGCACGACAGGGTTCAGTGAGGCATGCTGGTTGCTGGGCCCTGTCTTAAACGCAACTTGAGTGGACTCGATTGATTCGTTGAATTGCATATACCTAACTAGCTGTGTAAAAAAAAATGGTCCACGAGTAGGTAGGTAAGTAGAAAAGTCTCATTGCGTCTTCCATTATTGGTCCAGTTTATGTAAGTCTCTGACATCTAGGAATTTCTATCGTAAACCATTAAGCCCGGATTTTACCAAGGAAAAGTTATACTTACCGAGAATCGGATAACCCGGGATAACTTGTTTGACAAATGACAGTTCAAAATGAAGTGATCTGATCTAGGTGTCACTGGTGTCTATGAAAAAGTTACAAGTTATCCCCGGGATAGTTATTCTCCGGATAAACCGGACCAACCCACCCATCTCTCCCTAGGTCAACCACCCCACAATTTTCTTTTTGCCTTCCCGAACCCATTCCGTGGCTATCTGACCTAAACTTCAAATATTCTAGTCGACTATAAATATTCAGGTAGAAAGTGAAAGAGATTGATGTCGTCGAGGTCCTAATAATATAGGCAAACTTGGCCATTATAGGAACCCTACTCTAATTAACTACCTATAGTGCTTGGTTCAAAATGCCTACCGGCTATCTTCGCCTTTAGAGCATAGATTTAAGTGATTGAGCATGAGCAGTCTTTCTCGATAGACCATCTAATATTATTAAGTCGGTTGTATTCCCAACTCCACCTATGGACATAATGCTAAGAAGACTAATTAATTGTAAGTAATAGGTTGCATGCAAGATGTTTACCTGAGATATCACTTTTAATACAAGTGAGTGAGGCATCTACATGATCTGGATCTGCACATTCACTTGTCTCCTTATGCGGAAATTAACAATAGTAAGGCGATCGGGAATGAGAAAAAAATCGGCACATCACGGCGGCATCTCCACACAGGCGACATACATTTGACAACATTGACCGTATTTTAGACCATATTCCTTGAAAATCGCCTAATCGTTATTGGATAAGTGAAATCGTCCCTTAAGAACCGGCCAAGTGCGAGTCGGACTCGCGCACGAAGGGTTCCGTACCATTATCTATAAAAAACCGCAAAAAAAAAAAAAAAATTGTATGGGAGCCCATCCTAAATATTAATTTAATTTTAATTTAATTATTTATTTTTTAAGTAAGTAATATACTCAATATATTGTGAACATTTTAAGCGTCTACCTACTACCATTATCAATATCGAGCAAAAATGAGCAAAAAAATCACCATTGTTGTATAGGAGCCCCCCTTAATATTAAATTTCTTTAGATTTTTAGTATTTGTTGTTATAGCGGCAACAGAAATACATCATCTGTGAAAATTTCAACTGTCTAGCTACCACGGTTCATGAGATACAGCCTGGTGACACACAGACGGACGGACGGACGGACGGACGGACAGACAGCGAAGTCTCAGTAATAGGGTCCCGTTTGGCACCCTTCGGGTACGGAACCCTAAAAACGACATATTTCTGATTCAGTCTGTGTTTCGAAAAACTCTTCAGTCTCAAGACGAGCAGCAAGTATAAAGTAAATAAAGATATTAAAGCCACTTGCCAAGGCATAGTCAAGCCTAACGCATCAGCAGAAGTTCTGTTATTCAACAGAGTGTCTACCTGTTTTGATATCAGCATAACCCTTGTTTGTTTGGGATATCTCCAAGTTTTACAAAGAAAGGGGAAAGGTTAATTTCAGAATTTCGAACAAAAAGTAATATCAAACGGTGTGGTTCCGTCCACTAAGGAATGCAGGAGGTCTAGCAGCGTGGGAAAATGCTTGACGCTTTGTGCGTTCATTATTAAAGAGGGATTTAACAATAATCGGTCAAGTGCGAGTCGGAATTGCACAATAAGGGTACCGTACCGTCGTACAACACAACTTAAGCACTCAAAACAATAAAACAAAAAGAAAAACAAAATTAAAAACACGTCTCTTGACCCCCTCTAATTTGTAATATCTCTCGTATTTCAGTTTTTGTTGTTGTTGCGGCAACAGATATACACATTCTGTGATAGCTTTCTAGCTTTCTAACACTTAATATGATTTTTTATTTATATGCACAAGAGTCGTTGGTGGTGGTGCACTTTGAATAAGTGTGGTTTATGCTGTTTTTTTCTCTCTAATTCTAAATAATCCTAGCCATTATATATTGAAATCCTTGCTACAGATAGCTCCACTGTTTGTCTCAACTTGTAATGTCTTGAATGTATGGCCTCCACGACACAGGCTCCACCTAGCGTGGAGACCATAAGTAACCTTATGTAAAACGCTTTTTTAGTAAATATAGAATTTTGTATTTGTATTGCGGTTCATGCTCTAGAACCCGCTGACGGACAGGCAGCCAGACAGACGGACAGCGTGGGCTTAGTAATAGGGTCCCGTTTGGCACCCTTCGGGTACGGTACCCTAAAAAGTAGACTCTTGATGGTGTGCTGATGATGTTTAATTTGTGAAAAGTATTAGTAACGGAAATGAAGAAATAGTTTTATATGACCCCCCAAATCAAAATGATGAAAAAAGCATTTGTTAGTTTTCGTCAAAAACAAAAATTCGTTGTATATATTTTTATAGTAAACAATTTAGATTATGACTATCCTCTACCTACACCACATACGGGACAAAATAAAAAGTCCATTGACCTCACGGACTATGAGTTCAACGTCCTTTTCCACATCTTACTACCAGACCAAATTAGTTTGACTTATCATTAAGTTTAAGACGAAAATGGCGTGTGATGATGATGACGCGGAGACAGTTCAGGGTTCAGCAGTGGTGCATGTCCAGGAATGTCTTCTTGTCCTTGAATATGGGGCCCCAAGCTCCGTAGTTCTTTTTCTCTTCTACTTTCTTAGTTGGTGTTGCTAGCGCTGCTTTCCTGTAACGTATTACAATTTACATTACTTATTTAAGTAAAACTGTCTTCAGAGGTGGCAGAAGCGGCAGTACACAGTTAATGAACCCACATTTAGCAAATTGTCCAATAGTATTCCGTGAGAGGGAGCTAGGGTATGAAGGTTCCTACTCGATGTTTATTATTTGGGCGTTCGTTGGATTTTCTGGCTCCAGTCAGAGTACCTACCTAATGTGCCGTACTCCATAATGCTGGCTGAGGGGTTTTTGCGACTACTACACTCTTATATAATCTGTGCTACTGACTACCAAGTGGCGATAGTAGCCGAGACCTACGTAACGTGTCACCCGAAATATGTATCTTCCGATACTGCAGTTAAGGAATCTTACTTTTTTTATTTATTTACTATAAGCAGAAATTATAAATATGCATCTTAAATAGGTCCACGGAAACCACAATGGGTTTGTATGTGGATCCTTGATTTGATTACACACATAATGTGAAAAATATATCTGGTAGGTCCATTATTTGCTTTTTTACACAACAAAGTACTTAAGTGTTGGTTAGGGATAGGAAAAGGAGGAAAAGTATTTTTTAAGTTTAGCTTTTATGTTTAGAGAGGTGTTATTGTGTTTCTAATATCTGTGGGTAGCTTGTTAATTAGTCGCGGAATGTAGTAGGCGCGCGACGTGGTCAGCACCGAATTCGAACCTGCATCAGCATTGTGAGAAGCAAGCGTACACGCTTGGATTGTGGTTTCCATCCAACTCACTAAATCTAGGGATCCAGAGAACCTCAGACGAATTAAAAAAAAAAACTTACTTCATTAGCGGAGCAGCCACATCGAAGCTCTTACAAGCATAATTAGCCTTCGAAGCGGTCTTGCATCCGTCTCCTCTCGCCATATTGTCAGCTATCAACCTCTTCTGTCAACCTCTTCCGTACGGAGCCGGTGCTGGGATGGGTGATGAGGGTGGGTGTGGGGGGGGGCCGGGGAGCTAGGGCACGTGCTGCAGGTGCGTAAGGACCGCGTGTTCCAAGCGGTTGCCGGTGTTTGCGCGGCGGCTGCCTTTTCTGGTGCACAGGTTCTTAGCGAGCCTGAAAGGAGAAGGTCTTTTTTTATTTATGTATTTATTTGTTATCTACTTATATAAACTTAACTAATATACAGTTATTTTTGTTGTTCTTGCACAGAGAGTTTTCAACACTCCGGTGGTGAACCAGAAAGAGCCCTTTACCAAGATTCGAGTTAATTACTTCTCATTCGTATTTCAATATGGAACTGGTTTTAAATAAAATGTGAGCTGTATATAGCGTTACGCTTTTACCCATACGGGGTGGCAGAGACACAATTATGCCCCGGTAAGCCAGTTGTTCAATAAGTCTGAGTCCTTTTTGCGAAACAGGGGTTGTTTTTCATCTCCGGTAGAATACAATTAAGATTGTTAATAGGAATAAACTTGTTCTATACAGTCTAAGATGCCTTTATTTGGGATGGCATAAGAGCTTATTACATTACGCTGTCGGCAGGGCACGATTTGTATAGACGTCTCACTCATGATGGAACGACTAGAAAGAGACAGTGAGTCAGACAGGGCCCTGCCGACAGCGTAGTCTAATAGGCCCATTACAAAAGCTTTAGCGAACCTCCATCTTTCGCCACCAAGAAAGCAGTAAATGAGACTCTAGCATAGACTAAGTAAACATTAGAGTTGCCATTATAAAAGTAGGTTCAATATCTAACAAAGATAAACTTATGAACTACTTGTTATGATTATTAATTGTTTTAAGTATTCATGTTTTATCCATTTTGCCGAAACATATTTTGTTTGCATTTCAACGGATACCTACGATTTCCTAGGGATACTATATTTAGCGGATTTTCTTCCCACTTGACTAAATGTTGGATGATTTTGGGAAAACATCGACAAATCTAGTAGTAACAGTCATGGTGTAGCAATGGCTTCTTTAGGTGGGGACCAACATATCTTTTAATTTTGATGATCTTTGGGCTAGCCCTTACTATTCAATTGAAGTTCACGGACACTGGGCTGCTATACGTCAGTAGAATAGGGACCCAGGTGAGATGATGCAATACCTACGGCCGGTGTGATCATGCTAAACCAGTTCCTTGCGGTATTTTGCAGTCAACAATATGGAAATTACCCTGCCTTTGTGTTGTGATATGAATAAATAAACGGTAGTTGATGATGGACAACATTCGGGTAAATACCAAGAACAGATCATCAAGAACGAACGCCAGAAACCGCGGACACTGTTTACCTGTCCCGCAGGCAAACTGCTGCTGTGTCGGAGGCCCTAATAGGGCAGCCCGATAACTACTGACTGGTTCAAACCCGGGTGAAAGCCCGTGCCCATTGATATGCTAAGGCTGGATTCGACCAACAAAAAGTTATCCGGAGAATTACTATCCCGGGAATAACTTGTAACTTTTTCATAGACACCAGTGACACCTAGGTGAGGTGATCTGATCTCCTGAATCCAGCCTAAGTACATTTATGTGAAAACAAAAGAATGTGACTTTTAACTCAGAAAGAGGCCGTCCCATGTGAGCCAGCATTACTCCAATCCAACCTTTCTTGCGATTCAAATCTGATGTCGTTCAGATACATCACCATGGCAACCATTTGCAATCGAATACTCCATACTCAACTTTATTTTAGGTCATAGTTAAAAGTTTTAATTTTCAGGGAACAAATTAGGTAGAAGAGCTTATCAGCATTGGTTGTAGGGTAGGTCGGAGTACAGGCAGTTTGGACGGTCTAGCTCCGCAGAAGGCCCTAGATCGGAACTAATGAAAATCTGTACTGAGAGCCCTATTATTAATTTATTTTGCTGGGTAGAGAATATTGGTTGTTTAATATGTGTGATAGTGCTGACTGACTGCATAGGAGTCATCAAAGCCCACACATTATGACCGCGTTTGGTATCTCATACGATTTTAGAGTTCAATAACGACCAAATTCAAACTCGTCCACAACCACAACTGCTCACAAACACAACGATCATGCGCTGCCCGCATGCTATGGGACACCTACTTAACATACCCCGCCCGCGCCCCCCCCCCCGGCCCCGTCTTGTAGTAAACAGAAAACCAGTTCTCACTAGTATTTAACATACAGTTTCATTTGATGGAAATGGTGGAATATCACATTTTTGTGTTCCAAATAGTTTCGGCGAAGGATATTGAATAGTGTAAGGTATTTCGGTTCAGATGATGTTAAATTATACAGTTTGGGTTTTTTTTTGCCTTATGTTTTACATGTATTATTGTGAAACGCGCCTTAGATAATATATGTTAGATGAAATGTTAATTAAGGCTGTTGTCATTTTGAGGTCTTGTATGGTTGATGAAAAAAGGCTGAGTTAAACCACAATGACTGCACTGCTGGCCATGCTATGATGGCCTCGAGCTTAGAGCTATTAGACTACGCTGTCGGCAGGGCCCTGTCTGACTCACTGTCTCTTTCAAGTCGTTCCATCAGAGTGAGACGTCTATACAAATCGTGCCCTGCCGACAGCGTAATGTAATAAGCGCTTTAGCTACGATCTCGGCCTTTTTCTTGCTGTATAGGCCTTGAGCTGCGCTACGCTGCGCTTTCGGCCACCAGCAGCGCGACCAGCAACGCCGCCATTACAGACCGCGGCAGTAATGTACTAAAATAGTAACACTCATGAAATGTATGTATATTTCGTTTAGTAGGTGTATATTTTCAAAAGTATTCTAAGTTTTAATGACCAGGTTCAATTAATTATTAATTAAATTAATAATTATATTAAAGTACCTATTATTAATTAATTAATTAAAATAATTAACGCAACAGAAAACGCATTTATTTAAAATGTTTAATATCGGAGCAAAGCATTTTTACTTTTTTATTCTATAATCTTAATATCCTGTAAATATATAAATAAAAATATCACTTCCTCTAAGTTATTATAATTGCTACTTAAATTCTAGTCTAGCCTGTTGAAAAATGTGCACGCTACAGTATCTATTTCGTTTTCCCATAGAATGGTAAGATGAAAGTATGTTACGGCAATAGGCCATTGACATCGTGAGAAGGTGGAGATTAAGCTGAATCTGATATTCAATTTCTATTTCATCATATTTTGCGACCAAATACTACGAACTACGAACTTACTACAAAATTCTTAAAAAGTACCAACCTTGGTAGGAAATTGTCGATGATCGCGAACTTTCTCTTAGGTTTATTCATTGACACATAAGATTTTTATTATAATTTCAAAAATAAACTGCGAAAAGCCAAAATTTTGCTGCCGATTCGAATGGGAACTGAACTCCGACTAAGGCCGGTTACCCCACCTATGGGTTTTATGTAGTGTTGCACAAACAAACCGGTCAGGCAAAAATAGCTCTTATCAGCAAACGTACGGCTTTGTTAGCTGGATGGATACACCAGGTTCTATGACAAATTCGCATTTACTCTTTGTATGGAAAACTACCGAAGACAATACTGTCTATCCACGTTTAAATTTAAGCAGACTGCATTCGATTCGACCAAACCCAATACATATCAATATCAATCTCTGTGTAAATCTTAATAGACCGCAAATACAAAACATGTGTCGTCGTCCCTCATCCATCACACACACATAATCACATTTCGGACTTTTACTTTTAGTTACTAAACTAAAACTTAGTTGGTAGATCATTATTATGGTACAATCATTAGGGGGAAATTTGAGTGGTTAAAAATACTTTGGCATACTGTTTTGGTTGGCATAACATGGCTTTTGGAATATTTTCAGTTTGACTATTTTTGTTTCACATAATAGATGTTGGACATATTATGTTTTTGGCTAATAATGATTTATACCAGCGGTTCCCGAATTCTTTTGGCTACGGACCCCTTTTTGGTTCACCTTTTTTGTGCGGAACCCTAGCTCAAGTAAGAAGTAAACTAACTTAGAACAAAAATATATTTACTAGATCAGGGTTTCTTAAACTTTTTGCAGTCACATAATATACCACTTTCACACTTTAACAATTCCACGTACCCCTGTCAAAAAAATTGGTTGCCTGTAAAGTCGGTATACGGGCGAAAGTTTTACGTGACAACGACTTTGAGTGGTAAAATAATTTTAATGGGAATATTCATTCGTATAGTAGGAAGAAGGATGAAATAATAGTAACAATTTAAAACATTTATTTATACAAAGAATTATATTTAAAACATTAATTTATACAAACAAACATTAATTTCACTTTTTATGTCTGTCTCTCTCGCTCTTAGGCGGGCTAACCATGCCCGAGTGGAAGGGACGCGTGCCTCTCACTCGCTCTCATTGTGAGCGCATAACGTGAGCGGAGCGTAACGCAGTTTCTTGAAGTGTCACCCGGCAAACCAATTTATAAGACGTTGTCACGTCAAAATATTTTAGGACAAGTGAAAAAAAACCTTATTTACATCAGCAAAATATACTTTTACTTGTACTTACTTCGAACAACGAGGCTGTCCGAAGACCGCTGATTTTTTACTATTTATAGTTTAATTATTATCCTCTATCTATTACATGTAACATTTTCAATCAGTCCTCTGAAGGATGTTCGGTTACTTTAATTACGCTGACGTTTCTCATACGAGCGATTAGGTATTTCATACAATTTTAAATTTTAATTGAAAGGGAATCGGAATATGTACTTATGTCAAGAGATAGAATAAGTCACCGCAGAAAATGGCATCAGCACAACCTTATACATTACTTTGGTCACGTTCGCTAATTCCTTTTGAGATGTAATGTAACTGACTCAATGTAAATAAATAATCCTAATGATGATTCATGGTACTTACGGAAATCTTTCGTTGTTTTCGAAATTTTTGTTTACATCGATTGCCCTGAATTCGATATCAGGAATATCCGAACACGAGCCTCGAACGTGATACCGAATAATGGTTCATCGTCGTCGATGTATCTAGCTAGATCTAGATTATTTAGACTAGACTAGACTAGATATGGGGGGCAATTATCGCGTTAGCGAGATCACGTCCATGGTCGAAATATCGATTTTGAGATACCGAAATCTCCATCAAAACAAGAAAAAGCTATTCTCACGACCAGCCTTCCGACCAACCGAGATATCTCGACCCGTTTTCGATCGGAATAAATATGAATCTAGAACGATTTTCACGGATTTACGCGGTATCAAAACCGATATCTTGACTAGGGAGATGATCTCGGTAGCGCGAGAATCGGGGGCTAGGTCGACCAAGCCATAGACAAATAAAAATATATACCTACTAAATATTCTGCTTCGAAATGTGGTTCGTTCGAAAGGACATTTCGGCCAGTCTCCAAGTATTTGTCAATAAATTTGAGAATCTTCGCTATCGAACCATTGAACTACTATTACCAGTGTAGCGTCGTACGTAGGAATTGTAGCTCAATGTCACGAACACAAAATTGTGGAGACTCGCGTACACAGAAGCAGTTGTAGGCGGAGGTGATCACCAGGAAGTAGAGACCCGACAAAGGTAGCCCTAAGCTGGCCGCCAAAGCGAAAACGGAAGTAAGGTCGCCCCAAAACAAAGTTGCTCAACCTTCTGATCAGTCGGGGCAAATGAATGATACAGAAATTTTTGGCGGGCCTCTGATGACGGTTACTATTTTTGATAATAGGTATTTTAATCCACTGAGGGAGCATATAGGGAAAAGTAAGAAAACTCTATAAATAATGGGATAATAATAGGATTTCAATTTGTATTGGCTAACCATAATTAAACAATAACTTGCGATTTTTCTGGTAAATAAAACGTGAATAACACGAGGAAAGTTCAGTTTTAAATTCAACCATAGAAGCACTTAACAAGAATTAACCAGGCTGTTGGTGTTTGTGTGACCCGGAAATTTTACATGCCTATAAAGTTGAGGTAGGAGTAAATAATTGAAATTTCACACGACTAACAAGTTGACCAACGAGAAGTTAGCAACACATAACTAGTAGGCCAGAAAAAATCACATCAAATCGAGCAACGAGCACCAATCAATGGGTGGCGCGAGCAATCAGGGCGACTGACGCCTGAAAATTTAAATGGCTAATACATAGTGCAATAATGCAGGAATCCCTGCGGCGCAAGTAAATTTTACATGCATAGGTAGCATGATAGATATGAAACGAGAAAGCAGACACTTCGTCACAAAGAGTGGCACAGCCATCCCCGAATTTTTACAGACCTAGGAAGTTATAAAACGCGAACCCTGTGCCATAAAGGGCGGCGCCAGCCGCCCCGAAAATTTTATTCTAACTCACTTGTTACCAATGAAGACGAAGTATCCAAAAAATGCCCCCTGTCACCCACCTAACACTAAGCGCACTAGGCTCCAGCCTCTCAGCCTACTCCAGGGAAAGCCTATTCACAATTCAGTAAATCCAGGGCTGCCGCGGGCCATCTGAAAATCGTCCGCGGGCCACCGGGCATACCCTTGAGCATCCATGGCCCAAAACAACGTGGCATCGTTCAACGGAGAAAGAGCCGCCATTGTGGGCTCAGATTGGGCGGAGCTAGAGCAGATTGCCCAAGATCGGAACAAATTAAAATATGTACTGAGTGCCCTATACCCTGCTGAGGGGTGTCAGGATGAGTTGATGATAATAGCCAATTGTACAAAATAAACACAACAAGGGATAAATCTATAATCGGTGAATAATTCTTCGGCATATGGTTCGGTCAGAGGTCCACTATATGCAACGAGTAATTCCTTCATGTGATGATTTATTAAACCATCTTGTGGATAATTCAAGACTACAAAGTTGCAAAGTATAGCAGAAAATACAAAATAATTGTTGATATGCTTCTACCATAAACTATGGTAATCTAATGGTAATCGAACAAGATACTACAAATAATTAACCAGTTCTATTCTACATGCCTTGTTGTTGATACATACCTACCCTACCCATAACATACAGTATTTTTTTAGCAGGCACAAATATTGCTCCTCGCCAACACTTTAGATATCCTGTCGTGGGAACCAAAAACAGTGAACAGCCACAATCTCGTTTAGTCTCGTAAAAATAGATGTATCTCAAAGCAGTACTATCGAATTCCCACTTTTAAAGTAAGTAGGTACCCTACATAGTCAGCCTAACATCTGATATGGATCAGCAGGCACCATGCAAGATGCAAGTTTGTACCTAATATAATTGAATGATGACTGTAAATGTAACCCAATAATATCCCCACCGAGGGGCACAGGCCTTTGCCCAGATACGAGTAAGATTGAGCCATATCCACCACGCTGGCTCAGTGCGGGTTGGTGGATGGGTGTCGGGCTGGTGGCCAACCCGACTGTCAGAAGTTATCGAGCTGCCCTATTAGAGCCTCTGACACAGCCTATGACACAGCTTTACGACTACTACAACCGAGAAGCGATGGAAGATGAATGTACCACTTGCTTATTTTTTGACACAAAACAAAGCGTTTGATTCGAAAGTTGTTTATTATCAAAAGCCGAAGCCTGGTTGGTGTATACAGTCGACACTATCAAAACAAATTTCCAAATCGGGTTAAAAAAAACTTGAAAATTGAGTCAACTTTTAGTTGCTCCAATTTGCGAGAAAACACTGCCGCGCCGCAAAAACTTGCCGACACAGTAGACTTCACTTTAAACTATCACCAGTACTATTATCTCTTCTGTGCTATCACTTCACTCAACGATGGCTCATTATGGTATCGCGATTAATAAATAAATAAAAGAGATAAATAATAGATTAATAAATTGAATTGTTATTTAGTCGAGATTAAATTACAAATGAAGTGCTCCAATTTGAAACTGAATAGTGCCAGTCGATAGTTCTTTTTGGATAGATAAACCGTGTTTAGGCTTTAGAGTGTCTGAAAAGTCACGGTGTATACATTTGGTAGTTGTATTGATTCAAATAACACGTCGAAAAACATACATTACGGAATACCTTTGAACAACGTGGGCACATTGCAACTCTGCCACCCCGTATGGAAAAGAGCGTGACGCTATGTTCGATTGTTCGTCTTAAGAAAGAGAAATGACCTATCTATATCCTCATTATTCTATGTATGGTTTGATGACGACGTCATCGCTGCGAAGTTTCCTTCTGTTGCAGAGCTTTTCTAAGATCAGCACCACTACTGCTGTGATGAACCCTGAAAAAAACAAAGAAGATGATAAATAGATATAAGTAGGTATTTCTCATATAAATAGTTATCTCATATCATGTAACTGTTTCAGATTCCATGAAAATACAAATTACAAATTGCTTTACTGACTGCTTGTCTATGTCTAAAATTCTCCGTTTTGGTCATGGTCAACGTCAACCCGAACCCGACAAATTGCGATTGAGAACTCCTTATTTCTCGAAGATCGGTTAAAACTCGGAAGACCCCTTTTTTACTTTACAACTTTAAATCTAGATATAAGTATTCTAGATACTGATTCTGGCAAAAACTGGTCATGATGCAGCCAGATCTAAAGCATTACCATTATGGCATTACCATTCGCGCCAAGTTTCTTTAACCCAAATCGAACTGTCACCTATCATGCATGACTGTCTGTCACCCTACCTTACCCTCTGTGCGAGATGCGAGATAGTCAGTTCACAGCGCGCCCATACAGAGTAATTTTTGGAGCCCTAGCCAAAATTTACTATCTTTTTAGGGATATCAATCTGAGCAACTTTCACTAAGAAACCGATTTGATCAGAGCAACTTTATTTTTCACTTCCAAGTACATTTTGACCTGAGTGGGTCAGCTGATCTGTATAGCGCCACAAATTTTCCCATACGGGGTGGCAGAGGCATAATTGGGCTCTCTTTTAGCTATCTTTTACTCCCATTTTTCACCCCGTACCATAAAAACTTGGCGCAGCCTGTACCACGTGTATAATGCGTGCGTGCGACCTCCAGTGCCATGTTCAGAAAATTTATGATATAATAATGCAGTCGGAATTGACCAGACAGGTATTGTTACTAGGCAGACTTTACAAACTAGAAATAGCCGTCATATGAGACATACAACTTGTTTATCTTGGCTGAATCATATAGAGAACTTTCGGGTTCCGTACCCAGACGACCTCTTCTGTCCGTCCGTCTATCCGTCAGAGGGTTGAATCTGACCGAACTTCAAGTTATCGTAATGGGAAAGGTAGATGGAAAAAGACGGGCTAGCAGAGGGAGGAGGTCGTGGCTGCGCGAAGAAGATACTACCAAAATAATGAAATGCACGTTAATAAAATCGGTCAAGTGCGGGTCGGAATCGCACACGAAGGGTACTGTACCATCGTACAACACAACTTAAGCACTCAAAACAATGAAACAAAAAGTTTTTTTATGCCCTCACGGTGTTTTGAACTCACGACCTGCGGATTCAGGGCCTACACAACATACCGGCTGAGGTACCACAACGATGTGGGTTGACGCGAAGTATACCATCATATTGAAATGCGTGGGTGTATCAAAACAAACCTCTTGTATGGGGACCCCCTTTAATTTGTAATATCTCTCGTATTTCAGTATTGTTGTTGTTGCGGCAACAGATATACTCGTACACATTTTGTGAAAATTTCAACTTTCCAGCTATTACGGTTCGTGCTCTAGGACCCTCTGACGGACAAACGTACAGCGTGGGCTTAGTAATAGGGTCTCGTTTGGCACCCTTCGGGAACGGTACCCTAAACACAAAGTGAGTATCTTGCATTCTCGCGTAAATCTGATTTTGATTGTACAATTTGTACATGGTCACTGGTCAATCATCGAACCGTGAACGTGATCCTAGCAAGAAAGTATGGTTTAGAGATATTTTGAGTATACAGTTAATTAGTGTGTTGTCAGTACTAAATGACCTGCATCACCTGCGTGACATGACAGGCGAGCCTGTAATATGCCTAGGTGGAAACTGACCAAAAGTTACAACACAGAGGTGTATTCCTCTGTGCCCGTGTCGCTATATATATAGTCATGCTTGGATGTTGTATCTGTATGACGTGACCGGATCCCGCGACGCAGGATGTCTTTAGTATGGGGCGAGAAGCAATGTATGTGCCTGTATGTTAGTTAATGTTAATGTATTATAATTACCAAGAAGTAGCACAATGAAGGAGCCCTGCATGTCGTTTAGGTTGACGGTGTGGTTGTTAACCTCCTGAGCGACGGCTGAGGTCTTCCAGCACCGGTCGCGCCGTGGTAAGTATGCGCTCAGCCACTTTGAGATGAGCCCTGCTTTGTGCATGCGGTTTATCCTGTGGAGATAGGTCCAGATCATAAATATGGTGCAATTAGAAGTTTCAGAACATAGGAGAAGATTCAACGTTTTTAGTTTCAGTTTTTTAGGGTACCGTACCCGAAGGGTGCCAAACGGGACCCTATTACTAAGGCTCCGTTGTCCGTCTGTCCGTCCGTCCGTTCCGTCCGTCAGCGGGTCCTAGAGCATGTCATGTTGCATGAACCGTAATAGCTGGAAAGTTGAAATTTTCATAGAATATTTTGCCGCAACAACAACAAATACTGAAATACGAGAGATATTACAAATTAAAGGGGGTCCCCCATACAAGAGACTTGTTTTGATACACCCACGCATTTCAATATGAAGGTATATTTCGCGTCAACCTACATCGTTGAGGTAGCTCAGCGGCTATGAAGTAGGCTCTCAATCCGTAGGTAGGTCATTCATGAGTTCAAATCCTCGTGAGGGCAGTGAGGGCACAATGCGAATGCCCTTCGTGTGCGATTTCGACCCGCACTTGACCGATTTTGTATTGAACCACTGGCTATTAGATGCGCACACTTGTGTGTGATTCTGCCACCCCGTATGGGAAAAAGTGTGATAATGAAGAAGAAATATTACATTACAGGACCATTTTTAAAGACTTTTCATTCATGTCACTCCTGCTCCGACTGCCCTGTCGCTCCGACGTCTAATTGTTCTCCATTATAAGTTTGTTCGGCCTATGACAGATTAATAAAGAGTTAGCTAGCCTATATCCTTATGAGCATACAAATTACACAGTTTCTAACAGCTTATATACAAATTACACAGTTTCTAACCATCTGATGAAATGGTCGGCCACACCGTGAAGAATGAACTTACTCCTTATTAATGACAGATAGATAAGGACTGTTTGCTGGTACAATCATCGCGATCTGTTCATCCATAAACTCCTCGGAACCTGAAAACATTAAACCGACTTTAATAATAATCATAAAAATCGGTTAAGTGCGGGTCGTTATCGCACACGAAGGGTACCGTACCACGTACAACAAATCAAAAGCACTCAAAACAATAAAAAAATAAACAAAAAGAAAATTTAAAAAGTTTAGCCTTCACGAGATTTGAACCGACGACCTCCGGATTGAGAGTCTACATCATACCGGCTAACCACAACCATGTGGGTTGACGCGAAATATGCTATCATATTTAAATGTGTAGTATATGTGTCTCTGACATGGTTGCTATGACAATAAATAAACAGTTTCAGTCAAGATCTCCATTTTGAAATGCGTAAGTGTATCTAAACACGTCTCTTGTATCGGGGCCCCCTTTAATTTGCAATATCTCTCGTATTTCAGTATTTGTGGTTGGTGCGGCAACAGATATACACATTCTGTGAAAATTTCAGCTTTCTAGCTATTACGGTTCGTGCAGACGGACCCGGTGACAGACAGGACGGACGGACGGACGGACGGACGGACAGACGGACAGCGAAGTCTCAGTAATAGGGTCCCGTTTGGCACCCTTCGGGTACGGTAGCCTGCAGGCCTAGATGACTAAGGTACGTCAGAACAAGCAGTAAGCGATCGTCCGGCATGTCCACATTTTGGGGATATACGGGCATAATTTTTCAGAAACTCCACAAATAGTGGCAGGGGGGATTTGGAATAAGCCAAGTCCCCCATGACTATATCTATCGAGAACCTGGAAATTAACGCCCGCCCGGCGCGGCGGCCCGTCATCGTTCATAGGTTGCGTATGCGAACGTTTGTTGAATACTACAAACGTTTATTGAGCCGCATTCCCCCGCAGGCGCAGTCAATTGGATGTATAGTCTCTGGTTGTTATGGACATCATTCTGAACAACTTTCACGGGACCAACTTGATCAGAGCAATGTTATTTTTATCAACTCATCAATACATTTCGGGCCTCTAGCGCTCAGCTGATCTGTATGGTGGAGTGAAACATAAAGTTGCTCTGATCAAGTCGGTCCCACCATAGTGAAAGTTGTTCAGAATGATGTACCTAATAACCCTCTTTCGGCTTGTACACCCCTTTCTGTTACACCCTGTATATCCTTGTATTATACCTACGTGTAAAAGGGTACTTACTCAACGAAAAGTCGCAAGTATCGGACAGTTGGTGGTCAGCCTGCATCAGGTAACTCAGCCGGAGCTTCCAGTCGATGATGGCGTGCCGCTGACCTGCCGATGTCCACAGTTAGGCAATACAAGTAAGTACTGTAAAATCAAGCCCGATAGCTTAAAAAAATATGTTATGAAATTATCTGTTCGCCAAGGTTCGCCAACTTCAAACCACTCGGAACAGAATGCGTTTATTTTACAGAAGCCGTCATCTAGTGACTATGCCCGAAATTAATAACCTATCTTCTATCCATAATCTGCAGATTTGAGATTGCTAGTGTTTGACATAAATCCCATACCTAGGTATAGATAGGTTATTGGGATCGGCTGATAATCATGTGGTCATGAATCGGAAGGAATCTTTACTCCATAATTCTTGATAATATTGAGATTGTCCTAGATATACAATCTACTTAGCGGATCATTGGGCCCCATGACATCATGAAATAATTTAGCTAGGTACACGTACAAATACATACCCCTAGTACGATCGAGGATAGCCGAGCCAGCCTGGTTGCCGCTCTCGACTCCTGAGGACCCGGAGACCAGGTCAGCACCCCGAAGTAACTTGGTGTACTTGGGCTCTTCAGAGTTCTAGATTTAGTGGAATACAGATTGAGAGATGGAGAGCACAGACTATAGAGATTGAGAGATGGTCTCAGTCTCTTCGATTGGGTGAAGGCTTGAACGTTACAAAGTGAGTTGCACAGATTGCGATAGAAATTTCCAGATGTCAGAGATAGAAAATAGAGCTTACAGGTTAGTATACTATACAAGGCTTTGTACCTTCAACTCCACCTCCAAATAGGATCCCTTCTGAATCGACCAGGTGTAAGTCGCGCTATTTTCAAGCAGATCACTCACAGTCGTCACTGGCATCTCCTGTAATACACATATAGGTTCATTTGCTTTGTAAACGGAGTTACTGGGTAAGACACAAACCGGACGGTAACTCAAGGTTTCTGGCAAAACATACTGAATGTATCAGAGACGAGTCACAAAAGAATACCGTGTCGTATGTGGCGTCCCATTTGATAATACAGGGGGGACTCATAATAAACTAGTAACTAGATACACTCAGTGATTAGATTAGTTAATTTTCTGTAGCTCCATGTGCGGAGGGTTGGATAATCTAAGTCAGAGGCGTGGTATCATTATATAGATAGGTACACCCCCCACCCTATGATAATCTTTACTAAGTATAATATTTGATTCAATACTCAGGCCGTCAAATTATGAATACATATATACCATACATCATGCCGTGCTTGACGCGTAACTTGGCCGTGTTGTACCTATTTAAATGGCGTTATACTTCATTTAGCGACAATAAAAAGTCTGGTGGCAGTGATACATAGTGGTGCATACTTTCCAAATTCGAGGCTTTTATACGAACCTGTTTAGGAAACGTCAGAAACGCCACCAGGTTACCCGAGTAAGTGGTCACCACGACGAGAACCACCAGCCACCACGTGCCAACCACGAGCCTGCCACTGTCCGCGCGCGGCAAGTACATTCCACCTGCGATCAATCATCCAATTACATTCTAATCCCAACTCTAATCCCCGGTCTCCTTTGACCGGCGTCTCAGGAGAAACTGGACGTTAGTGCCACTAGCTAGATGGTTATTTAAGGCTAAACTCGTGTTAACTATAACCACGCCATACAAAATATGGAGATGTAAAAAACTTTACTCGAGTTCTAGCAAGGGCATTCACTCGTTCAGTTTTTAGGGTGTTTCCTTTGTTAGTTAGAGTTGTTAAGGGTTAGATTAGATCGTGGTAACATTAGGCATGACAATATGGCATAATTCCTCTTCCTATACTAAGTGGCTCAGGTAGATGCGCCCAGTTTGACCATACCTTTTTCTTGATGCATAACTTTTGTGAATATCGCCTTCTCTTTCTGAATCTACCATGCTGAAAGTAAATACCGGAAGCAGTTCTGCCTTTCCTGCTGATTTTATGCCAAGCCAATCATGCATCATATTCTTGAAGACCTTAGAAAACAGTAGACATCGTGCAATTCACTTTACCTTGCTGTAGCAAAGCTCCGTAGATGTACCACAAACAGTTGTGTATAGTGGACAGGCCACCTTGGGCGGGCACGCCCATGGCCTCGTAGAATGGACTGAGGCGGTGAATGATGTAGAGAGTAGGGCCCATGAGGATGACGGCGAAGCCAAGGCAGAGCCAGGTCTGGAACGTCTCGTTAGTCACCGAAGTATAAACAGGTGAGGAGTTCTGGCTAGAGTTACTCTATTAGAGTAACTCTAGCCAGAACTCCTCACTCTAGTAGAGTATGTATGTTAGGTAAATTAAAAGTAGGTGATAGTAAAATTTTAACCGAACGTAAATTTTGGGAAAATAAATTATCATTATCAGAGGACACAGAAAAATATGTGGACTCTGTATGTAACATAAAAATAAATAATGTCGTGTACGCTTTCAAATTCTAATGGGCGAGAATTGCTCCCGTGGTCTATCTATTACTACCACCATTACTTTGCTTGCTGATTTTCTTTGATGCACCCTCCCTTTTAAATAAGCGTCTCCAGTCTTCCGAATAATACTTGCAGCATTAAAATATACTTACATCAGTAGTGAAAGGCAACATGAACAGAAGAGCCCTGCTCAATTCCCGAGGTCTGGCTATCATAAAAGCATAGGGCTGCGTGCTCACTGGTACAGTGTAGTTTATACCAGGACTTGGATCAGATATTATGGTGAAGGAGGCTGCTGCTAAAGCAACATGTCCCTTCGCCACAGCTGCAAGGGTCGCCATTGCATTCTGACTGTGCATGCTCTAAAAATTATACAATATCATCGAGATACATAAATTGTACAACATTTAATCTTAACCAAATAATTAATTGATTCCGTTTTGAAAATATTTAGGGGCTATTTCAGACCCAATTCAATTCTAAATGTACACTACTGTATCCGAGAATTGCTATGACTTCTCGTGTCAGAGTTAGTCAATGCCTCACAATGAAATCAATTGAGTTTAGCTATAGTTAGATCATACAATAGTTGGTAATATATGTAGGGAAGGTATCTATTTGAGTAGTAGGGAAGAAGGCACTCCATACGCATTAAGTTTTCTTCCCCCTAAGAAAACAGGAAAACTTACATGTGAAGCTGAATCGTTATAATAATCTTGTTTCACGTTACTTGGAAGCAGGATTCTCGTTCTGTAATAAAAGCATTGACACTCAACATGCGTCAATTTCCGGAATACGGCAGAAGAAAATCTGACAAAGTTCATCGGACTTACTTACGTAAAATTTTTAGTCTTTGATAACTGTCCTACAATATCGAACATCAAACCACTGTAACTGACTATCGATCCAGATTCGTTGGCGTGAAGAATTGTCCACGGGGGGTTCTAAAACAAGCAAAATATTAGAAGCAAAACAAACTACACCAGAACTCAGAACCCAAACCAAGTTAGTGTAAGAAACTTACATGGAAAGTCATTATGGGCAGTTCTTTACCTCTGAAACCATGTTCCACGTGAGGAAAAAGCACATCATTATATCTGACTCCGTCAACTGGTCTCCAGAACCCTACCTGAAAATTTATAAATAATCTAAGCCACTAGGTACTTCTATTCTTGAACCTCTAATAATTAAAAGACTTGCAATTATATAGAACATCAAATCACATAGCCTGTAATTATTTCAACAACTCGTTTGTTTACCTGTAGCAAAGCAATCTCTTCAATAACTTTAGTATCGTTTTCGACCTTTAGCTTCGTAGCAGGCGTTTGTGTCTCCTTGTCTTCATCCTTGATGACGTATGTGGTTCCCCACGTGTCAGCTGCTAAGGCGCTCCAAGTACTGCAGTTGCCACAGTGGCTGTTTGCTGTTATGTGTTGCTGGTGGTCGAAAAAAAAACACGTAGGCTAAGTATACCTGTATTGAGCAGGCACAATAACCCCTTGATGATGATGATGAAAAAGAATAACTATAATTCATGTCACTCAGCTTTTGACCTTTAGCCAAAGATTGTATGTCTAGCTTAAGTAAGTACTTTTGATTTTATTTTAGTAAGTGTAGTCTGAAACCTGTGGATTCAGCCTCAATTTTAACAAGTAAAGGATACAGCCAGGGGTAATAGCAAAGTACGAAAATTTGACTCTTAGCATAACGGACGGTGGGCAAAGGCAGTCACCAGTGCTATGAAGAGCATCAAGGCTAGTCACGTCTTCTAAATTTGGCTTGATGAGGGCTACCTGCCTGCATATGAGTGAGCAGCATATTCCTGCGCTGCAGTTTGGAGGGTCGGATGGCCTCCCATTCCTCGTCAGACACTTGAGCCGCCACCTCCAGTTCCTCTTGTACGGCTGCGTCCAGCGCTGATATGAAAGCGTGGAGTATCTCGGAGCAGTAGCAACTGATGCCATTCTGGAGAATGGTAGCTCTTGTTGAAACACAATACCGCACGTCGCACTTCATATTAGCCGAAGAAGAAGCTTTGCGATTATGCGATACAAATGCCTGTGTGGTCTACCACCACCAAACCAAACAGGCTAATAATATTGATAAATCCTGTTAACGATGACTTACCGTACAATCGGGATGATCATCAGTAACATTGTAAATATACGCCAAATTCTCTCCCTCGTATAATGCGTGGATCAGATTGGACAAGTTCGCCTTGTGTATATTCGTATCTGACACCACATACAACCATTGCGCCTGTGTGTTGGACATGTGCAGGTCTCGAGACATGTCGGCCATTGTCGACATCACGTCTGAGGTGACAATGGCGACGAAGTTCTCACCTGGAACCATAAATATTTGAAGTGGAGGGGTAGGCAGAGACTAAAGACCTCCACTAGCTACGATCCTGGTATACATCTCTCGCTCGCTCGATCAACATTAATATAATACATGATGTTCTCCTCACCAATATATCTAACTGGCAGCTGACTAAGAACTCTATGTATCTCTTTCCTCCGCAGGTACTCGTTGATTTCATGTTTCATCTTGAAGACTGTCACTGAGATGGATGGCACATCCTCGTCGTCGATCTGTGACGTCAGGGACTGGACCACCCTGGAGACCATGTCACGACCTACGCAGAACAGGAAGAGAATAGATGGCCATAGATAGATTAATCTGAGATATGGCTAATTAAAATCTCCACATAGGGTAAATAGTTACCAGCTGGTAGTCAGGGCCCTAATGCTGCTCTGAGAATTTCACTTATATTTAATTACTATTCCATTGCAAACACCCAAAATATCCTCCTTATCCTCCTTGATTGGGTGTTTGCAATGGAATAGTAATGAAATAGTAATGAAATATAAGTTAAATTCTCAGAGCAGCATTAGGGCCCAGGTAAGGTTACATTGAAATAATGCTTAGAAGTCGGCCACCCCCCTGGAATTCACTAAGCATGTCCTTAAAAACATATCAAACCTACCTACTCCAAAAGGCCCCTATACACAACGTCCCACGATGACATGCAGAACGGGACAGAGCTCTTTTCAGCTATATTACTCTGTCCCGTTCTGCGTGCCTGTTATCGCTTATCCATGGTGTAGAGGGGCCATATTTTTTTTTTGTTCTACACATATTGAAATCATTCACTCACTGCTGACAAAACAGCACTATTGATATTAAAAATACTTTGTGGCACTTAACGCAATCACCAAGTCCACTCACTCAAAGTATCATCATGCAGCAGTATCGCAGACTTCCAATTAAACGCCTTCGTCGTCCTCAGATCCAGGAGTATCTGCGGCAGCTCATGTCCTGGCTCCATGAAGGTCACGGTGATGGCTGCATCCGAGGGTAGTCTTGGGCAGTCGGCTTCTGTCAATGCGAAGAGCAGCATCTCTTGTTCCTCAGTCCGGGAGAAGAGGTCCCAGGTGTCCTTGCAGGACGCTATGCTGAACACTGCTATGAAACCTGGGGGTTTGTAAATATGTGTACAGCACGATGTCGAACTGCCAGCCATCGTAGAACTAGATATTACCTGCGGTTTCCGAGACTTTTATCAAAGGTTACGATTAGCTAATCAATGATTATTTCAGAATGTGATTGGCTGATAGCGGCACCTGTTTGTCAGAAATAAGTTAATTGCTCTGTTAGCTAATCTTAACCTATGATCAGCGTCTCTGAAACCAGGGTTAGACCCGAGCAGCATGCGAAGAGCGTCGTCAACAATCTACGGCAGCCGGCAGCAACAACCGTGGGCTGCTGTCGACGCACAATGAAACGTGCCAAGGACTGGCGCGCGCGTGCTTTGAGTGTTTCTCTTTTGCTAGTGCAACGACCCAACTCCCAGCAAAATTGACGCAGTTAGTGTCAATATCGCTGCCAAACAGACACCTGGGTAGTAGTGCTAGAAGCGTCCATTGCCTAGGTATTCGCACTTCGGTAACGATCGAGCTGGCAGATGACTGGCCGAGACTAGCACTTGATGGGTTTCCGTTTTTATGTGGTATATGTTTAGGGCGCCGCAAACACAGCCCATCCCTGTGACACAGTGTCTTTTTACGTGACGGGAACTGTACATGTATTATGGATGTGGGATATGTCCTGGTTACCTTTCTTCAAATTGATGGTGGTCCATGAGTAGTAATGCACTATAACGCCGCCATGCCTCAGCTCGACCCTCGTGAGCTCCTTGACGAAGTCCTTCATCTCGTCCAGCACCGTTTGGTAGCGGTCTCCGAGGAACAGCCGGTCCACTACTACAGCTGGGAACCGAAGAGTTAGGTACACGTGACTACTCGAAGAAGACTCGAGGTCGGTAAGCATACAATTTCGTTCTTCGCCACACTACGATGGGTCGACACGAGACGTTTGAACTTGACCGAGCGCGATGGGAACAACCACGAAAAGACGATAATAGGAGTCGCCTTCGATTAGTCTCAGACTCACATGTGGAAAAGGCATTGCAGTGTTGTTGAACTATAAACGCCTGTCTCTTTATTCACCAACTACAATAGGCAGGGGGGAATCTGACTTTCCGTACTTTTACAATTTTAGTACAGAATAAGTAAAAGTATTTAGCTTGATTGACTTGACCCTCCGTACCAAGAACCCGCAAGCGGGTGGGTGCATTTTCTAAATAGAATAGCCGAGCGATGCTACTAAAAGTGTTGAAATTACATGGCTGGGCAGCCCGCCCTACAGAGATTGGCGGCATAAGAAGGTGTATATAGTAGTAGATTGCGTGCCAATTTTCTGTCTTTGGGCGAGGGCAGACTCTGCCCTCTCGGCAGAGTGATGGTAACCTCTCTCTATGTTACCCTATGTGACTAGAGTGGTTACCCATTACCCCTATGTGACCAGGAGATAAGTAGGTGTTCCACCTACCTATAGATCCATTGGCCGTAATAAGCGACGGAAATTCCTCCCCCTCCACAGCAACAAACAGAAGCGCCACAAAATTCATCCATAGTTGCATTTTCCACGCACACCGAACCACTGAGTTCCTTTTCCACCAAATATGGATCACCGGTCATCATTCGCTAAATTAATAAAGTTGCTATCAAAAAAATCATTAATTAATTTGACGGAAAATTGGACTTGGATCATGGCTTCTACCACGTGTGCCTTGGCTCTTTAACTTTTCATTGTGTTTCGTTTGGAGGTAGAGAATGGAATGAAGGGAATGGGAAAGGTACGGTCGTGGTTATGTTTAAGGGGTGCTCTTTCCTCCAACGTATTACGTAGTAACTATAACCATGAGTTGTAAGGTTGCCACCTTACTGATTTAAGGGCGAGAATCTCATAGGATTATCATTTCCTTTCCCGCTGGATTGCCCCCCTTCCTTCGTGTTTGTTGAACATGTAAGAATAAAAAAATCCAACGCTCGTTTTATTTTATGTTACTTATTCGAATTATGGCTTTCAAGTTGTTCTTTTTTCTTAGTCTCTTTCAGTTTCAAACTGAAGTTTTTACTTCAGTATTTTTTTCAACCAAAACCAGTATCGCTCAGTTTTTTTGCGAAATTCAGTAATTTTGACCAGCAAAACCAGTTTAAGTATTAAGTAATATTTAGTTAGACGTACCTATGATCAAAAGTGTTTTACCATAGATACGTTTTACTCAGGTACCTTATATGGGGGCACGGCAGTGCCCCCGCCAAGACGAGCCAAGCTAAGCACTACCTACCTTTTCTCGAAACACTTCGTTTAGTTAATACATTTTCGGGAACTGTTATTGGTTCCTCGGATCTACATTCAAGGTCCGCAGCGCGTGCGCGTGTGTACCTCTAATATACCTAAATATGTACTTACTTACTTATTAAAATAATTTCGTCAACTTTATGTGTATTTTTTCTATTGTGTGCTAAGACACGGCTAATTTTATTAAACTGAAGCATCCTGTACGTAATGCGCTGTCGGCAAACGAAAGGTCAGAGGGGAATTAAAAATGTATGGAGACTTCGAAAGTAAGTACCTATAGCCATTAAACTAAATGTTATGAGAAGGCAAGAAAATAATTGATATCTACTGAAGATAGCCTGCCTGCCCTATACTACTTATGAACGACGTTTCTACGAAAGTGTTACCTTAACGCTAGGTACTTACTAACATTATAATATATAGTACATACCTATATAATAAATAGATAGGTACAACAGTATTCCTCAAGGACCTTCCGGACGGTGGTGGCTAGGTTTACAGCGGGCCATCTGTGACCTAGGAAGATATTGCAACCTGGGCCCTAATGCTGCTCTGAGAATTTCACTTATATTTCATTACTATTCCATTGCAAACACCCAATCAAGGAGGATAATAATTTAGGAGAATACCAAATGACGCCATTTTGGGTGTTTGCAATGGAATAGTAATGAAATAGTAATGAAATTCTCAGAGCAGCATTAGGCCCCTGGAAGCAACACCCAAGAAACTCCTTCATCGTTATACATACATTATATAGCACACCCCGGCCCCGGACACTCCATAGAACGCGAGTAAAATAATCACCTATTACTACACTACATAGCCAAATGACGTTTGTACACGTGCAATAAGTGTGTGCGTTCAGTGAATCAGCCCGGGGAAGGGAGTGGCCGTTCTGTCTGCCTTTTATCTCTTCTGTAGAGTTACAGTAGGTACGCAAATGCATGTACAGTTCGCGCCAAAGATTCTTGGGTTCTGATCTGAGCGAGCTGTCAGCTCTATCAACTCTCAGCCCACCTTACCCCAAGATATCTCGCAACTCGTTGACATTACTGGTAGTGAATCTACTGCCTGGAAAGCAATGATCAGAGCCAAAGAAACTTTGCGTGGCATGTAAGGAATCCGTGTAAATATTTAATGCCTACCCTACTGGCCCAATTAGCAATCAGACATGCACCTACGAATTAGCACAAGGACGCTTCTTGTATCAGACACCCCGGTGAGGGAAAATGCCAAGGACATTCGCTAAGTTAAATAGTACCTGGAGCTCTATTTTTCATTCGCTCGTGTAATATATGAATTGCGCAACGAATGGTTCTGACCAATCGTTGCAGAGCGAATTTAATATAACCACTTCGAAAATCGGTAGAAAAGAGCGCTCGTTTGCAAAAGAGCGATGAGAAATAGAGCTCCTGACCTGACCTGAGTGGCACAAGAAAAATCGTTTATGAAACATCATTTAATTTTGTAGTTGTGTATTTGTGAACTGAGTCCACAGCACGATATAAAATACTGAAGTTCATAAGATTTAAATAATATGGTTGTAATAGGCCAAATAAGGAGTCTCATTTTTGCAGTTATATGAAAGAAAGAGAGAAAGAAGATTCGTAGCGTAGCTGGTAGTCGAAAGATTCATGGTTCTGCCCTTGGACTAATATATAACTCAGTGCTGCCCATATTGCTGACCTTATCCTAATATCCTATCTCTAGGTAGGTACAGTCGAGTTTATTTATTTAATGGGCAAAACCAAGGCTTCAAAAATTATAAAACATGGAATGCTACATAAATACCTGAGCAGATTCACATAATAATATGTATGTTTTAATGATGAATCTGCTTAGATATTTATGTACCCTACCATGTACATTTATATTTGAAGTCTTGGTTTTGCGCATAATATATGAACTTGACTGTACGTACAGAAAACCTTTGACCTAGTTCATGAGTCCTTTGGCGCCAAAAAGTAGCTCCAGCAGATCCAGCTCCATTTCTCACGAAATCAACCAATCAATCCACATTTACCTACCTGCGCTGGGTATATAATATACCGATCCGGAGCCTTACCTCCCGCATCTACTGCCTACCAGCTACGCCGATGATGTCTTCCGTCTATCTGGCAGTGGCAGGTCGGTCGTCTGCCCACTGGACGTCTAGGAAAATACAGTAAGTACCTAAGTAGTAGTCAATTCGTCGGGCGGCAGGAAGGTAACAGATTGTTACCTTCCTGCCGCCCGACGCGAAGTTTGGGGTTTGCCGCAAACGTCACTCCTCTACAAACATAATAACCGGCCGAGTGCGAGTCGGACTCGCGCACGAAGGGTTCCGTACCATAATCTATAAAAAACCGCAAAAAAAAAAAACATTTTGTATGGGAGCCCCCCTAAATATTAATTTAATTTTTTAATTAAGTATTTATTTTTTAAGTAAATAATATACTCAATTGTGAACATTTTAAGCGTCTACCTGCTACCATTATCAATATCGAGCAAAAATGAGCAAAAAAATCACGTTTGTTGTATGGGAGCCCCCTTAATATTAAATATCTTTTGATTTTTAGTATTTGTTGTTATAGCGGCAACAGAAATACATCATCTGTGAAAATTTCAACTGTCTAGCTACCACGGTTCATGAGATACAGCCTGGTGACAGACAGACGGACGGACGGACGGAAGGACGGACGGACAGCGAAGTCTCAGTAATAGGGTCCCGTTTGGCACCCCTCGGGTAAGGAACCCTAAAAACTACAAGCCAACCCCTCCATTCAAACAGTTTTTTCGATTCCGTGGGCAAGCATGCCATGGCAAAGGAACGACCGAACAGGGCCCTAATGCTGCTCTGAGAATTTCACTTAAGTATATTTCATTACTATTCCATTGCAAACACCCAATCAAGGAGGATAATAATTTAGGAGAATACCAAATGACGCCATTTTGGGTGTTTGCAATGAAATATAAGTGAAATTCTCAGAGCAGCATTAGGCCCCAGCTTCGGTACACCACCACCGCCCGCTCAGAGAGGACGAGAGGACCCTCCCCCTGCACCGACGACGACGCACCGTGCGACCTCGTACCTACCGACCCGACCAGCCAGTGGTGTGGCGGTGCTTGAGCTTGAGCCAAAGCGGAGGAGTTATTTTCTAAAGCGGAACGCTGGAACTTGTCCAACGAATATTTTCACTTTCAGTAGAACAACCGAAAAATTAAAAATTCTGTGTGAATGAATATCTTCCGGATTTCTGAACGTCCGCGTCGTCGCAAAATACGCAGATGTCAGCACATTTTACAAGGTATTAGCGAGGTATTAGCTGAGGTATTAGCGATTTGGAATTTTCGGAGCTGGCAACACTGAACAGCAAACGTCGTCGTCATGAGCCATGAGTGTGTGTTGTGCTCGCTCAGTGAGCCTCAAGTATTTGTAAACCTCTACATGAAGTCAAGATAGAAGAATTGGCTGTATGGTCTCACAACCTTTGCCTGTCCAATGAAGGGACGAAGGAATTAAAAAAAAAAACAATAGTTATTGTTCTGAGGTGTTGTGTGTGTAGTGATGTTGCAATAGCAATAGTTTCGCTATCGACAGTTGACCTTGAAAAAAGTGTCAATAGTGCCTTGCGCGATAGTTCTATCGATAATATCGACATGCTGTAATACTATCGTTAGTATCGATCATGAAAATTAGGCGATATTGAACTTTGTCGATACTATCGATTCTATTCGCGATACTATCGAAGTATCGATAGTATCGCGTCAGAAAAGACAATGATCTATCGGCACTTTCCGATAGTATCGATAGTTTTGCTTTAGTAACTATCGACGTAATTTAGATACTATCGACCGGAAATAATACGCTACCTTTTATGAGCAAGCAATAGTATCGTAAAATGTTCTCCTATCGATGGGAGGAGTGTCAATTGTATCGATAGTATTTGTACTGATGCTATCGATAGTATCGATACTATTGGTCTTAAGCAATAGTATTACTTATCTATATTAATCGATACCTACTATGGATAGTATCATCAAGGTTCGTTAGTTTCGACAGGACTATCGATAGTATGACTGGTTTTCATGCCTACGATAGTATCACGATACTATCGCCAGCTATTTAATCGATAGACTATCGCTATCGCAATATAACATCACTAGTGTTGTGTATCTGTATGTGTTGTGTTGACATGTCAAGTGTGATTTCGAGAAAGTTATCTTGTAAGTTTATTTATTTCAGCATATCAAAATGACTGCAAATTACCAGAAATGCTTTATAACAGTCGGCACTACACGATTCGATCGACTCAGCGAGTTTATTCTGACCCCTGCCGTACTGAACGCACTCAGAAAACTTGGCTGCCATGAAATCACGTTCCAGATAGGCAATAGTGGAGTGGAACCAGGTTTTTACGAAAAAGGCGGGATTAAACTGTGTCTCTATAGGTTTAAAGATTCAATACAAGAAGACATCAAGAAGGCAGACCTTGTAATAAGCCATGCAGGGGCCGGAAGTTGCTTAGAAGTTCTCGAAGTCAATAAGCCTCTACTGGTTGTTGTTAATGAAGATCTAATGGACAATCACCAGCTAGAATTGGCAGAACAACTGCATATCGACGGCCATCTTTATTATTGTACTTGTGATACTTTGGAAAGTACCTTAGGAGAAGTGGACTTCAGTTTGTTAGCTCCGTTGCCCAAGTCTAACCCATCTTTGTTTGTTAAGTTTTTGAATGATGTGTTTCGAGTAAAGAAGAGTATAGATTGATCAAATAATGGGATAGTTTGCTGATGGCATAAATAACTAACATCATGAAGATAAAATTAATATAAAGTTTACAAATCAAGAGTAAACAATCAACAAGAATTTTTATTTTCTTATCAATTATATCCTAAACCAGTTCCTAAGCTTGACTAGTTCAAGCTTTGTAAATATAATAATGCAAAAAAAATGCTCTTAACTTATTAGGTACTTTTTATTGAAAAAATACAGATCATCACAGTTCTATGAAACAATAAAGATCGACAACACATGTAAAGGAAAAAACATACACACATTTTTACAGTCTCACTTGTTGTATGGTTCTCAATAAGCTTAGTAGGTAGGTAGGTACCTACTTCAGAAAATTTACAATGAATTTGGTCATAGAATAATGACTAAATTGGATAAAGCATTACTGTAGAAAGGCATTCCCAATACATACTAAGTACTATCATAAACTCATTGCCTGTTCAATATTTGGCTGATAACGGAAAAAACTCTTAACACAAGCATTAAAAATAAAATAAATATGTGATGTGTTTAGACTAATTTCTTGGCTTCAAAGAAACTCTTGAGATGTCGCATCTGCCAGTAACCGATGCTCACGAGGACTGCGGTCTGAAGTAGGCTCCACCAGAGGACCCGTTGGTTGGTGCTTTCTGAGGTTTGTCGGAAGCGTTCTTCCCGATGCTGGAATAGAAACGAAAAGTTAAATTTGTAAATTAAATCTACAAAGAAAAAGCTTTGAGTTGAAAGTGGATTTCGTGAGATACTCGAGTGTGTCGGATTTACGTATGGGAGATAACTTACAACCTATTTAGTAACACCCTGTAACAATGTAGCACTCTCAGCTCTTTGTCATATTCAAGTGCTTGAGATAGGTCTCAGAGTTGAGAGGGGCTTCTTACCCTGTAACAATAAAGCACTCTCAGCTCTGTATGCCATTTTTAAGCACTTGAGATAGGTCTCAAAGTTGAGAGGGGCTTCATATTACCGGCCTAAGTTTTCAAGCAAACTCAAACAGTTGGAATGAAATAGGGTGGATTGGATCGTAACATATTTTTTTTTACAAAGCTAACCCATCTTTGTTTTAAACCGTTTAACCCGTCACTGCCATTTGAAAAAAACTTCTATGTAGGTATATCTGCATCTGCAATAGAAATCTGGACTAAAACGCATGCAGCGGAACAATGTACGGGCGTATTTTGTTCACGGAAAGTGAGAAGTCGTGCCTGAATGCGCTTGTGCTAAAATACAAGCTCGACGCGAAGGCCAATCCCGACGCCAGGAGCTTAGCCAGAAAGAAATACGCGTGGGCACGTTTGACAGAGACGTTTAACGCGATAAAAACTAACCACCAAGTAAGTTGTCAGTTGAACTTGGTAAACGTACGATAACATGGCTCGCCCATCTACAGCATGCACCATCTACAGCCTGCACCATCTACAGCCTGCACCATATACAGCCTGCACCATATACAGCCTGCACCATATACAGCCTGCACCATCTCGTCATGTAACTGAACGGGAGGGACAGGGACAGATATTTAGAGCGCGTGCTCTGTCCTTTACACTCTCGCCACAGAAGAGATAATAGTACTCCGTACTCTCGCGTCGCGGGCGACTCCCACCGCGGTGTACGCGCTACGAGCGCTGGACCCGTAGCATGCCGGGCACGGGGGGAGATTGTCGTGGAAAGTAAGGGTCGGTCATATAATTTAAAGTCCACTCTATACAGTGTAATCGCCTATGGCCCATGATAGGCGATTAAAGGCTCACAGAGCTATACCTAGATATATTTCTGTCCCGTTCTGCGAGCCTGTAATCGCAAATCATGGGCCATTGTGTAGAGGTGCCATGAAGCGCGTGCTCCGTCCTTCACACTCTCGAGTCGCGTAATATTTGCTACGGGCGCAGTAGCATGCCGAGCGCGGCGCGAGTTTTGTCGCGGGAATGTGAGGGATAGAGCTAGGCGATGCGCCATAATAAAAGTGTGCTAGCTGTCTCGCCGTTCGAGTAGTGGAGGGGCGCGCCATGATATTGTAAGTAGTTTAGCTCTATAGCCTTCTGTTCCGCGACGGGCTATCAGCGCTATCATCGCTCACGTGACGTCACGACCATTCCGAATGGGAAATCACGACCACCAGCGTCTATCACAGATATCCATTCGGAACGATAAAACGCGACGGTAGACGTGGACACTGACAAATGTCAAACCATTATATGTAAATGTAATCAAACTTTTGTTATTTTTTTTTGAATTTTGAGTCGTAGTAGTTAAAATTTCTTTGTATTGAGTGATTAAGTGAGGAAATCAACAATTATGGAGCTTCAGGAGTGTCTGCTGGTTGCTGTTCTTAGTTTGATTGTCAGCTGTCAGAGCTATGCTTGAATTTTTGGCTTATGCGGGAGACTCTCGCATCCGTGCTCTCACTCAACGCCATTGCAAGGGCTACCCAGGAATATTGACAAAATGGAATGTACCTGCCCCCCTAGACAAGATGCAAAATGCTATTATCGTTCGCACGAAAAGCTAAGAATATGTACCTATGCGATTTGACAATTAGTCACGCCGCCACGCTACTAGTTTTCGTTTCTATTCGTTTTCGTAGCCTTATTAACTTTGTCTAGGCATGCTGTTGTGGGTGGGACACCATGTGCTCCGCCGCTTTACATTAGCCCACCACCATCACCGCGGACTTATAATACAAGACACTTTCATCTCGCAAGAAAAACAAAGATTTTGTCAGGGACGTGGGGAGGGGACAAGAGAATGAGCATGACTCACTCTCCAGGTCATTCCTGTTGCCAAGTTTAAAGCAATTCAATCATAGTTATACTTACGTGAAATTCAATAGTCAATTAGTCATACATAGGTAAGTACCTAACTTACTTGTTGTAGCGCAATGAAGCACAACTCAAAAAATGTTGGGACAACATGAAGACAAGGCGTAAGCAAATATTACGAGAGAGAATGAAGCAGGAATTACGCATGAAGACCGGAGGTGGCAGCTACAACAACGCACTACCCAGTCCTTCACTGAGAGATGATAGTTCAGTTCTAGATGCAGAGACTCAATTTTCTACAGACAATGATATACTAAGCGCAGACTATGTTGGTAGGTAAACAAATTACTTTTCTATAATCCTCAGTAATATTCAAAGTATATTTGTAAGTACTTACTAATTTATTTGTAAAATTTCCAGAAGTGCAATTGAAAACGGAAAGGGTTTATGATTCTTTGCCTTCCATTGAGGCGGCCCACGAAGAAATAAATACTTACGAGTCAGGAAGGGGTAGGTACTTGTACATGAAATAAGCTTGTTTTAGTTTATGCTCAGATGTCCAAAAAATATTATTTCCATACAGTTTTTAACAACTTCTGCATGCCATAATTGTTGTACGTCAGAATGTCTCAAGACTCATGAGTGTTTGGCTAAAGCCGGTAACCATGAATAGCTTATGAGCAATAAATAAACGGTACAGTACGGGGCCGTTGTTTTCCGAGTATGATACTCAGCGTTTGACTTGGCGGGAGAGAGAGAGAGAGATAGCGAGACGAGACCCGACGCGCGACGTGCCAAAACAATGGCCCCGTAATGTACCTTTATTGGAAAACCGATATACTTATTGTGTATAAATAAAGACGTATTTTTACTGCTTTTTAGGGGACACGCAAGTCACACATCCTTTTCATGAAGTTTCCAGAGACACAGTACAACCTGAGCCTGAATATAATCCATCGGCTGAAAGAGGTAACTATACCTATCATTAGCACTACGATAGAGCCTCTTTCATATTTCGCACAGTGTTCATTATTATATATTATTATTACGAGCCTATTATGCATGTCCCTCAGTCCCATTGCTGGGCAAAGGCCTCTCCCCATCTTCGACTCTATCTGGGGCCGAATTCTACTAAGTTCTCAAGCATACGACAAGCTTGGCACAAAATTCAATCCGAGATATTTGGTATTCTACTAAAACCGTAATCCAAAACGTACTTACGCTGGCGCCAGTTTGACGCCAGCGTAAATACGTTTTGGACAGTAGAATACGAAGTACGCTGGCTTCACGCTGGCGCTTGTGAATTGGATTCCGGTTTTAGTAGAATACCAAATACCTCGTATTGAAGTTTATGCCAGGCTTGTCGTATGCTTGTGAACAGTAGAATTCGGGCCCTGATCCTGAGCGGGCCCTCCAGTTCTTATTCCACAGACCCAACTCATCACTCCACCTCTTCCTGGGTCGGCCACGCTTTCTCTTTGCATTTTCTGGGAGCCAGTCTGTAGGCTCTCTTAGCCCATCGATTCGGCAGCATTCGAGCGTCACACAGAGTATTTAATTTAACTGTTTATTTTTCAGTTGACATTAGGAGCACACGTTCTAGAACTGGTTCCAGATTTTCCGATAATGAAACTGGTCACTGTGAGACTGGTATGTCCTTTTCTTATTTATCTAAGGTTCCACACTCAAATTAAACAAGAACCAAATAAAGACAATTTTTTAAACTATTTGTAGCCCTGCCAACTGACCTCTCAATCCTGAAAGGAAAACTTTTGCTATGACCAGGTCAGGTTGCTTATATCAAGCTATCTACCGCTATTATAACATATAGATGTAATTTTATGCACTGCGTCACTGCTGGTGTAAGCAGTTGACTTTGAGTTGTGTTGGCTGTTACTATTCTGAATAATCAAATTTTATATATTTTATTGTAGGTATGGGTAGTGAAGCCATTACAGAGGAGTTAGATGTTCTGAAAGACGATCATAAGAGAATACAAAGAAGAGAGGAAGAATTGCATGAACTAAAAATACTGGAGCAAAAGTGGTTGGTGAAAGCTGCTGAGGAGAGGTTTAAAAAAGCCCGTTATGAGACCCTAATAGCTAAAACTTTTTTGGAGCAGGCCAAAAAAAATAAAAAAAATCATTTTTATGATATATAGCTTTTTGTGTGATATCACTGATATCAGAGATAAATCAATCATGAACAGAATAATACCTCTCCTGTCAAAAGTGTAAAAACAACACCCACACCCACCCATATAGGTTTAATAATAATTAGTGCAATAATAATAAGTGCTACATATATCAAATAAATACTTAAGTTAGCGCACAGGGTGCTTATCCCATACGAAATAGAATTTGTAACCCTTCGTAAAAAAGAAATGGCGTGAGGAGTAAGATTTGTACTTTAAACGCCATGGTTTCAGTTAACATACTTCTAGGTGGCGCTAATCTTAGAATAAATCCTATAAATCTTAGCGCCATCACGTGATATTTACAATTTTTCGATGGTGCTGCACCAAGCGATAATGGCCTCGAACTAAAGAAGCTTCCGTAGCATCTCAGTTTACGCCGGTGTGTCGTATTTTTTTCTAGGTGGTCTATCTGTATAAGTATAATATTATAGTAACTGTGGTTAGCGTAAGAATGGATCCACGAACAAACCTACATGGTTTCTGTGGGTCTTACAGACTGTGAATTGTTTTTTCTAACAATTATTATGACGCACTCAAGTATCTCGCGAAGTAGCCAAAATGGACAAATTGTCTTTGCAGGGGATAGACACAGGGGATTTTTGGATTGATCCATTCTCTCGACACAGGGTATCACTGGGTATCCTAGTGAGCTCCTAAACTGGCCAGGTTTTGCTGCAATATGTGAAGAGAGCGACACCAATAGTTGCCGGCCACATATTGCAGCAAAACCTGGCCCGTTTAGGAGCACCGTAACTCACATGCTAGAGAAAGACACCAATAGTTGCCGGCCACATATTGCAGCAAAACCTGGCCCGTTTAAGAGCACCGTAACTCACATGCTAGAGAAAGACACCAATAGTTGCCGGCTACATATTGCAGCAAAACCTGGCCAGTTTAGGAGCACCGTAACTCACATGTTAGAGAAAGACACCAATAGTTGCCGGCCACATATTGCAGCAAAACCTGGCCCGTTTAAGAGCACCGTAACTCACATGCTAGAGAAAGACACCAATAGTTGCCGGCCACATATTGCAGCAAAACCTGGCCCGTTTAAGAGCACCGTAACTCACATGCTAGAGAAAGACACCAATAGTTGCCGGCCACATATTGCAGCAAAACCTGGCCCGTTTAAGAGCACCATAACTCACATGCTAGAGAAAGACACCAATAGTTGCCGGCTACATATTGCAGCAAAACCTGGCCAGTTTAGGAGCACCGTAACTCACATGTTAGAGAAAGACACCAATAGTTGCCGGCCACATATTGCAGCAAAACCTGGCCCGTTTAAGAGCACCGTAACTCACATGCTAGAGAAAGACACCAATAGTTGCCGGCTACATATTGCAGCAAAACCTGGCCTGTTTAGGAGCACCGTAACTCACATGTTAGAGAAAGACACCAATAGTGGCCGGCCACATAATGCAGTGAAAATATGGCCCGTTTAGGAGCTGCTATACATACGTCGTACATACGTCTATTCGTGATAAGAATGCAGTACAGTCATCACTGTCCGGCGGCCTAGCCACGCCCCGTAACTAATCAAATCGTTTCCAATTATGAAGCCAAGTTCACAGTGACCAGTTGAAGGCAAACTTTCGAACGCGCAGGTTGTGTCCTGTCCTGTGTGTGTTAACAGATTTAAATTTCACTGCATTCTTTCTTATCACGAATAGACTGTAGATGCGTACCCTCTGGTAGCTCTGCTCCTTAGTGATCTGGTGCACCTGGTCCAGAAGTTGCCGGATGCGCAGCTGCAGCTCCGTCAGCTTGTCCTTCTGCGCCACGTTCGCGTAGTCCACCGCGTGCTCGCCAACCTGGATATCCAGGTGCACCTGCAACGACGAGGGATCCGTGTAACGTGGGTGAACGAATCGACAAGCTATTGCACTAAAAGCGCCGTAATGAGGGCACGATTCAGGTATCAAGTCAGCACAGGATATACTAGAGATAAGCTCGCCTTTGTACACTTTTTCTTGTTATTTTTTTGTCCTGTGTAATTTTTGTTGTGCATTAAAGATAGTATCAATTATTATGAATTGATTGATATAAACAGGTCGACACAGACCGAGGATATTCGCGACGAAGTTGGCGCGGGCGGCAATTACGTTGCGAGTTGCGAGGCTGTGCTCGCTCCGTCATATTTAGTAATCTGTGGCTCCGTGTAGATCCGCCTAATTGGGTTAGCTAACGCAAATATATTATAGGGCACACGGGCTGCGTCAACGCAGCGGTGCTAACACTACACGCCTTCAGCTTCTTGGGGGCTGCAGTCTGTCGTGTGTGCGTTGCGTCGACGCATCGACAGTGTGAACATTATGGTTAATATCTGGGATGGTGGCACAAACTCAATAAAATATTACATTCATATATTCATCAGACTGCATTAACACCAATCAATATGCTGCTCTGTTTTGAAACAGCTGCAAACGAGAAGCAAACAAGGAGGATGAATAGCATGTATTATATTATGAATTTAGACTCGACCTCATTTGAACGAAACTTTTTTGTGTGAATTCTTCGAGAACACCCGCCAAAAAGTGTCACGTGATATGAAGTCGCAGAGTATGAGTGAGAAACTAAATTTTTGATTGTCATTGGAATTTATGCCTTATTTTCATTATACTTATTAAAGTGAAATTGCCAATCCTATTGAAAAAAGCATGAAATCTCGGAAATACGTGAATTCTCAGTCATGAAACCTAGTTCGATCGATTTTTTACCCCCTATTTTGCAAATTTCATCGAAAATTACAGCGCCTTTTTCTAGAACTCAAAACATATATCGTTACATACAAATATTCCTCGTTAAGTATGTAACAACGGCAACAGCGCTACGTCGACGCAACGCGCCGCGCCGCGCCGCCGCCGCCGCCGCCGTGTGGACCCAGCCTAACAAATACGTCAGAAGTTACACCACTATGTTTCCACTGACGAACAGAAGGGTTTTGATAGTACATAGAATGTTTTTTATTTTTTATACTTTAATGCACAAAACAATCAAAACAGAATACAGACGATCAATCATGGAAAAACATGTACAAAGGCGAGCTTATCTCGAATCTAATAAGAGATCTCTTCCAGCAAACCTAGGATGTAGGTGTCTATTAGATAGTGCATAAAACGGACATTCAGAAAACTTAAATACAGTACAGTTAATTATTTATAGATATTTTATTGAAGGCATTTGTTTGTTCAAGTGTGCATGTAACAATTACAGCAGAAAATTAAACTGTACAATGTATAAAAATTTCAAGATTCAAGTTTTGAACAGTTTAAATAGAATATCCTGACTCTGCCACTGGGTTATTGTATTGTAGGTATTTATTTATTCATAAATTATTATTTTACATGTCATTTAAGTAAATTGTATATTACAAACTATAATTTACCTGTATGTATCATGTGAATAGATTCTAAACACATTTTAATTTGATTAATTTCATGTTAATATGGTACTTAATAAATTTCATAGTAATAAATAGTCTGATCAAGTGAGTCACGTCCGAAAGAAGTCATCAATACTATAGTCGGCTTCCATCGTAAGCTGGGCTTTAAGTTTATGCAAGAATATTGCATCACTATCTGCCTGTTTGATTACTGTTGGGATTGAATTGTATATTTTAGGACCCATAACATTTAGGAATCTATCAGATCTTGCAAGTTGTCGCTTTGGCAAATCAAGTTCTCTCTGTCGTGTGTACACATTATGGCGGTCAGAGGTTTTGGCAAACATGGTCAAGTTTCTTCTGACGTTCCTACCTGATACTGGATACTATATTCTGAATGACATATTTATACTCACTCTTAACTGTGACCCGCTGAACCAAGCAGTACTATTGGAGTACATGCAAATAGCATGCTCTCCGGGGTTGGTTGATGTGAAGGAGATCATGCCCTCGGACGAGTAGACACGAGACAGCACAATGTTCTCATCAGGCCCTCTCACTTCTACATGCATGCCAATGCCCGGCGAGGATGGCATGAACCCTCCAGACCTAGGGTCGTAAAGCTCCACTTTGTAGTTCACTGGAAATTTAATTGTGTTTTGCTGAGTCATAAACAATGCATGTAAATGAAAGAAAAAGCATTTATTTGCCACATAGTAACAGTTATGTACAGGCTGAGCTAAGTTTCTTTAGCTATGAGTCTGTGACTGACCTCTTTCTTGAGGGCAAAGGTTACACAGTGCGAGCTGGCCGCAGGCAGGCTGTCACTGAGGTGCAGCTACTCATATTGTGTGACAGCATCATACAAGTTACTGTCATGTGCAAGTGGGTCAGTTGCCCACGTCCGAGTTCCTACAACATTTTTTGTTTTTACTCGCCAGTTTGCATTGGTGTGACCAAGCGAGGCAAGTCAAGCTACTGTCATGCGAGTACACAGGCACAGGTAGCTGTCTACTGTCACATCAGCTGCTCGTACTTTGTGAGGGTGTACTACATCCTTAGAGTGGAGTGGTGAAGAAAGAAGTGATAGCTCGCTCAAACCTAAGAAAAATCGTGTGACTGCAGGTTGTCTCCTCACGACCCGCGAAGTTTTTATAACCGTTTTAAACAGAGAATTTAGACTGATAACATGTTTTCTCGCTGAAAGAGAACGGTTGTGAACGGTTGAAAGCATTGTAAAGAGGAACGAGAGAAATGTGACTTACCAATAACGGTTGTGTCATCTGGGATTTCTTCGATAAAACATTTCCGCTCGCCTTCAGCTATGTGGAAGTATAAAGCTGATGTGATGTCGAACAACAGGAATAACGCTAAAACAGTGGAAATATGGAATAACCGCATTTTGTCGAGGTTTACTTTCGGCGAAATTACGAATACGAGAAAAATTTGACACAAACTGACATGACAGCTCAACACGTCACCCAACGACACAAAACTAGGGACACGAAAAAAAGATCGATTCCTAGGTGGAATCGATTCTTCTCTTCCGATGCCAAGTACTTTTGGCATCGATACTTTTTTTTCGATTCTTTACCGATATGAGTACTTTATAGTTAGTATCGATTCTAGTCTATGACTAACAACATGACGGAACTAAAATCCAATCCAACCGCGCCCCACAACCTGCCAGAAAAATATTTAATTGATGTCAATAAATTGATAGGTGATAGATAAGTTCTTGGCTGTGAATTTAAAATTATGCCTATGAAAAAGTGTAATTATACACAGTGAATATTAAGACACTCGCCGAAACCTTTTTGGTGTAGACCGTCGACACTATCGAGTTGTGGCACAATTTTCCAAATCGGGTGAAAAACAACTCGAAAACTCGAGTTCTTTCTTAGAAAACTAGAAAATTGAATAAACTTTTACCTAAAAGTTGACTCAATTTTCGAGTTTTTTTTTAACCCGATTTGGAAAATTGTGGAACCACTCGAAAGTTTCGATGGTCTACCACCAACCAGGTTTCGGCTTCAGAGTGTCTTAAAATTCACGGTGTATATATTGTTAATGTTATTTATAAAATAAATTTAATTGCATGATTGATTTATTTCTTGTCTTGTTTTATTTCAAAATATATAAAGTATGAAGATTTACGTAAAAGTTTGTCATTTTCCAGACCATTCAGCTGTTTATTTTTTTCTACGTAAAAGTACTCGATACCTAGAAGTATCGATACTTTTGATACAGATACCGATACCGTATCGATACTTTTTTTTCGATACATCATATGAGTACAGTATCGATACTTTTGTTTCGATACCGTGTCCCTACACAAAACAAACGTCACTTTAGGGTTGCCATTGCCGGCGATAGCGCTGTGGTCCGAGTTGATGATCATATTATGTGCCCGCACCACGAGACCTCGACGAAGCATCCGCCGCCAGTCCGCCAGTCTAAACACACTATGCCGAAGTTACGCGATACGTGACCGAAGTTCGGCATGATTACGCCTGCAATGCTATTTGCGTTGCGTGCGTGCGGTGCGACACATAATGTTGAAATTACCTTGCGTTATAGCGTACAGCGTAACTTGTTCAGCGGCAACGGCAACTAAGTAAGGTAACTACCAACCAGGTAAGTTCGGCACTTAACACGCCGGGTAGCGTAAGGACAAAAGAGTCCTTGGAACAATATTGACATTAAAATTATAAAAAAAAAAATGACATTAAAATTATTTTGACAGTGGGTACCAAGACGTCAATGAATGTCTAATTTTTGACGTTGGTACCCACTGTCAAACTAATTTTAATGTATTTTTTTTTTACAAAAAAAATAAAAAAAATGGCTCCATTCAACCGGTTAAGATGTGTCATACAGCCGAATACGTCGGAACTTAAAATCAGCCACGGAACTTCGGTCGCGTAACCGCACCGCCGCCGCCGCCGGCCGGCCGCCGGTGTGTGCTGGGCTGCACGCCGGCGCCGCCGCGCGTGTGAACGCGGCATGAGCACCATTGAGCATCGACAAATAAGCCGACAACGCGCGCCACGGACCACGTCACGCGGTTGCCTCGCGCGCTGTCTCGCTCAGTGAGTCTTGCGCAAAGGGGTTCACTACGCCATCCCGAAACACACTTAGCCTTGTTACATTTCAACTATGACGAATCATCGAACATACAGTAAACCTTAAGTTTAATTCATAAGATGTTTGGTATGCCTTTAACCATTTGTTCAGTGCTACGTTTCACCTAAACACTATACTACGAAATATATTTCATCGAAGTACCATTTATACCCACTATCGCATCATCAACGTTTCGTATTTGGTAGGTTTGGTATTTGGTTTGGTATTTTATGGGTATGCTTACACTATGTTTATTGCTTACACTAAGTTTATTACGTGTACTAAGGTATTTTAGTCAGTACCAATACCCTATCCCATATTGAGATAATTGAAACAAAAAGTAAACTTTAGAAAAAACCGACTTCCACAAACCCTATTTGATTAGATTGAGTTTAATACTAACTGTAACCCCTTATCCCCCCCTCCCTTGGGGAATTAATTATGTCAAATGCTATATCAGTGCTACCCCACGCGACTAAGGAACCCCTGTACAAAGTTTCATGGCTCTAGGTCCACCGGTTTAGGCTATGCGTTGCCTGCCCGTCAGCCACGCATTGTATTTGTTCCTAGTATTGAGCAGATCTGGTGGCCATATGTGGTCTTCATCAGCAGTTCCGCATCACAATATTATGCTTACCATGTGCATTTGCACGAGTTATCATGAAAAACACAAAAATCACTATAGGTCTGCCTATAATATTTGAAGAGTTCTCTCGATTTCTCCAGGATCCCATCATCAGATCCTGACCTGGTGTCAATGGGACCACCCTTGAGGTATTACCTATACGCCGAAAAAAGATTTGTTCAAATCGGTTCATAATTGGCGGAGCAATCGCGTAACAAACATAGAAAAAAAAATTAAAAAAAAAACATACGGGTCGAATTGAGAACCTCCTCCTTTTTTTGAAGTCGGTTGATAAAATATTAAGATGATCAAACAAACCTTGTTCGAATGGCACGTAGGTGAAACATCATTTGATTTGAATTAATGAACTGTAAGCAAAATAAACCAATAATGAAATGTCAAAAGGTGAAATGAAGCATCGGTGTAATATAATTTGTCCTACTGAAGCTTAGTTTAATTCATCTTAAGGTGAGTCATCATAGTTGAAATGTAACAAGGCTAAGTGTGTTTCGGGATGGCGTAGTGAACCCTGCGCAAAGTGTGTCTCTATAGAGAGTATATGTATCCCATATCTTTTGCTTTGGTGATATACTATATCCCACACATATCACATATCCCAACCCGATATCTCTACCCAATCTTGGCTCACCCAAGTCCTACTTGTATCTTCAATTCGCTGGAAAAAGGAGGCTGAGGAATGAATGAATGATTGATTGAGGGAAGAGCCACCGCATCTCACAAGATCAACAACATGGATTAGAAGTTAAGCGGGCTACACATAACATGATATCGGTGGCGATCCTATGGTGTAAAAAGGTGAACTGGAGCCGCCTGCTGTGTGTGAGTACACCACTGCAAGCGCACATAGCAGGCGGCTCCAGTTTATCACCTTTTTACCCCCTAGATCGCCACCGATATCATGTCGTGCGTGTTCAGCCCGCTTTAGTCGCCCGTCCCGGACCGGGACTCCCGCCCGGTCCGACCCGTATTTTTTATCCATTCCCCTCAATAATGCCCAATCAAATTTGAAACACAATCGACTTTGGCGCGTTTTTCTGACAGTGAGTGAGTCAGACAGACAGTTGCTGTCATGCTGTGATTTGATTGTTATTGTTCCGGCCGGGCCGGCCTTTTGTTTCATTTAATTCACCACAAATAAAATTTCTGGTCGCAGCAATGAGCCTGTGGGTTGATAAACACCGTCCGAAGGACCTCATGAAGCTGGATTACCATAAGGATCAGGCAACCCGCCTCAAGAACCTGGTGCAACAAAGTGATTTCCCACATTTACTCGTATACGGGCCGTCTGGCGCGGGAAAGAAGACCAGAATCATGTGCTTGCTGCGAGAACTCTACGGCTCTGGCGTGGAGCGCCTGAGGCAAGAAACCATGGGCTTCACGACTCCCTCTAACAAGAAAATAGAGATTATGACCGTGAGCAGCAACTACCACATTGAGGTTAATCCAACCGATGTCGGCATTCACGACCGAGTTGTTATCATGGACCTAGTGAAGAACGTGGCGCAGACTCATCAGATAGACTCATCCGGTCAGCGTGAGTTCAAAGTGGTAATACTGAATGAGGTCGACGACCTTACCAAAGACGCCCAGCATGCATTGCGTCGTACTATGGAGAAGTACGTCTCTACCTGCCGCCTTATTTTGATCGCAAACTCAATTTCTCGAGTCATTTCCGCCATTAGGTCTCGTTGCTTAACAATCCGAGTCCCAGCGCCTACAGAAACAGAAATATCATGTGTTCTCCATAACGTCTGTAAGAAAGAAGGCCTCAACTTGCCTTCTGAGCTGGCATTTCGTATTGCTAAACGTGCAGACCGCAATCTCCGACGTGCTCTCCTAATGTGTGAAGCATGCAAAGTGCAGCAGTACCCATTCACAAACGACCAGAAAGTCCCTGAACCTGATTGGCAGCAGTTCATTCGAGACACAGCTTCAATGATTCTGTCCGAACAATCCCCAAAGAAATTGGGTGAAGTGAGACAAAAGTTGTATGAACTGATTATACATGGAGTGCCTCCAGACATGATATTTTCCGGATTACTTCATGAATTAGTCTGTAACTGTGACATGGTTATGAAATGTCAAGTGGCAAGTCATGCTGCCCAATATGAGCATAGAATGAGACTCGGTAACAAGCCAATATTCCATTTAGAGGCATTTGTTGCTAAATTCATGGCCATCTATAAGAAGTTTATGGAAGAATCTTTGGGGGATGCGTTTTGAGTGAATGACCAACTGTTTTGACTTATTATGTATAATGAAGAAGAATAGAATGTGTATAATAATTGTAAGTATTTGTATTTTTAACAAAATAAAACAAACAATTTTACTGTTACAATCTATTTTGTACTTGCTTCAAAACATCACATACTAATTCAATAATACTGATAGTAATACTTTACTGGTACATTGTAGGCGAATTCTAAAAGTCTAAAATTATCTATAATATTATGCATTACAGAGGCTACTATTTCATTGGATATCTCGTCTATTAAGGTTGGTCTTGATCTTATAGCTTCATTAATCATGTAGGCATCTTGGTTATCTGAAAAGAAAATGTTTCTAGATCAATAAGGTCTTCTATAGAAAAGTGGGTGCAGGCACAGGGTGCTCACCCCATACTAATTAGAATTAGTAACCCTTCGTCAAAAAGAGATGGCATGAGGAGTAAGATTTGTACTTTAAACACCATGGTTTCAGTGAACATACATCTAGGTGGCGGTCTAATCTTAGAATAAATCCTATAATCTTAGCGCCATCTCATGGTATTTGCAATTTTTCGATGGTGCTGTACCAAATGACAAAACCCTCGAACTAAAGAGGCTACCATAGCATCTCAGTTTACGCCGGAGACATATTTTGTTGTGGTCTATCTGTATTAGTATAATGTTATATCTGTGGTAGGAGATATTATGCACAATGAACCCACTCACACCACTTCACAAGGTATAGACAACAAATGCTATGCTTACAAGGCTATCAGCAGTTATTTTTATAAATATCATTCTTAAAATTTTATTCGAACAACATACAACACCAATAACAATAAAACCGGCCAAGTGCGAGTCAGACTCGCGCACGAAGGGTTCCGTACCATTATCTATAAAAACCGCAAAAAAATACGTTAATTGTATGGGAGCCCCCTTTATATTAAATTTATTTTGTTTTTAGTATTTGTTATAGCGGGAACAGAAATACGTCATCTGTGAAAATATCAACTGTCTAGCTACCACGGTTCATGAGATACGGCCTGGTGACAGACAGACGGACGGACGCGGACGGACGGATATCTTGAGATTTTAAGGTACTTTCCCTCCAGGGCCCATTCGTTTGTTCCACCCTGTATAATATGTGTGAACTGTAACTGTATTTTTCATGAAATACCCAAAAAGTTTTGTTCAACTTATCATCTTATGTCAGAATAACTTTGTAGCTAGTTGAAAAATAACATTTGGAGAGTAACCAAAGAGTATTTAATTAAAACATCACTGGCAGCCAAACTTGAAGTGGCAAAAAGGAAAAAATGAATTTCTGAGCTCTGAGATTTGTATGAAAACAAAAGTAATTAAAAACTATTAATTTTATAATTATTTTCTAAAAGTTCTACAGAATAAATAGAGACGTCGTAATTCGTATTCGTTCGTCGTAAAGACGACATTGCCATATCATTTAAATTTAGTTTCATTAAAAGAAGGCTTACCTACCAAAACAAAATGGCCTTGGTATAAACTTTTCAAGCGTGTTGTGAAGACGTATCTTGTACCGAGACCACTTTCAATTTGTAATATCTCTCGTATTTCAGTATTTGTGGTTGGTGCGGCAGGCAACAGATATACACATTCTGTGAAAATTTCAGCTTTCTAGCTATTACGGTTCGTGCAGGCGGACCCGGTGACAGACAGGACGGACGGACGGACGGACAGACGGACAGCGAAGTCTTAGTAATAGGGTCCCGTTTTTACCCTTTGGGTACGGAACCCTAAAAAGTGGCCAGGTGCGAGTCGGAATCATGAAGCCCATGAAGGGTTCCGTAGTAGCACTGCATCATATAATACACCTGATACACCTAGCCCAAATATCATTATCATTTGTCACCAGCAAATAATTACTTTAAAAGTTTAAACCCATATTCGTTATGAAAGTGCGTATTGAAATACACAGCATATATATATTTTTTATATTTTTCACTCTCTTAATTTAAAAGTTAGAGGGAGGGGGGACACCATTTTTTCCACTTTGGAAGGGTCTGTCTCTTTAAACATTTACTTCGAGGAAACTCTACGTAACTTTTAAAGACCTATCTATAGACGAAAAATATATTTTTTTGGTTTTAGTTCCATGTATGCAGATTGCAGGGCCCTCCCATATTTTTTATTAATTTTTGTATGAAAATCGTAAACCGGTTCACAGAATACATCTACATAGGTAGGTACCAAGTTTCATCTGTGTAGGTCGTTCCAATAGTTTCGGAATAAAGTTGCTGTGACATACGGATGGACGGCCGGACGAACAGACAGACAGACTTGACCAATTTCAAAACTGCACTAAAAATCCAGTTTAAATTAATAGGGCAATTAATTGCTTTTCAAAAGCTCTTAAGATAACCATAACAAAATTTAATTAAAATATCCTGCGCGAATTTTTGCAGCTTTAATATTAGTTATTCTCCGCATTTTCCCAAGCCATAAGAAAATTTCAGCAGCCTTATCCCAGCGCACCTGAAAACAGCCTCGTAGGTAGGTAATTACGCCAAAGTGAAATATCCCATTTATTACCATCACTGGCAGAGGCGAAATGATAAATGAGACACTATGGTGACGCTACAGGGGGCGATGCTAGGACGGACGACGACGCGACGACGAGGGGGGGGGGGGATTAGTAATAACGGGAGATAGGGGGAAATGGCCGTTTTACCGACGTGATGATTACAATAACGTTTAAATTAAATGAATATGAAACTTAAGTGCAACTAGTACTCAGTGGTAGAGCCAAAATTAGTGTGCATTTTAAGCCCCCATTGAAAAACACTGTGTTACCTATTCTTATATTCAAAGAATCTGTGTGATGGATTTACTAATAATAAGTGTAAGTTTTATTGTTATGTATGACAGTAGCAGTAGACTGCAACGCCCATCGCATTTCATTCTTAGGATCGTTTCAGAAATAAACAAATATTGAACCTTCAAGACATTCGGGGCCCGAATTCTACTGTACATAAGCATACCACAAGCCTGGCACAAGCTTCAATACGACGCATTCGGTATTCTACTAAAACCGGAATCGCAATTCACAAGCGCCAGCCTGACGCCAGCCTACTGTCCGACAGTAGAATACGAAGTAAGCTGGCGATTTGATCAGAGTAATTTCATTGCTCCATACGTTTTGGTCCAGGCGGTCAGCTGATTTGTATAGAGAAGTAAAGATTAAAGTTGCTCTGATCAAATCGGTTCCATAGTGAAAGTTGCTCAGAATGATGTCCCTAAGAACCCCTTAAAATATGACTACACCTTTCTGTTAGACCCTGTATAATACAGACCTGATATCAAATAGTAGGTGGGTATTCGCAGATTTCTCACGGCGACCCTCTCTTGGCCGATTAGGATGTAGTCCTCGTTATCAATGCCTCGTTGTCCTTCCCACTTGTAAGTTATATTGCTCTCCACGTCCACTGAAAAACGAAAGGTCAGACAATACGTAACAAAGACCATCACAACAATAGGTCCTACAATAATAGTACCGTACCTAAGATAATAATATTTTTAGATTCCAACATTCATTATTAGATATTATATTATGTTGGACGATATTGGATCTTAGTGGACGACAATAATTGTTTGTATTGTTTGTTTTTACTAGGTAGGTATAATTTAATAATGGTGCTTTTTACCCCAGTCAGCAGAGTTTTCCGTCCGTACAAAAAAAATTGATTCCGAATTCAAAGAAACTTTGTGGGCTATTCAGTAGTGCTACACCTAATTTTCCGAACAAATAAAGCTTGTGCTAACTTGAGGAGGAGCGAAATTTTTTTTTGGGACTTCTTCCAGTTTTGCAAATTTAATTTAAAAAGTCAATAATTGTAAGAAATAGTGTATGAGTGAATCAAGGTTGACCAAATTTCACGTCGACGACAAAAAGAAATACTTACTAAAATTGGTCCAGTAGTTTGAGTTTTATCGGGGTCCAAAATACTTCCAAATCAATAAATCAATAGAATCAGTTAGTGTGTTTAATTTCTTGTATTACCAGGCCACATCTGCATAGAATCTATTCGGCGGTATACTACTTGGCTATTGCATGTTCCAGACTATCTTCCAGGTCCAAAAGGTTTTGGGCCATACCCGTTCATTCTATGGGTTGATTGTTTTGGGAGTATTTTGGATAACGATAAAAGTCAAAGACTGGACCAATTTTAGTATTTCTTTTTGTTATCGACGCGAAATTTTGTCATCTGTGATTTACTCATACATTTCTTGCAATTATTCAATGTTTGAAATTAAACGCGAAAAACTGGAAAAAGTCCCAAAAATATTTTTGGCCCCTCCTCAAGTTAGCACAAGCTTTATTTGTTCGGAAAATTGGGTGTAGCACGACTGAATAGTCACAAACAACATAAGTTTCGTTGAATTCGGAATATTTTCGAGGTAAAAGTCTCTGCCGACTGGGGTATTTTGGACAGATATGAAACAAAAGTTCAAACAGCCCTTGTTCGTTTGTCCTTTCGTATAGGTTTCAAGTTCAAGTTTCTTCTAAAGCAAACAAGTTTTTTTCACAAACCGATTTTGTCGAAATGTGTCTCGATTCTCGACTTTTCTAGCACGTTCGCTAAGTTAGGAGTAAGTTATCTTAGAGAGAAGCATCCGTTTCCGCCGAGGTAATCCTATCAACTGTCTGGGTTCACCCCGCAACCCACTCTTCACTGTACTCTGTCTCTGGGAAATCCACATTGAATTAAAGCCCAAGGTACGAAACGGTGCCATTGTTTTGGCACGTCGGGTCTCTCTCTCTCTCTCTCTCTCTCTCTCTCTCTCTCTCTCTCTCTCTCTTGCGCAAAACTAACCGTCTCCTGTCACGTGAAATAGAGCATTGGCGCAGCAGTGCCTTCGCCACTCCGCTTGGATTGTTATGGCAACGGTCCTGAATCCCCCATAACAAAGCCGACGACGAAACAAACACGGCATTTTATGGCTTTGGGAGCAATCGATATCGATACACTATCGCGACTCGTACAACAAAATAATAGGGAAATTTCTGACCCAAAACCTGAATTTTGCGAACACAAATGAAACCTGTGGTAGTTGTTAGATAATACAGGGCAGAAAGGGGTGTACAAGCCGGAAGAGGGTTGTCAGGGACATCATTCTGAACAACTTTCACTATGGGACCGACTTGATCGGAGCAACTTTATTTTTATTAACTCATTTCGGGCCTAGCGCTCAGCTGATCTGTATGGGAGGGCAAAATAAAGTTGCTCTGATCAAGTCGGTCCCATAGTTCAGAATTATGTCCCTAACAACCCTCTTTCGGCTTGTACACCCCTTTCTGTTACACTCTGTATAACGACCTTTAAAATTGTGCATTTTTTAGGGTTCCGTACCCGAAGGGTGCCAAACGGGACCCTATTACTGAGACTTCGCTGTCCGTCCGTCCGTCCGTCCGTCCGTCCGTCTGTCACCGGGTCCGCCTGCACGAACCGTAATAGCTAGAAAGCTGAAATTTTCACAGAATGTGTATATCTGTTGCCGCACCAACCACAAATACTGAAATACGAGAGATATTACAAATTAAAAGTGGTCTCGGTACAAGATACGTCTTCACAACACGCTTGAAAAGTTTATACCAAGGCCATTTTGTTTTGGTAGGTAAGCCTTCTTTTAATGAAACTAAATTTAAATGATATGGCAATGTCGTCCCCGGACTTCTACAAAGACTTTAAATATTAATTGAGGAATTACCACGTCTCTATTTATTATGTAGAACTTTTAGAAAATAATTATAAAATTAATAGTTTTTAATTAGTTTTGTTTTCATACAAATCTCAGAGCTCAGAAATTAATTTTTTCCTTTTGGCCACTTCAAGTTTGGCTGCCAGTGATGTTTTAATTAAATACTCTTTGGTGCGTTGAAATGATGTTTTGCAGTCTGCATGACATTGACATAATGAGTGAGTGAACCTCATTTTACGGAAATTGTAGATGGGTGTCTCACGTTTTCCAGTAGGAGTAGGTTGTAGACAGTGCTGCTTACGGCGGCGTTTAGTAGGTACTAAAGGCCCTAAAAGCGCGGCAAGCTTTGAATCAATTCAAATGTTATTTTTCAACTATCTACAAAGTTATTCTGACATAAGATGATAATTTGAACAAAACTTTTTGGGTATTTCATGAAAAATACAGTTACAGATCACACATATACAGGCTGGAACAAACGAATGGGCCCTGGAGGGAAAGTACCTTAAAATCTCAAGATATCCGTCCGTCCGTCCGTCTGTCTGTCACCAGGCCGTATCTCATGAACCGTGGTAGCTAGACAGTTGATATTTTCACAGATGACGTATTTCTGTTCCCGCTATAACAACAGATACTAAAAACAAAATAAATTTAATATAAAGGGGGCTCCCATACAATTAACGTGTTTTATTGCGGTTTTTTTAACCGACTTCCCAAAGGAGGAGGTTTACAATTCGTCCGGATGTTTGTTTTTTTTTATTTATTTTTTTGTATGTGCCTCGATAGCGCCTAAACGGATGGACCGATTTGGAAAATTAGACCGATTAGACCTATAGTGATTTTTGTGTTTTTCATAATAACTCGTGCAAATGCACATGGTAAGCATAATATTGTGATGCGGAACTGCTGATGAAGACCACATATGGCCACCAGATCTGCTCAATACTAGGTACAAATACAATGCGTGGCTGACGGGCAGGCAACGCATAGCCTAAACCGGTGGACCTAGAGCCATGAAACTTTGTACAGGGGTTCCTTAGTAGCGTGGGGTAGCACTGATATGGGATTTGACAAAATTAATTCCCCTGGGGGGGGGGGGGATAAGGGGTTACAGTTTGTATTAAACTCAATCTAATCAAATAGGGTTTGTGGAAGTCGGTTTTTTCTAAAGTTTACTTTTTGTTCCAATTATATAGATAATGGTACGGAACCCTTCGTGCGCGAGTCTGACTCGCACTTGGCCGGTTTTATTTCTATCTCATGGTGATGCTGAAAGTACATAAATAATAAGAGTAACTAAGCAATCCTGTAACTTGGAAGAGCGCTGAATCCTGAATACAGGTTCACCACCTAGCTCAGGTTCAGATGATCCTGTTGTTAATTAATTAAATTATAAACCTATGTCCTTTTTGGTAAATAAACATATATATTTTTTATACACCTTTCACCTTCTTACCCATACAGGATAACGGGACTTTACGGGACACTTCAAAATCAGCCATTCGGCTATAACGAAAGGATCCTACTCTAAGCCAACTGTAGCCTTATATCTCTTCTCTATACTCTACTCAGTGAACTCACGTACATACCTATGTCCATAGTAATAAATGCCGTGAGAGGGTCGAACCGTTCTGCCAGCTTTAGCTGCACCAACCCAGTGATGTGGAAGTCGTTTTGGAATCGTACCCCGCTCCTATTTCCTTGCAGGTTGAATCTGGGATGAGAAATAGAATTCCGATAAGTAGTTTGTCCTGCCATTCTGAGATGCTGCCGGTCAATGATTGTTATTGATTCCTAGAAATATATCATAGAAAGCATTTTTTATTACAATAACAAATAGAACTATAAGACTTATAATTGGGTCCAATCAAGCAAATTGTAAAACACGAACGTTAAGACAAGGTTGGCCGCAAGATAGGACAAAAATACATAGTAGATGTGTACAAAGGCGAGATTATCTCTTGCTTCTCTCTTTTTCGCCTCGGAAATCCATCCAAAGGATTTATCCCCCCGAAAGAAATAGTTTTCTCAGTATAGGTAGATAATATACTCGTATCTGGGCCAGCCAAGTTGAGCTACAGTACCATCCTTTAATGGAAGCCATTCAGCACATATTCTATTAGTTAATCTGTATCAGCTAGCATTTAGAACACCTAGGTACAACTGAGATGACATGCAAGATAAGGATGTTAGCTAATTTGCATTACTATTTCAGACTTTGTTTAGAATTTGCTTGTTTGGTACCTATCTACTTATTATGTTAGAGCAGAAATAAGCGAGCGTATAATAGATAGATAAGCGAGCGTATAATACCAGTATGTAGGTTGACTATGACTTGATTACCAAGCTGTGTAGATTTCGCAGCTATAATATTATTTCTATATATTTTTTAAACGACTTGCCAAAGGACGAGGTTTACAATTCGTCCGGATGTTTTTTTTAATGTCTGCACCCCGATAGCGCCTAAACGGATGGACCGATTTGTAAAAATATTTGTTTGAAAGGGTTTACCTTCCCATTGGTCCCATTGACACCAGGTCAGGATCTGATGATGGTATCCTGGAGAAATCGAGGGAACTCTTCAAATATTATAGGCAGACCTATAGTGATTTTTGTGTTTTTCATAATAACTCGTGCAAATGCACATGGTAAGCATAATATTGTGATGCGGAACTGCTGATGAAGACCACATATGGCTACCAGATCTGCTCAATACTAGGTACAAATACAATGCGTGGCTGACGGGCAGGCAACGCATAGCCTAAACCGGTGGACCTAGAGCAATGAAACTTTGTACAGGGGTTCCTTAGTAGCGTGGGGTAGCACTAGCACTGATATGGGATTTGACAAAATTAATTCCCCAAGGGGGGGGGGGATAAGGGGTTACAGTTTGTATTAAACTCAATCTAATCAAATAGGGTTTGTGGAAGTCGGTTTTTTCTAAAGTTTACTTTTTGTTTCAATTACTTATATAATTTTTATAATATTCGTATTGATGAATAAAACATTCTCGAAACCGTCACTCAGGCAACAGATGGTTTCATTGAGAGTCAACTTAGCCAAACTACGAACTTATTAGTCTTTATTATTCTGTGAACTTAGTGTGAAATCTGTAGGTTAGATTAGGTCTAAAGGTTTTATAGAGTACTGAAATCTATATTAATTTGCCAATTACAGCTAAGTAATATAAGTATTGCTTTCCAACACAAACACAAACAAAGTCACAAGTCTTCCTAGTCTAGGTAGGTATCTACTTATTAAACACCAGAGTGAGGAATCCTCACGAGGGAGGATGTGTTTGGTGTTATTATGTGAGTTGGCAATTTTACATAGCCAAGTTGAGGCAAACAACAGTCATTTGGTTTTGTTACAAGACCTAGAGTTTAGTATGAGTCGCAATTAGTGAATCATCAAGTGACATCCTTGATCTAGGAACTTCGTACATGCCATAAAATTACACCACACATGGTTTACGAATCACGGAAGAGTCATAAAGCGCGGAGGTCCCACCAAGAGTCGTGAACGATCTTGACCGAGATACGGAATTTGATGCTAGACTTATCCGACAAAACTTTTTAATGAGGTCATTGATGTTGCCGTGTCGAGGGTAGGTAGCGAGCGACAAGATTGTATCATCTTTGTCACGCAGGATAGCAATCAGTCCAAGAAGATACGACCTGAGAAATGGCTCCATGTACACTTTCGACTAGGTAGCGACCATCCACGACTTTCCATCGTCTAACGTCCAGTTTCAATAACCTATTTAGCCATCATTTTCACATTACTATAAATTTGACAGTTGCGCAATGGAACTTAAATGTCAAAATTTGAGAGACTGAGAATAGATAGTGCAGCGTTCGCTACCGTTATTATTATTTACTATTAAAAGTAAGTGCCTAATTTATAACTAGAATTTACTTGGTAGGTAGGTACCTACTCTAAATCATTCATTACAGATGGAAACCCGAAATGAAAAGCAACAAGGGAACTTTTAAACTAACTGTAGTAAATACTAAAATGCAAAATCACAGTCCATTATAAGGTGTTCACGTGAATTTGTTTGGCCATACATAACCGAAGCTTTTCATTTCAGAAATAAATTATTTTAAAACTTTTAAGTATTTTGTTCTATTGGTGGATAAAAAGTTTATCAGCTATTGAAATAGGGCCAGGGTATGGGTAGGTAGCAAAATAAGCTTTGACAAAGCCTTCTGCAGACTCTACTTGGGAAGAATTCTTTAAGTGTCGTTTCCAAGAAGCTTTAAAGCTTTTGCTTAGAACAAAAAACACAGTCTTTTAACGCAAGTGGGTAAACACTTAACTTAATAGAAGTCTGTTCTTTACTTACTATAAGTTAACCTGCGTCGAAATAGTCGCACTTATACATCTCTTCTCATCATCTCTCTTTATACCTCAGAATAACTACTTATACGTCTCATTCTATTAGGACGACGACGCCTACCTGTGTTAACTTTCGTTCAAAACACCGGCTCTTGCAGTTAACTCTAACCTCCTGTCAACCAGCCTAGTCCACCTCGCGCCCGTCACGTTCAGTCTGCTCATGCGCAGCGTGACTTGCTGCTCGACATGCGCGACTGTCACGCTGTTGACGAGCGTGGGGTCGATGGGCCTCATGCCGAGGTGTCCGGCGTCCATCAGGAAGAAGAAGGTGCGGAGGCCGCGCCGCTGGCAGTCGACGTCGATTGCGCGGCAGGTGGGGAAGGGGAGCGGCGCGCGCGCTGGGGAAAGTCACAAATGATAATAGAAATTAAACAGGTACTTACTTAGGTAGTAAGTACTCGTAATCAAATATTCATTCAATAACATAAAACCCAGCTTTTAAAGGCTACCTACTACAGCAGCAACAACTTTTTTCGGACGTGCGTGTCTCATTAGAAATAAAATAAAATGTAGCAAATTAAAGTCCCCAACGAGGGCTCAGGCCTTCACCCGGATCCGAGCAAGATTGAGCCATCTCCACCAAGCTGGCTCAGAGCGGGTTGGTGGAGGGGTTTTACGAAACACGGAGCGTCCGATAATGTACTTATTATAAATTAATTAGGTATCTCATTGGTACATGCGCACCGGGATTCGAACGTGCATCTCATGCGTGAGAAGCAAGGTGAAACCCACTAGACTACAACTTTATAAACTTTGTGGGCGATGGGCTAGCCTACTGTTACGCAAATTGGAGTAGCTCTTTTTAACTAAACGTAAACGACTGCTTCTGACCGAAATCGATTGTTCTAACGATGACAAAAAACATCCTGAGGAATCCTTTATTACTCCATAGATGCGGTGATGGGCTAGCCCCATGTTATGCATAATTGAGTAACTGTAGCTAATAGTGGGCACAATTGTGCCTGTGCCACCCCCCACCCGTATGGGAATATGCGTGACGCTATGTTGTTAATCGAATAAATCACTTACAAGACGTTCAAAAACGAAGACACAACTAAAATAAGTTACGTATGCCACCGAATCCGTGAAAACACTTCACTAAAATAATATTCACAAGACACTTACATGCTCCATAAAATTGTCTTAGCCCGAATTCCTGTGAACTTCCATAATTCGTCATCACGACACATGTGAGTGCAAACACGATTTTGGCACTCATCGTGATTAGACTGAAGGTTGTCTCGGTGTGCCCACGGTTTTTATTTGAGTAAAAAAAAAAACTAAACTACATTGCCATTTTTGAGGGTACACATATTGGCACAAAAGGGCGATGACTCCGCGTCCCTATTCTGAAAATATAGCGCATGGCTATGGTTGTGGATTATACAAAATATGCTTAGTAGAAATGTTATTAGATGCTGAAATCGCACTTTCGGGATATAACGGTCCCCCTGGGTAGAGCGACCAATAAACACAAAAACCTCACCTCAGTGATCAGTGATTGCACATGATTTTAAGAAATTTTTGGCTTTCACCTACGATTCAGCTAAAACGGAAGATGAAATCCACAATGAAAAGACAAGGTGTGCTCATACGATTGCTCGCCTTTGTACACAATTTTTCTATTAGATAACTGTTTGTCATCATGTGACAATAAAGAAATTACGATTGTGCGACTACATATGGCAAATAATTATATTTGTGATTCGCTGCATGACAACACATTACCATCTCAACGACAATTTTATTGTTACGTAATAGGGATGTTGATTCCTTATGCTCTGTATTATATCAAGGAACATCATTCGTTTGTCTTTAGTTGTAACTTTTTAAATTGAAATTGTTTTTTTTAATTCTCCAACTTAAACTTAAGTAGTTAATTAAACCTATTTATATAATTGAGGTATTAAGGTCTAGCGATAGGTATGTATGATGCATTGATTGAACATTGAACATCCAACTCCTAAACTATAGTGTGCTTAGCGGCTGTCTAAAAAATCAACTTAAGTATATCTTAATACGTGGTTGACTCGAATAATTAATTTTCCATCGTAATAAAATAGGTGTTTAAAATCAATCGATCCTTAACAATCCTCAATATCTATAAATATTCGTAGAATTCATATGAACTAATCAATACAAAATACAATACCTATCGAAATAAGTTGGCGATGGCGAATCAATTGTATGCATTAAATATCTCATCATTAAAAGGGCGGCTAAGACCCGACTGACAGAACACGAGTTATCAAACTCCGAACTTTCTATGGTGTTCGTAATTTGTAATCTTTATTGTATTACGAAAGAAAGACAAAGTTATGACAACGCACAAGCAAACCATTAGGAAAAAAAGTGTCCAAGTGCAAGTCGGACTCGCCCAAGGGTTCCGTAGTAGCAAGTAATTATAAGACTGGATGTTTGTGTTGTAACTTTGTTTTTCACGTGTTTGTATGAATGACAAAGTTATCTTTGCGGTTTTTAATAAATGTTTTAAATCTTAAATTATATTTTGTTCAAACCAATTTTCTTTGAATGTTTGTATTGAGATATCTACATATTTTTTTGATTTTTCACTCTCTTACTTTAAAAGTTTTGGGGACACAATTTTTTCCAATTTGGAAGGGTCTGTCTCTTTAACGATGGGCTGTGAGGAAAAATGGTTTTAGAAACCTCAACGTCATTTTCAAAGACCTATCTATAGAGATCCCACACAATAGGTTTGATGAAAAAATATTTTGGTGTCCATTTCCATGTATGGGGAGCCCCCATTAATATTAATAATAAATTTTATTTTTTTAATTTTTGAATAAAAATCGTAAAGCGGGTCACAGAATACATCTACTTACCAAGTTTCAACTGTGTAGTCCTAATAGTTTTGGAATAAAGTTGCTGTGACATACGGACGGACAGACAGACAGACTTGACGAAACTATAAGGGTTCCTTGTTTCTCTAACGGAAACGGAACCCTAAGAAAAGGTGCTGTAAAAGTTAATCCAAGAATAGTGCTAACTTGCTTTCCATTTGTCGGGCCTTAGCTAATAAAATAACAGATTGATTACCAGATAACATTAAGACAGGGTATATCATCATCATAAATCATGTAAGAGTAAGATTTAATGACAGTCGAATGAGTATGCAATCATATCTCTGATCAAGTTGCATGCTTCAGTTAAGATATTTATCTCTTCTAATAATGATGAGACCTTAAAATATAACACAGGAGTTACAGCACCCTTTTTAACCGACTTCCCAAAGGAGGAGGTTTACAATTCGTCCGGATGTTTGTTTTTTTTTTTTTATGTATGTGCCCCGATAGCGCCTAAACGGATGGACCGATATGGAAAATTATTTTTTTGTTTGAAAGAGTTTACCTTCCCATTGGTCCCATTGACACCAGGTCAGGATCTGATGATGGGATCCTGGAGAAATCGAGGGAACTCTTCAAATATTATAGGCAGACCTATAGTGATTTTTGTGTTTTTCATAATAACTCATGCAAATGCACATGGTAAGCATAATATTGTGATGCGGAACTGCTGCTGATGAAGACCACATATGGCCACCAGATCTGCTCAATACTAGGTACAAATACAATGCCTGGCTGACGGGCAGGCAACGCATAGCCTAAACCGGTGGACCTAGAGCCATGAAACTTTGTACAGGGGTTCCTTGGTAGCGTGGGGTAGCACTGAGATGGGATTTTACAAAATTAAGTCCCCAAGGGGGGGGGGGGGATAAGGGGTTACAGTTTGTATTAAACTCAATCTAATCAAATAGGGTTTGTGGAAGTCGGTTTTTTCTAAAGTTTACTTTTTGTTTCAATTATTAGCGTTTGAGATTACTTAGGTATATACAGGGTGACATTTAATTAGCTGACCATATTTTGGGGAATGATAGTACCCATCATTATGAACAACTTTCCCCATGAAACATATTTATCTTGCGTTTGCGACCATGTTTCTTGGGGAAAGTTCTTCATAATGATGGGTACTATCATTCCCCAAAATATGGTCAGCTAATTAAATGTCACCCTGTATATTATGATCAACAAAATTACAATGACCATCTTGAAACAAGTCTTTATGGCCGGGACATCATACCGAGTCAAACCGAATATTCGTGAAGGTTTGAAAATTGGTAGAGTTATACACATAACTAAAAGTATTGAGTATTGAGTATTGAGTCCCCAAGGGTGGAAGAGATCCGGCCGGGGAGGTATACCTGATGACAGGAGGTGATACCTACTTTGATAGATTAGGAATCTGACTGAATCAGTATGAGACGTTGTGGTTACCTCCCAGGCCTCACTTTTCCACGTTTTTTTTACGTTATTTTGTATTGTTTTTCAACAAAAAATACGGAAAGTAAAGTGAACGGTTTTCTTTTTAACCAACTTTACAAAAGGAGGTTTACAATTCGTCGGGATATTTTTTTTTCATGCATGTGCCCCGATGGCGCCTAGACGGATGGACCGTTTTTTATGGTTTACACCGTTTACACCCATGGAGCGAGTAAGTGACAGATCCCTGACTAATTGGAAGGTAGGTAACCTTACAATTGGTCCCATTGACACCAGGGTCAGGATTTGATGATAAGATCCTGGAGAAATCGAGGGAACTCTTAAAATATTATAGGCAGACCTATAGTGATCTTGTGTTTTTCATAATAACTCGTGCATTTACTCATGGTAAGCATATATTCTGATGCGGCGGATCTGATGATGAAGACCACACATGGCCATCAGAACTCTCAATCTCAATACTAGGTACAAATACAATCTACTATGCGTGGCTGACGGGCAACGCATAGCCTAAAAACCCTCCTTAAACCGGTGGACCTAGAGCCATGAAACTTTGTACAGGGGTTCCTTATAGCGTAGGCTTCGTAGGGTAGCACTGAGATGGGATTTGACGAAATTATTTCCCCAAGGGGGGGGGGGGGATAGGGGGTTAAAGTTTGTATTAAAACTCAAAAAGCACTTGACATTGGTTGCTAATCAAATAGGGTTTATGGATGTCGGTTTTTTGAAGTTTTACTTTTTTTCAATTATTGTGTAGGATGGAAGTGAAGACAAAACGAAGTATATACCTTTTTTTTAACCAGCTATCTGATAGATTTCTGATGTTACAAAGTAGAGCCTTTAGACTTTAATTACTAATAATGGTCATAGTTTGCCATGTCGCTACGAGACTAGCCATTCCAATTAAGCGTAGATGGCTCTTTGGTCAAATTAAACCAGATGCTTCCGAAATCGGTGACATACTTACTTACCACACTCCCCCGGGCAGTATAACCCCGGTATTCTAATTAAAATACCTACCTGCCTCACCCTTCTCTAATGTATAATCGGATATGATGCGACTTTGTAAAATATGCCAACAACGGTCGGGCCAAAGCATGTTTTGTAACGGTAATTCGTAATTTACATATTTTAAAATTATGTTAATACCTGTTGGATGCGTAATCAGCTAGGGATACCTATTACCCCTAGTTAGTTAGATGGATAGATGATGTGGTAGGACGCCCTGTGAACACATGCGGGTGATCGGTCCTCTAATTGTGACTATTTCAACCAATTCCCAGTGTTTGAGCGCTGGCTACTTTTAGTTCAGCCAGTTCAGCCGATTTCCATCCTGAAATCTCACTGTTCTTTTGATGCATTCTAGTATGTCGCTGTGTTTGAGGTCTTCTATGTCTTTTTCCTTTAAGGTACGAGTTGGAACCCGGCAGCAGGCAGCAGCAGCCGACAGCAGCAGCACCCGGCAGCATGACGCGGCGACATGCTGCCGAGGTTATGATTTGGAACCCGACTGCCGACAGCAACTGCCGACAGCAACTGCCGACAGCAACTGCCGACAGCAACAGCCGACGCGGGAGCGGGAGAGAGAGAGAGCACTACTGTCGGGCACTACTGGTCTGCAGTCGGGAAGCATGCAGTCGGCTGCCCGGCAGCATGCTGCCGAGCTGAATGCTGCCGGGTTTGTAGGGTATTTCATAGAAATGCATAGAAACCAGTATTGCTGTCGGCTGCTGCTGCCTGCTGCCGGGATCCAACTCGTACCTTTAGGTTAACTCTCCCTGTGCGCGTAGGTACATGACGCATTCTCCCAAAATGTACTCCTATTAGTTGTTATAGTATAGGCTTGTAAACGCACCTTTTACTATTAATTATAGCAGTAGTTATGTGACAGAATTGAATAGAATAATCTCCAGCCAGACAAATAGGTAGGTACCCATTTTTAGCCAGATATTCGATACCCTATGGCTAGCCCATCGCCGCAGCTATGGAGTAATGAAGGTTTCCTCACGATGGCTAAAAGTGGGCACAATTGTGCCTCAGCCACCCCATATGGGAAAAGGCGTGACGCTATGTTTGTTTCTGTTGTTTTTGTAAGTAGGACTTCTATTTAGATTATGACCTCTGTGGCGCGTTCCGGTGCTGGGTTCGATTCCCGGCTGGGGAGGAAGAAAATAATCCCAGGCTTCCCACGACACAGGGTAGTGTGGGACTAGAAACAATGTATGTGCCTGTATAAAAATGTTTAAGTTTGTTTAATTTAACCCCTTGTTTATTATGGGCAGAGGTGGGCTTACCCCCTCTTAGAGATATCGTAATCTCTGGCAGAAGGCGTTTGTAACAAGTATCAACATCAAGATGGTCATTTGACACTATAGTATATCATGTCATGACGTCTAAGATTAGGTCGGTTTTGCTTATCTCGGGGTCCACAAAAGGGTCTGTGTGTTTATAGTGTTTATGCGCATGTCGCAGTTGGTTGATTAATTCAGACACTTAACCAACACGCTAGACCGTTAATTAAAGACCGACATTTAACCAAGTCACTAGCATTTTGATTTAAATAAAGCATCGACGAAAACGTTTAACAATCTGTCTTGCCAAAAGCCAGCGTGTTGGTTAAAATAAGATGGGCGTCACGACAACAGCTGATCACTTTCAGAGTCTATCTAAGTAGTAGTAGTTTCACAAAACCGAATTGGTTGCTATAGGTCACTTTCTGTGTCAATACTAAAGATAGGTTGTGTTAGGTCACAACTTTATGAACCACCCGGAACCGAGCGAAGCGGAGCGGTGCGAGGCGACTCCATGTAGTTTCACAAAACCGATTTGTTTCCTTATTAGTCTTATTACCCTACCAAACTTGAAATGCGTCTTGCCTAAGAACGTTTAGACAACTCGTTAAACGTTTCGTTCACTCACTTGTCTGACGGAACTTTAGCGAATTGGTTAAATGTCGGTCTTTAATTAACGGTCTAGGGTGTTAGTTAAGTCTCTGATTTAACCAACTAACTGCGACACATATAAATGGCCGACTTACTCGAATGCTCATATGAGCGATAATATTATCGCCGGGAATAAACGGGGTTTGGTATTATTTCCGTGCTCTTTTAGTACCTACTTTACTCCTTGGTAGTCGGAACTCTTGTTGTTCACGCCGCCGTCTAGTGGCGTGACGACAGAACGAAAGAACGAACGAACGAACGACGCGAGCTCTGGGCGCCTCGTTCAATCCGCTCACCACATTGCGTCGAAGACTCGAACAGAGCGGCCACGCGCGTGTCGGCCCTCCTGAATACCCACGTGTATCCCATCAGCTCGAGAAGCCCCATCAGAACATTTATCGCACAACCCAAAGGCTAACTAGCCCCGTCGCGTTCGCGGGTGTGCACGCTTCACAAACATTCAGCCCAGTTTTCCTGTTCGTTGCCACGAGGCCAGGACCCAAGTGAGGGTCTGCCCGTGGCCTCTACGTGCCATCCAGCTCAACGGCCGACGACGGAGGAGCCTCTGCCCGAAACTACCAGGTACCCATTTCATCGACATCCTATAACCTCCCATTTCTCATCATTTCTCAACATCCCTCATCAGCTCTGCACCGTGGATGACTAGAGGACCTGGCGTCCACACTTGGATTCTTATTGTAAACCCACCAAGTTTAAGCTCATTCGCTTCCTTCTGATTTCGAAAAGGTGTTTTTAGTTTTTAAACTATTTGTTGCTGTTTATTATTTATTTGTACTTGTACGATACATAGGTAATGTTACATATGATATTATAATTTTTAGGCGTCCTCAAAGAAAGCGTGTTTTGGCAGCACCTTGGCCGACGCCCTTATGTTGTGAATAAGGGTTGGGTATGCGATGGTCAAGAATTTGCAAAAGTACTTCTCTCCGAATTTAATTTTTGTCGTATCAATGTCTTTTGGATCTGAAACAAAAATGAATTATTATATAAATACGACGTGACTGCATTTTCCAAGGCACATTTTAGTATGAGTGAGAATACATTTTGCTGTCAAAATTTCAACCTATTGGGTTTAGTTCTTTACATAAATTATATAGTCATCCATAGACCCCTATGAGCTTTTGAGTACTACAGTCGAGTTCTACAGAGACAGACATACACAACACATACAGAATCAGATGATTTAATCTTTTGACCGCCTACGCCTACTATACGTTGAAAAAGAGGTTTTGGTTTTGTAACTCTTTTTCATCGTAGGGGGTCAAAAATATCCATGAAAAACCTACCGCCAGTGTTCTCAGTTCCAGGTTTGTTGTTGATGGCAACACTACCATCGTACTCCGTACACTCAATAGATTCTGGTCCCACCTCGAAATGCTCGACACCCGATGTGTCTTTCTTGATGGCATAATTATATCGAGCGGTCATGAGGGCGCCTGGGGAAGTAGACACATGATAAGGAAATATTCCAGGAGTAGTATAGAATAGTAGGTAGACCACTTAGGCCCGACAGATTGAAAGCAAGTTCTCGAAATCACTTTGATAAAATTCATATAAAATTGTATGGGGTTGTCAATGTCACTCAGAGAATATTCTAATAAGAATAGATTTATCTAACTAACGTTCATATCTGTCGGGCTTTTAGGGATGCTTATTTTGTGCATTAAAGAATATGAATGATTTTCATAGCAGTATTTTTTCCAATATTCAATAAATGGTGTTAAGACGACACTATAGATACTATCTCCAGAGAAATCGACCGCCATCGTGAGGTCCAACTAGGCGAAGAAGCAAGAACTAGGGGCAGATGAGATACATTAACGAAAAAAAAAAGAGATCGCTATCTATTGTCTTACTTCCTTGGTTTTCGTAATGGCGTAATGTAACTTTGTTACGATCCATTGCTTCTGATTTTATATCACCAGTTATTTTAGCTGATACTCTTGTTTTCAGCTCTACGCCCTGAGCTGCTTTGTCCATTCTGAAATAAGTGAAACATCACATCACACATAATCATAGACATTTACATAAGTACAGGCACATAATAGGTCGGGTAAAAAGTCTTTTCGTATTTGTATGATGTAACTGAATATCTTTGGTTGTAATAATTGTATCTGGCTGGTTTTGATGTCATTAAAAAGCTTATATTTCAAAAAAGAAACAAATATAATAAAATGTGTTTCCGACAATTTTTTATTTGTTTTTCTTTATGTCAAAATGAATGAATCTAATGGAGAAATTCAATATATATTAAAGTTGTAGAAAAAAAAAAGGAAGACATGCAACGATGGCCGTGAATAAAATACTTATATGATTTTTATGAACCTTATACAGTGTCAGTAAAAGTAGCACAAAGTTGGTTTAAGCGTTTTCAATCCAGAAATTTTTAAGTCAAAGATGCACCTTTTTGTTCGAGCCGTTACGGTCTTCATACAAAATACGAAGTAACTTTTTACCCGACCTAATACATCGCATCTCGCCCCACACTCGGATACCCTATGGGGTACTCGGGTCGTGGGAACCAGAAACATCGGCATCGCAAACGTGTAAACTTCTGTAGCCTTACTCCAACCTTTTTTGCGATTCCTATCCGATACCGTACAGAGACATCACCATGGTAACCATTTTCAAACGAATACACCATAGTGAACTTTATTTTACGTATGATAAGAGTTGTTTTTAAAATTAGGTAGAACTAATTTGTTGGAGGTGGGAGCACGGGCGGATATTTTTTCTTCTTTCCCATTCGGGATCCAGAAAAATATTCATTAGGTATGTATCATCATTTTATTATCATTACAATATATCATTTATTTTATTTCAAATGAAAAAGACATAAAAAGTACCGACTGAAAATCATTAATTATTATAAGTTAAAGTATTTTGCATATCGCAGCAAAAAATGTATATTTTTTAAATTAAAACTGATTCATTCAAGGCATTGTATTTTACCCGGGTTAAATTAAATAAACTAATCTCGAGTTCACACATTTTTTGTTGTAAATTTTCAACGCCGACAGGAAACCTGTCGAAATAATTCACTGGAACTGATAAGCAATCTTAAATAATCGAATTTCAAAATACGAGAGGTCTCTGACTTTTATGCCCATTGCCCTTAACTGGGCCAGCAGGATGCATAACAGATAACTCAAAGGAGGCGTCACCCCGTGTATTTTTAGGGTTAAAATTGGCGCGAACAACCGTGTCTGTCTATGAACGGTACCCAGATTCATCACGAAAGCGCACAACGTCGATACACGGTGGATGGAATAGATGACATTTAAAACTGCACAACGTCTCCCAACGGGGGCGTTTGCACTAGTTTACCTAATAAGCCAACTCGCTGTGCTTCATTTAGGAGAAATTATATATTTCTAGTGCTTTACTATGAGGAGTGGCATTGGTATCCTTGGCGCGCCGAGCTACCCTGTAAATTTTTCAAATTCAGAACGCACGTCCTCCCGCTGCCGCCAATTCTGGCTGTGTGCGTGCGTACCCGACGGGTACCAAACGGACCCTATATGAGCCTCCCCAGTGCGTGGCGGTGTTTCTGTCCGTCATGTCAGCGGGCTATACAGCCTCACGTCACGAATCGTATTGAGAAGACAGATGCATTGTTTACAGAATATGTATTTTATATATTTGGTTGCTACAGCAATAAATAGTGAACGACACGAATTAAAAAATAATATTACAGGGTGTCCCCATACAAGAAACATGTTTTTTTGTCCTTTTTTTGTACGATTGTGCAGAACCCTTGGTGTCGGAGTCCTACTCGCACTTGGCCGATTATTTAAATATTCTGTATTTAACACTTTAATCTGCATAATGGGCGTATTGGTACCCCGCGAATCATAATTGGATTGGATGAGTACAGCCCCCGCCAGGTTTCTTTGCATTGGCACATGAGCGTGCTCTCACCTGTCTCTCTGCCTTTGTATGTCTCTCTCTTGTCTTGTACCCATGCGCCGCTACCTCCTCCATGCACTTAATTGGATTGTGCCCAAGGTAATCAAATATCTAGGAACAGGCACGCACGCCACATGCATGACGTCTCGTACAGTTATATATAGCACAGAGGAATAATTCCTCTGTGGAGTACCGTTTTGACAGTTCCTAAAAAGTCCTGTTCCTGTGTCTGTCTGATTTGACTAGCAGTATGATAGCGAACTAGGTCCTAAGAAACCCTGTACACAAGTACATACATAAATACCCTCTCGCTCTTTTCCTTACGGAGTGGCAGAAGCTCTGTTGTATTTTCATTTGTTGTATTTTTTGAACATAATTTAAATCAACATGGACTGATAGTGATTGTTGACTTTTCGTTAATATTTAAAATATGTGAATACCATTTGCGTATGAAGTATCCGTTGAAAGTCATCCCATTTTACAATTAAAGTGAAATCTAATTGTATGAAAAGCGAGCCTTTTAAGTTTGTAGTTTTGAATGTTTTCGTTGATATGACATACGGATACTTCCAGAGATTGTAGTGACACCCAACGATCTTTTGGCGAGCTGTGACAGGTAGAAAATAACACTTTTTGACAGGTTCATTGCATTAGGTTGCGTAGAAGTGACGCCCCCATGTAAACGTCACTCACACGCCAAAAAATCGTTGGAAGGCTGTAATTCAACACCATCTATATTGACAGCGCTACGTAGTCTTAGTGTAGAATATCTAGATTATAAAAACTGACATTTGAAATGAACATTTACAAACTTGAAATTATGTGTAGGTACAAACTTTATGACATTTTAAATAATTATATAAATTGAAATTATTCAATTAAAAACTAATTATTAACCAAACTTCTTACACTGCGTTAACCACTAGAGATGTAAGTATCAGAAGTACCTACTATAACATTGACCTAATTCATAATTTAAAACTATTACCTACCTACTATTATTTTGCTGAAAACACTGAACATATTTTAATATTAAGATCCTCCACTGTTTTCTGGCAAATAAAGAATCATTTCATTTCATTTCATTTTAGTACATAACATTAGTGATCTGTATTGTGTGCAATCACTATCTGGTTTAAGTTTAAATCTAACACATTGTATAGGATCCTGAACCCCTGCTGACCCTCCTATCTCATATTATGTTACTAAGTGACGCCAAACAACAGCTGATTGATCACTAATGACACGAGGGTTTTCTGGCACAACCGAATAAGTGCAAGTTTTTTTTGCAGATATACGGTTTTGCAGGGTAAAAAGCAGAAGTAGATACACTTAACTTATTTGCAAAAAAATCTTGCACTTATTCGGTCGTGCCAGAACATCTTCGATAGGCGCAATTCATATCGCATCTGTCCAATATTATCTGTTCTGATCAGCCCCTCTACCTATACAAAGTTAAACGCTAACGCTAGCGAAACGAAACGATAACTTTTTATGTATGCGATTTGACATTTGGCTTCGCTAAGGTGACGTCACTTAGCGATTACAAATGTCAAATCGCATACATAAAAAGTTATCGTTTCGTTTCGCTATCATTAGCGTTTAACATTGTCTACAGGCACAGAGACTTTATATTGCGCCTGCGGGGGAATGCGGCTCGCCAAACGTTTGTTGTATTCAACAAACGTTCGCATACGAAACCTATGTACGATGACGGGCCGCCAGACAGTTTCGCAGCGGCTGACCAATCACAGATCTCTTACCTCGTTCCCCGTCGTCCGTAAATTGGTTAGTTGTGTTTCAAAAGAAAATGTATGTGCAAAGAATATGACTATTGTCTAGTATTGTCTGTGCGCGATACCTTGACAATAGAGAGCATTGATCTTTACTAGAGCTCGTCTAAGCTAAAATGAGCTCTACCACTGGTACTCATACATTTTGGATAGCGCTTTTCTTAGTAAAAGTATGCTATGCGACGTTATTATCGCTAGAGTATCAGAGTACAAATCAAGACCTTGGGTAAACTTGACTAATTGTACTATTGTCGAGGTATCGCGCAGAGACCATAGTAATTGGTTTAAAATGTAATAGGTACTTACAAATAATCATCAATTTCCAAGTGCGATAACCCCTCTACTTTTAATTTACTGAAGCTGTATTTCATCCCGTTTTCCTCGTGTGTGCCATCATAGTCTATGGTCATGGGGTCGATAGGCCGTATGTCATACTCTGGTATACCTTTCGCGGTGTTATTGAGGAACTGAGCCGTGGCCTTCCTGAGGCAAGGCAGGTCGGTACTGACGCACGAGATTAGAAGTCCGCCTGGTGATAAGAAATAAATATAAATATATTTACAAACATAAACATTTATAGGGTGTAACAGAAATGTGTTGTCATAAATTAAAGGGTCGTCCAGGACATCATTCTGAACAACTTTTACTATGACACTGATTTGATCAGAGCAACTTTATTGTTCATCCCTCCATATGTTTTGGTGCGGGCGGTCAGCTGATTTGTTTGTACACATCTCTGCTGCTCTGATCAAATCGACGACCTCTGTGGAGCAGTGGTTACGCATCTGCCTACCATGTCAGAGGTCCCGGGTGATGATAAAAAAAAGCCAGTGGCACAATTCTCGCTTTCGATATACGATATCTACACCTATATCGAGTGATTTCGTATGGGAATCTGTCAATATAGGTCTCGATATTTCTATATCGAAGGCGCGAGGTCTTGGATGTTTACATGTTTGTGATGTCGCTGTTTCTGGTTCCCACGACACCCTATCCGAGTGAGGGGCCAGAAGCAATGTATTGTGCCTGTATGTAAGTGTTTATATATTTATGTTTATGTTTAAATCGGTAAATGTAAAATCGCTTATATTTTGAGTTTTCGTTTCGTTTAGTTTTCGTAGCGTTATTAACTTTGTCTATTCCTACTGGTCGCTTTGAGCTGCGTGTCAGAATGGTGTTTATTATGTGGATTCATTGAGCATCGTTTGATTCCACCCTGAATTATTATTAGCGTATGAGATAAGAAAGGGAAATCAACATGAAAGATCAAAGGTTTCAAGATAGTTGCTGTAGTTTGATAAAAAACTGCATTACAGATTGCACGTTCATAATAAGATGTATTGTATTGTATTGTATAATTGTATGTACCTGCTACTGAATGTTCGATGGTAAAATCAAAAGTAAAAACGCAAAAGCAAAGACAAATAAAAAAACTTATATGGAAAGCCCTTTCCCTTATAACTGAACAAAATAGAAAAACATAATAGATGGCGTTGGTTGTCAGAACGAAACCCTTCGCCTACCTACCCTATACATGATGATATTTGGGTCGTGACTCTAACAACATATTGTTTCTAACTCGGTAAATGATTGCGGTTTCAGCTATTAAGCTCCTATTTTAATAATCACAACGAAGCGTTAGTAATTTAATAAATTAATTAACCTTATTAATTCTGAATGTTTGGTCACCTTACAATTCATGTTAAAACCTTTATCAAATAAACTAATCAGAGGAATAGGAAGTGTCTTAGTCAAAGGGCATACATAACTTATGACAAAGTTAAAGCTTGTAAAGTGTGTAGGGTGACCAACTAACCCTGAACAAAAAATAGGACATGCATTTTAATTATTTTTTGGTACCAAAAAAAAGATGACTTAGCGAGCTCTCATCTAATGCATAACATTCCTAACCAATAGTCAAATTAGGTAACTTTGTTGCGACGCGACCCCGCAGTCACCCTGTATAGTAGCGAGCGCGATGCATATACCTATCTACTGTTATTACTTAGGCAAAGAGTATGAAACGCGTGCTTGACAGATAGTACACAGATTTCAGATTTCAGATTTGTTTATTTGCATATGATGTTTTGGTATTACATAAGTTCACACGCTGGGTAGCGTAAGGACAAAAGAGTCCTTGGAACATTGACATTAAAATTATAAAAAAAAAGACATAAAAATTATTTTGACAGTGGGTACCAAGACGTCAATGAATGTCGAATTTTTGACGTTGGTACCCACTGTCAAACTAATTATAAAGTATTTTTTTTTTACAAAAAAAATAAAAAAAATGGCTCGCGCCAACCGGTTAAAATAATATTATATGTCATTTTATTCCTTAATCAACTATATTATATAGCATGCAAATATTTTATTGTAGAAAGTAGAAGGTATATACACAAGGTCTGCAATATTACTTTTTAATTCTTAATGAGAAAAAACTCCTGCAGTGTGTAAAAATTATGCTGCAGTAGCCATGAGAACAGCTTGCGTTTAAAAAGATTAAGTGGGAGATGTTTTCACACCCTCGCACACAATGACACAACACACACACAAATACACACACCCTGACAAACGCTTCGAACTTATTGAGCGTTTCAAATTTGATCATTTCTCCATACAAAGTGCCCGTTTAACATGACTGGGATTTGAAACTTAGTTCTGCTATCTAAAACGTTCTAGCTAGTGGTACTTACTTAACTTTGCATGCAGTAGGTAGTAAGTCCGCAATGGTCACCTTACGGCTTCATTACCAGACCCTAGACATCATCCGGGACCAAAGTGCTTGTCAAGACGAATCAAATGAGCCCAAAATCGATAGGGTTTCGTCGCTTTATTACAGAGTTCCTCTGGCCACCTCCCGGCTCCAGCATCAGATCAGCTCAATGTCATAAAAAATATTCTAGGACCAAAATATTCTTCAGGACGAATAGAACAAGCCCCAACATGATATGGGGTTGCGATGTTTTATGACAGAGTTCCCATTGCCGTCTTCCGTCTCCAGCATCAGATCAGCCTCAAGTCAGAAAAATATTGCATTGTCATCCAACTTACATACGTGTGCAAAATTTCAGCTCAATCGGATAACGGGAAGTGGGTCAAATTCAAGCCGACTTTGACGCCATCATGCATCCATACAAACTGACACACAACTGCCGTACATACATACAGTGCAAGTTAAATTAAAGCTTTTAAAAATGTGTTGAAGTGGAGCCGCCTGCTACTGTTTATACTCATACTCATATATTTATTGCGTCCGTTTAGTCCGCTTTGAGCGGGTAGGTACGGTCCCGTGTGGTGTACTCAGACCAGTAGGTACGGTCCCGTGTGGTGTACTCAGACCAGTAGGTACGGTCCCGTGTGGTGTACTCAGACCAGTAGGTACGGTCCCGTGTGGTGTACTCAGACCAGTAGGTACGGTCCCGTGTGGTGTACTCAGACCAGTAGGTACGGTCCCGTGTGGTGTACTCAGACCAGTAGGTACGGTCCCGTGTGGTGTACTCAGACCAGTAGGTACGGTCCCGTGTGGTGTACTCAGACCACAGGCGGCAGTACCACTTTGACACACTTTTACACCCCAGATTGCCCCTGCGGCAGGTGTGTAAGTATTTTTTTGTAGACAAACACTTTCTATTCCATTCCATTCTAGACTTACCTTCGGCTGCAACACATCCCACTAAAAGTAGAAAGGTGAAAACTCTCGAAGTCATTTTTCAATATTTTATTTGTCTTTCTGTATAACTATTTAACGAAAACGAGCACTGCCAATGACCGCCACTTGCTGTTTGATATTAGGTTGTTTATTAACACTGATAATAAACTACATATTATACAATTTGTAAAGGAGACTTGATACTGGGACTTCATTGGGAAAGTGAAGAGCGTGAGTTAGCTAAATGCGGTTAAAGACATGACATAGTAGTAGACGAAGTCTAGTCGAAGTAGATAAGTTCTTATTTTGTTAACAACCAAGTAATATTATGCTAAAGTCTTCACAAAATAAAAGGCCCGTTTTGACAGTTCACGCCCATGAAGTTTTTACCCCTAATGCGTTTTGTTGCGTACAAGCAAAGCGTTCAAGTTGCACCTAAAAACCTACGCGTTACCTACCTACCTATTACCTACGCGTTAGGGGTTAAAACTTCATGGGCATGGACTGGCAAAACGGGCCTTTAATTTTGTGATGACTGTACCTATCTGTAAACACGCGGCAAAGGTGGGGTAAAATCTGTGATATTACATGTCCCTAGCAAGCACCATTTAGCTTAAAACTTACTATGTATATACTTATTAACTTACTTAAAGATGGTCAGGTCAGTATACAAGTGCTCTTAAATCTGAGGTGAAAGTTCGGAATACTGATAAATAACGATGTACACTTGTTTAACGTAAACAAAAATCTTCCTATTGACCGAGCGAGCGAAGCGTCTCCGTTTCAGGATTGGGCAAAAATGCTTTTGTATGTCCGTCTGTCTGACTGTCTGTCCGTTTGTCCATCTGTCCGGCTGTTCTCCTCTTATCTACAGTTCGCATTTCTCAACCGGTTCTCGTGAAATTTTGTGAGCAGGTTGGCTAATTAAAATAGATTTTTTTGTCGATTCAGTTTTTTTTTCTCATAATGTCGGAGAAATGGTTTGAAAATGTAAAAAACCCGCTACAGCCCAAACGGCTCGACGGTTTTTTACAAATGAGGTGTCGTTGGATTTGTGGAGACCATGAGAGTAACACAAACTATACATTTTAGTAAAAAGTCCATAGATTGTATTTTTAGATCGCAAAATTTAGTTTACAAAGCGCATAAGTTTGTATGTGTTATTGAAAGAAAATGCAGTCGGGTAATTTGTTCAATAATTCCATCTGATAGACTTCACGTACGATGTGAGCGGTGAGGGGATGGAAAATAATGAAAAATAAAAAATCGGTTAAGTGCGGGTCGGTATCGCACACGAAGGGTACCGTACCATCGTACAACAAATCAAAAGCACTCAAAACAATAAAAAAATAAACAAAAAGAAAATTTAAAAAGTTTATGCCTTCACGAGATTTGAACCGATGACCTCCGGATTGAGAGTCTACATCATACCGGCTGAGCTACCACAACCAGGTAGGTTGACGCGAAATATGCTATCATATTTAAATGTGTACCTAGTATATGTGTCTATGACATGGTTGCTATGACAATAAATAAACAGTTTCAGTCAAGATCTCCATTTTGAAATGCGTAAGTGTATCTAAACACGTCTCTTGTATCGGGGCCCCCTTTAATTTGCAATATCTCTCGTATTTCAGTATTTGTGGTTGGTGCGGCAACAGATATACACATTCTGTGAAAATTTCAGCTTTCTAGCTATTACGGTTCGTGCAGACGGACCCGGTGACAGACAGGACGGACGGACAGACGGACAGCGAAGTCTCAGTAATAGGGTCCCGTTTGGCACCCTTCGGGTACGGTACCCTAAAAAAACTCTACCTAATTCCCGGCGTCGCTCTCGAGGTCTACAGCTCACAGAGCTAGGTACTAGTTTATTACTTGGTACTAATTATGTACCTATAATTAATTTGAATCTTATTTGTTTGTTTTTCTTCATATTATTTTAATATTTGTAATTATTTTTAACTTTAAACATTTTTATATTGGACACTTGTCTGGAAAATAAACAATTAAATTAAATTTAATTAGATAGAACTAATAATCCGGGGCGCGGCTTTGCTACCATCCCCATCTTATGAGAAAAGGCTGAAATTCACAAAAAAAAAATTTTTCGAGTTTTTGGCGGTTTCTCTGCGTTGTTCCGAATTCTATTTTTACAGATGGCCCATTAGGCGATCTGTCGTTAGTCGGAACGCTATTTCAGTTGCACTTTAGCAGAAATAAGTCATTTCGTCATTATGAGGTCACTGCAGTGTCATTGAGGTCAATGACTTTTTAGCTGATTTGGTAATATGAGATAACCTTTCGAAGGTATCACACGTTCGTATATCGTATGATATGATGTTATTTACGCTGTGTGTTAGTTATTGATTATTCACTTAACAAACAGTCTGCGCGCAATTTGAAGGCAGAGTAGGTACAAAATGTATTAGAAAATAAAGTCGCTCATCTTGGAAGATAAAATATCAATTTTGATAAAACCAAAGAGCCTGCAAGGACATCAAACTCTTCTTGACCAATGAAACTGTATACGATATTACCCCTTCGCTGTAGGTTTGCCGGTGCGTGGGTGGAATTTCCTCCCACGCACCGGCAAACCTACAGCGAACGGGTAATACGAGTAAACGACTACAAACGTATTAAGGCGACATTAACGACAGGGCCGTATCAAGGTTGGGGGGTACAAACAAACGAAGTTTAAAGATAAGAAACAAGACTCTTTCGACCTTTTCGGATTTGCTGTGGTAGTCAAAGAAATAGACAGGTAAAGGTTATGTTTAAGTACTCGTACGTAACCCTTTAAGTTCGACTAGCACTTCGCTTATTTCTTATTACTTCACGCGGTCAAGGCCACGGGTAACAGCTAGTAAGTTGAATAAAGACATCCCGAAACTTAAAATCGTCATTGCAACCACATTTGCTGGGCAACACTTCATTATCAAGTGACTATCAACACTTATATATATATATATATCCATTGTGCTAGATATTGCTGTCTCAGGACCGCGATTCTGTAAGCGAATTGCTTGACAGTGGCTATTCGGGCTCAAAATTCCTGTTTTGGATTGTAGACTGCGCGGAGACCCGGCGCCGCCGCCGGCTACAAAGTTCAAGTTCAAGTTATCTTTTTTTTATTGACCATAAAATCATACAGATTACTTAGTCAACGAACCGGTATTTCGTGTTCTCGCTATAGCTACTGATATGCTATTCGCTTGCAGGATCCGGCCCCTATCAGCGCCCATTCGAGGTTAACCAGGTAGCTGCCATACCGATATGTGTTTATCTATGCGGATAATTTTATAAGTATCTATGATTTTTTTCCGTATCAAAATTAGTCATGATTTGCTTACTTTTGTAAGAGACTGTGGTAGTGTAGTGGGAACTGTGTTAGCGTTTGCATTGCAACGGACGTACCAGCAAATAAAATTTGTGTATTTTAATAAATATTAGTAGCTAGAAAAAATAAGTGGGAGACTAATTGTTTATTTATCCTCTGTTTATTTTTGTATAAGACGTTAAATACCCAAAGGATATAGAATAGAGCAATGTGGAAATTACTAATTTCTTTAATATGTTTTGCTTCACATTACTCGGATGGGTATAAAGTGCTAGTGATTTTTCCGTTAGCTGGAAAGAGCCATGGAATACTTGGAGAAGGATATGTGAAGAGCCTCCTGAAAGCCGGCCACGAGGTAAATGATATCCCAACAAAACATGCATATGCATATACAAAAACGCCAGTCTCGCAGCCTGCGCAGTTTATTGTACCGTAAAAAGTTGTGAGATCTAATTTTAAACCAAGTCGGTTAATTTAACCAGTATCTGTGTATGGTAGAATCTTTCCAACAACTTTATTATCGTATACTGTTAAGTACCTACCTAATTAGTTAACTAATAACATTTATAGTGATCGGATCAATATAAGACATCTTTATTTCTTCAATAATAATTAGAATGACTTGGCAATCGCACGTAGAAAAGTTGTCGACTATAGGACCGTGTGTGCAACGTAATGTACCTATTGCTCTCGCTCCGAAATAATTCGTTGTTTTCTTATTAGTTAAGTTTATCTTTATTTAGAGATATGTTGTGTTGAGTAATAATATTCATTTGTGCTCTGGGTGCTATAGAGTGGTCAGTTGAGCGCGATTGCCAAGTTATTCTAATTATTATTGAAGAAATAAAGATGTCTTATATTGATCCGATCACTATAAATGTTATTAGTTAACTAATTAGGTAGGTACTTAACAGTATACGATAATAAAGTTGTTGGAAAGATTCTACCATACACAGATACTGGTTAAATTAACCGACTTGGTTTAAAATTAGATCTCACAACTTTTTACGGTAGAATAAACTGCGCAGGCTGCGAGACTGGCGTTTTTGTATATGCATATGCATGTTTTGTTGGGATCTCATCTCTTTTTGTAAGTAACTTTCCTTTTTTTCTTTTCGGGTACTATTTCTTGTGCGTTAGCTACCGACTTTCTCAAAGCCCACTCCCTATCTCTATGGGCTCTTCTCTGTGGCTTTGATGTTACGATTTGTGACAAGTCTGGGCGGTGAATTATATAAATATAAATCATACCTCAAACCAAACCATACCGCGATTCAGGAAATGCACACCTGTTTTAAAATGCACTGTTTTAAAATGTATCCTGTCCATCCTGGGTTTGCTGGAAGAAATCTCTTTTTAGAGATAAGCTTGCCTTTGTTCATGCCTTTTCTGTATTGTTTGTGTTTTTTTTCTGATATGTGCAATAAATATATACGAAAAACGAAATACCTAGCGACATCTAATGGGGAATAGCGATATTAGACAATATTGTAACCGCTTTATTAGGGTTCCGTACCCGAAGGGTGCCAAACGGGACCCTATTACTGAGACTTCGCTGTCCGTCTGTCCGTCCGTCCGTCCGTCTGTCACCAGGCTGTATCTCATGAACCGTGGTAGCTAGACAGTTGAAATTTTCACAGATGATGTATTTCTGTTGCCGCTATAACAACAAATACTAAAAATCAAAAGAAATTTAATATCCCATACAACAAACGTGATTTTTTTGCTCATTTTTGCTCGATATTGATAATGGTAGCAGGTAGACGCTTAAAGTGTTCACAATATATTGAGTATATTATTTATTTAAAAAATAAATAATTAAATTAAAATTAAATTAATATTTAGGGGGGCTCCCATACATTTTTTTTTGCGGTTTTTTATAGATAATGGCACGGAACCCTTCGTGCGCGAGTCCGACTCGCACTTGGCCGGTTATTTAAATCATAGCTGGAACCAAACCATACCGCGATTCAAGATACACATAGCGACTAGCGACATCTAATGGGGAATAGCGATGAATCGAAGTAGTCGTGTACTGAGCTTATTGATAATTAATATATTATGAAATTGGGGCTAAAATTGCGCAATGTTTGAGTTTTCCTTGGCTTTGCAGGCTAAACTCTAACCATGCTCAAAATTTTAAGCTTTTGGGTTCGCTAGAAGTAACCTTTAGAGTTTTCATGATCGTGAATCAGTGAGTCAGTGAGTGTCAAAATTGAGGAACTTTGAATTGCTGTACCTTCAACTCTACTGGTTCAAATTTATTGAAATTTTGAGAATATGTCTTATGACATGGTGCCTTTTAGCCGCCGGGAATTCAGGTTTCTATCTTTATCCACAACGGAGTAACAGGTAGGTCAAATATGCTCTGAATGGCTTCCTGTAAAGGATGTTACTGCTGCGCCCGTATGTTTTGCTTTTTGCTCGACTTGGCTTGGGGGCGCTGCCGCGCCCCCAGATAGATAGGGATAGCTCTAGTGACACAACACAAACAACTTGATTTGGGAGGTATTAAAAATCACGAAACTAACCAGGAGTTCGTAACTCGTAATTTCCTTTATTGTTCTGTCTAATTGTCTAAAAGTATACAGATAGCTTATGATAGAAAAAAAAGTGTAAAAAGGCGAGCTTATCTCTAATAAGAGATTTCTCCCAGCAAACCTAGTAGGGTAGGAGACGGAGATGATAGGAGGTAGGTACGGGGAAGAACAGTGCGTACAATAGAACTAAATAAAATTCTCAAATAATATGAATTAGATATGCATAAAACCCTATTGCTAAGAAATAGACTGCATATTAACAGATGGACAGACAGACGGAAGACAGACGGACAGATAAACGGACAGATAGACATACAGACGGACAGACAGACAGGCAGACGGACAGACAGACAGGCAGACGGACAGACAGACAGGCAGACGGACAGACAGACGGACGAATGGCCCCGTTTGGCTATGGGTTTTGGTTGGTTAGCTGTCAATCACACTCCTGTATAGAATTTAATCAATCTTATGATATCGACTTGTTTTCAGGTCACATACATAACACCGTTTCCGAAAAAAACGACAACTAAAAATCTTCATTATGTGGATATAAGTGCGACGGCCCCTGCCTTTCTTGGTAAGTTTTTTTAACTATACATTATAAATAGGTAGGTACTTGCGACAAAAACAGAACGGTATAAAATATTACACAATATGCACAAGTTGTATACAATTTGAAAGTGGTGAAAGGGTGGGCAATAAAGTACCTATGGCGAAATCAGAAACTATAAGAGAAAGAAGTTTTTAGCAGGAACCAGGATACCAATTTTGATAAAACTTTATGTATTAGTCTTTAGTGTGCCTCTTTCTTTGATTGAAAACTTTCCCCCTTTCCCCGCTCATTTTATCCCCAATCAAAAATCGCCAACGAGTAAATTTTTTAAATAGGTAAATCAAGTAACAGTAACTTGTGTGCCAATTTTCGTCAAAAAGGAAGTGTTGTACCTTTTTGAAATTAAATGAACTTACCATAATATTATGTTTTTTTTTCGCTACGATGAGTCGGAGTTTACTAAGATTTTGAATTGCCTCTACATTCTGCTTAATTTGTGACTTAGTAATGAATTCGTAGGAAAATTGCTAAGTTTGTCGTCACTGTAACTATAGAAGTGATAAAAGATATTAATTTTTGGCATTTTAGAAAAATGCGTATTTAAAAAAAAGGATCATACATTTTTAATTTTACATAAATGGGCTGGGCTTTTACGTGGTGCCCGCTTGACGTTAAGTTTCCGAGGAAAACACCGTATACAATTCTGTGCACGAATGTCATAATCTAATCAATAATTAACGCAAGTACCTAATACAAATTACAATCCTTTTGTTTCAGATATTTTTAATATCCAAAAAATATTAGACAAGACAGTTGATCTGAATGATATGAGTAAATTTTTACCAATTTTCTTCAGCGATATAAACAACACACTTGGAAGTGAAAGTATTCAAAATTTTATAAATGACCCAAAGCATGAATTTGATGTTGTGATAGCAGAGTGGTTATTGACTGATTTATACGCTGGGTATGTATTACATTTTATTTGTGTTATTTTATTTTTATTCTAAGGTTCACTAACTCAGTTAGAGAGATATTCACTCAGTCATTGCTCCGCCGATGACCCGAAGTTTGTTCTTTCAAAATTACAAGGGGTAAATACTTCTTGAGAATTGCACATTTTCAATTACATATTTAACATACGAGGTACGGCCTTGCGAGCCATAAATACAGGTTATAATAACCTATAGCTATGGCATCAGACACCACCATTTTTAAGCTGGTTGTAACCATTTTTTCTATGAATAAATAAATACTTTTATTATTATTATACTAAGGCTGGATTTGATCAACAAAAAGTTATGCGCAAATAACTATCCCGGGGATAATTATTTTGTATGAAAACGACAGTTTAAAAATGAGTTCATTCTATCATAAAAGTAGTAGATACTCTCGAGTAAAAAGTTACTCTTCGTTGGTAAAATTCGCGCTAAGTAGGCCAGTCTCTAACAGACACGAATAAACAGTCAAGTGCGAGTAGGACTCGTGCACCAAGGGCTCCGATCACACTAAGCGAGCATCACATGCGTGTAATTATAGATAAAAAACTAAAGTATGATGTCATCCATGTAAACAAAATTAAATATTTTAGTAGAAAGACAGGCAGTTTTCAGATTTTTCTACACTAAACTTCTTGTTACAGCTTCGCCGACGTGTTCAACTGTCCGTTCATCTGGTCATCATCACTTGAGCCGCATTCGCAGATTCTACAACTGATTGATGAAATGCCGAACCCATCTTATACAACTGGCATGAAGTCTCAGCACACGCTACCTATGACCACCATGCTTGAGAGATGGAAGGAGCTAGCATCCGTCGCAGCGTTCTCATTTTTCAATTTATGGTCAGTGTTAGTACATACGAGGTCCCAAAATGACTCCTACGACGAAATGATCATGACATGTGTCTGGAGTAATTAAAAAATCTTCTAATGATTGTCAACATTTTCAATATATTGCAGGCACTTTGAAGGCTCTCAAAACAAGATCTACGAAGAACATTTCTCCAAAGCAGTAGCACTCAGAGGGCGTACTCTAACTCCGCTAAGCATTCTAAAGTACAATGCGTCACTTGTACTGGGAAATTCTCACGTGTCCTTGGGTGAAGCAACGAGACTACCGCAGAGTTATAAGGCCATTGGTGGGTATCATATCGACCCAGAAGTTCCACCGTTGCCAGAGGTGCGTATTAATGATAGACCGTCCAGAGTCCTGCCAGCAGGACTTTGCGTACTACCGGTAGGACGCAATGTTTTTGGTTATATGAGGCTTTCTAAGCCTGCTAGCAGGACGCTATTAACTGACATGCATAGTGCGTCTTTTTCTGATTCAGCGAGTTTTTGAATCGTGTTTCTACGATTAGTCTGGCCGAGATGGCGACGAGTATAACACGTGGAGTCCGCGTTCGCGTCAAAGCCACATATTCTGAAGAAATTGATGGCCAGAAAAACTGGAGTCGCAAACATTTTGGTGATGACTACGATATTAGTTATTGTTGGGGTACAGGCCCCCGATTTTCGCGCTATCGCGATCATCTCCCCAGTCGAGATATCGGTTTTGATACGGCCTAAATCCGTAGAACACAATCTCGACTTATATTTATTTCGATCCAAAACGGGTCAAAATATCTCGGTTGATCGAAAGGCTACTCGTAAGAATAGCTTTTTCTTGTTTTTGATAGAAATTTCGGTATCTCAAAATCGATATTTCGACCATGGACATGATTTCGCTAGCGCCAGAATCGCCCCGAGGGCAGGAAGAAACTGCTTTACCTACCACATCACGAGTGGAATCCCTGCATGACATAATCATTTTCTTGTTTATTTTTCTACCCCGTAACCTCTAGAAGCGCCCGCGTCTATTTCTAGATACCTATACCAAAAAATACAAAATGTTTGTCACCCCTGCCTTATTCTATTACGCTCGAAAGTCAAGTACTGCTGGAAGGACAGCTTCTGATATCCATACACAGTCCACAAAATATTGCGTACTGCTGGCAGGACGCACGTCCCTAGGATTGTCCTTCCACGAGCTGCTTCCAGCAGGACCAGGGCTTGGACGTTCTATCATTAAACGAAGATCTCTGGGTTAAAGTCGGTATTTTCATTCTTGTCATCAATCATGCCACTTAGGTCGTGTTGTAACTAAATGACACGGAGCGGCAAATCTTGGAACGGATTTTTTGCCCACTTCTAGTTCTTATATCATTCATTATGAAACTAGGGGTGTAATGTGGTTCAGATGACAATAAAAAATTTCTGCTTTTTAGTGCACATAATAGCGTATTTTTTAGTTTTTTAAACTATATTTCACACTCGTACTGAAAGTTTCGGGCTGCTGTAATAGAGCTGCACTGTGATGTCCTTGAGTAAAGTCAGAAGAAGCAAACAATAGTAGCGTATCCTCAAAGTCGTAGCACAATGTCCCCCTAAATATTTTCATCAGTTTCTGATTCTTACAGGACTTGAAGAAAATCATCGATGACTCCAAACACGGATTTATTTACTTCAGCATGGGGTCGAACCTGAAAAGCAAGGATCTGCCAGATTCCATCAAACGGGATCTCCTGAATATGTTTGGCGGACTGAGACAAACTGTTCTTTGGAAGTTTGAAGATGATTTGGACAACCTGCCGAAAAATGTACACATTTTGAAATGGGCACCACAACCGAGTATTTTAGGTTTGTCGACCAATTTTTAACGAACGAGTAATAGCGTTTCTCAAAGTTAGGCGCGCTATGATATTTAAAGGATAGAGCGAAGCAAATGAAAATGTAGCTTAGACAACAGTCGACAGACATGTCACGCGTGCGTGTCCTCCAATAGGTGAAAAACTGTGATTTGCACTAAGTTGATAAGAGGAGATCTATTTACCAAGTGGGGGAAACATGGTGATGATTGGTTTAAATTAGAAATAAATATATGTTCACTATTTGATGTGGTACCTATCATAACTTGGCATAATTAGGTATATCCTCTCGTCTCAGTGGAAATAGCTAAATCGGTTATTATTGTTATAAATTACCCACTGTAGAGCGGGTATTCAAGTTTCCTTTGTTTACAGCTCACCCCGAAATAAAAATGTTCATCACGCACGGAGGTCTCCTCTCCACAACAGAAACTATACATTTCGGGGTGCCTATCATAGGCGTCCCCGTGTTTTCTGATCAATTTATTAATGTGGATATCGCTGTCAAAAAGGGCTTTGCGCAGAGAGTAGATTTGAGTTATGAAATGGCTGCTCACCTGAAGGTTGCTATTGAAGAGGCCATTTCGAACCCTAAGTAAGTAACATTTAACATATTTAGAAAAAAAAAAACGGTCAAGTGCGAGAAGGACTCGCGGACCAAGGGTTCCGATCACACTCGGAGAGCGTAACTGGTGGACCTAATTAGGTTTCTGCATAAAAAATTAAAGTAAAATTTAATTATCATAAGAGCTTGCTTTGTGACAAATTTCATGATTTAGGTAATAGGGAAGTACCCTGTAGGTTTTGTTTGAGTCCATTGCGATTCGATTACTATGAAAATTCAACAATTTTACAGCATAAACGGTCGTAGCGTTCGATTGCGTTGACCTAGAAGGTTGATTTTTTCTGGTTGGCACTACGAACCTGTGCAATTGATAAATTTCAGGTTTATACGTTCACGCGTTCTTGACAGACGGACAGACAGACAAGCGCAAGTGGACAGACGGACTGACGGACAACAAAGTGATCCCATAAGGGTTCCTTTTTTTCTTTTAAGGATTGGAACCCTAAAAACTAGGTCAGCCTCTTATAGGTATACATACTTGTAGCAAAAAGTGTCCTGGAATGAAAATTTTCTCCACTTCTAGTTCTTCTATCAATACGAAACTGAGCATGACGTGAATAAGTTTAGATGACAATGGTAATAAATTGAACCCTTATATTATAGGATCACTTTATTTTCCGTCTGTCTGTCGTCGTCTGTCTGTCTGTCCGTCTGTCCGTCTGTCAAGACCTTTTTTACCGAGAACGCGTGGACGTATCGAGCTTAAATTTTCATTTGGTCTGTGGTCGCATATAGCTGTGAAAAAATCAACCTTCTATATTAGCTAGGTCAACGCGATCAAATGCCACGACCGTTAATGCTGTAAAATTGTTGAATTTTCATGTAATCGCCATGGACCCAAAACCTATAGGGTACATCCCGTTGGCCTATAGTCATGAAATTTGGCACAAAGCAAGGTCTTATATCACAAATAAAGGAAAAAGTCTGAAAACTGCAAATTTCTGTCTCTGCAAAAATCTATAATTTGGTTTACATGGATGTCTAATACTTTCATTTTGAAGTAAAACTTCTTGGGGCACGGGGGTAAAATTTATTTAACCTCTCAACTGTGGGTTATTCATATATTTGCTTTTCAATTGCTACTAGCCGGGTGCTATCACGAGTGGCTAAGAAATGTAACGGAAATTGGAATCGGTGACGTCAGGGTCGGCTGAAGACTTTTAAAACCGCAACTATTTTCAATACGGTTTTTAACTGATCAGATAAGATAATAATACATTCGTACAATAAAGAATGTTAATTAGTGAGAGAAAAACCTGATGAAACGTTAACAAATAAAAATTATTTTAAGCATTCTTCCACGAGTTCTTGATTTCCGGTATGGCCAAGATGGCGCCGCCGCCGCCGCCGCCGCTGGCTGGGACAATGGACAATCAAAACCAACTAGCATGACTCAAACTACTTCGTTCAACCTCTTTGTTGGAACCGGAACTTATGTTTGACAGCTGTGCGATGCGATCCATACAGTTTGTAAGAAAAGAGTTTCATCAATGTCACACGGGTCGATATGGATTTCTAAAACAAGCAAAGCAATGCATACATTTGAGCGAGACGGCTTAAAGACGTGACGTCAGATGGTATATAATCTGAGCGAGATGCAAATAGTAGTGACACTATTGAATGAGTTAAGTATATCACCACGAGCGCGACAAATTGTAGATAAGGAATGGTGGGAAATAAATGACATGACGTATTAAAAGTAAGTAAAAGTATAAAATAATTTCAAATAATCGGACGTCTGAAACTTAAAAGTAACTTGAAGCAGAGATTGGATCTCAAAATTGGAAATTTATATCTCTTTTAGTTAGGTAGGTATAGGTGTATAGTATAGGTACCACTTAATGATCTAGCTACAGAAGTTTTACTTCTAACACGTGTACGGTGCTACACGCGTATATTTTTTTTACGTAGAAAACTAATTAGTTACAGCAGTTACTAGGTAACCATCTCCATGTGTGATCGTAACCCTTGGTCCACGAATCCTTCTCGCACTTGACCGTTTATTTTTTTATTTATCTCCGATGTGACAGCACCAAAATGTTTTTTTCAGGTACAAAAAAAAGGTGAAGGAACTATCTTTGATTTACCACGACCGTCCAGTACTACCTTCAATTGAACTATCTCACTGGGTAGCGCATGTGGCACGTACTAAAGGAGCCCTGCATCTTCGATCCCCGGCTATGATGGTGCCCTGGTACTTCAAACTGTACTTGGATCTACTTGCGGTAGTGTTTGTCATAGTTTTTTCAGTCTGGACTGTAATAAAGAAGCTATGCTGTGGCAGAAAGAAGAATAACTCTAGTGAGAAGAAGAGAAACTAATGCACCCAATTTATTTATGTCGTGTGGAAGTCTTAGCATACTCAGTACCTACATATGGAAATGAATAAATAACGATCTAGCTTGCTGTATAAAACTCATGTTATTTTCCTGTACAATGATATTTGTATGAACACTTTAGAACAGACGGATTGGAAGAGAAGTCAAATTAGATTCTAGGAAAAGTTCATTCGCGGCGAAAGCCAACCGTAGGTAATAAAAACAAATTCTTCGTCTTTTCCTCCAATTGAATTTCATGCAGCAAACGTGAATTGCTTTCTGTAACCGGTCTCACAATTTGTATTTGAAGATTTTTTAAAGCTTTCCCTCCAATGAACTCCGAACAAAACGAAAATGTTTCATGGAATCGTATCTATAATAGACATGGATATGGGTATTTTGCAGCAACAAACTGGTAATTAAAATTCGAATGAAATGAACCAAATAAAACGGCCTGTGTCCTGTTATTCCATTCATTAATTTGCATACTATTTGTTGCGGTATCCGGGAGGACATTTCACGCTTACAAAGTGCCTGTCAAAAACTTTATAGCAATTAGTTGTTGTCGCGCGGTTTCACAGCGTACCGAGTGTCAGGCGCTATGCAAAATGCAACTAATTTACTCTTCGTAAAGTAATCTTTGATTGTGCGATACATCTACTAAAAGCCTCCTGCAAGAGACAAGCAATCATGGAAGATAAGAACTCAATTACCAGTAACAATGTTGTCGCCCTCGTATTATTGACAAAGTTATTGGTAAAGACGACACACTTTGCTTTGTTGTTGTGAACGTTAAGGATAGTAGATAAACCTATATTGTGCCCCCAATCTTAGATGTGGACTTTGCAATTCTCTCCACAAAGTCTATGCTGAAGAAATAAGATTGCATCAGCATCATTGGTATGAAAATAAACTTCGTTGAACAACGTTATTTCTACTATACCTAGAGAACTAGTGGACTTTTGAACGTAAACGTTTAGCCAGAGGTAGGTACCTATCCTTATAACAGGAATAAAAATAAAAAGTAAATTTTAATTCAGATTTTAACTAATTTCGTACCTACTCTACTACTAAGTCGAAGTGAGACCAAACATTTCCTTAGATTACAAGAGAACACACTTACTACTTTGAATCGCCATAAAACCACGTGAGGTTACATTGCGATAACCCAAAAGTTAGATTATACCCTAGTAAATGGGCTTCATTTTGGAATACTTATATTTCATTTGCTTATCTGTCCCTATCTCACTGGCTAAGGACAAACAAAGGACGGACGTGAGGTGAAATCTTTTGCCCTGGGCCCTTTTCAGTTCTATAGTGCCATCAGTTGGTTGTTTTTTTGTGACTGTTCTTTCTGTCCTTGAAGCCAGCCCCTGTCACCTGTCATGCAAAATTCGTACAAAACCCTGCGTGTGAGAGTTCGACTCGCACTTGACAAATTTTCTTTTTATGAAATAAATAACTCACATGACTTCTCCTAAAAGTGTAGTTTCATCGTATGTTTCTATCTACCCGCAATTAGAACTATCAGCAATATTTTCTTGAACCTTGAACCTCTCCTATGTGCGACAGAATCTTGATCAATTACGCCACAGAGCCAGAGGTCGTCTTAAAATTACCTTCAGATCCTCAGTTCAGATCATAGCATAAAATTTCAGATTTTGACAGTTCATCGCCTCTGTATCCTTCAAACTTAGATTGTATACAAACACGTATATACAAACACGTATGTATAATATATAATTTCTTCGCATGCCGACGGAAAATTAAGATAATTATTGTTTACTGTTTAGTCATCTCAGTTATTAATATTATCCTTCTATCTTTCTGTATTACGGCCGGTAATTTGTAGGCCTTTACCGAAAAGGTGGCTTCAAAAGCAAAGGCGAATTTCAGAAGAAAATTATAATGTGGCGAATTAAAGGGATGGTATTTAATTTGTTTATTTTAGAGGCAGCTTTATTTTATTGGAAGCACACGATGATAAATTATTGACCTTGTTTTTACATTATGTTTTAAATGTGAGGCTCAGGATAGATACTGCGAGTTGACCTTTAGGGCTAGGGCGTCCTAAAAGGCATAGGTACATCCTTGCTCTTGTATATGAGATATCACTGCAGAGCCTGACTTGTTAAATTGATTATGACGCAGCACAGGAGTATGTAGTAGTCGTAAAACCCCTCCACCAACCCGCACTGAGCCAGCGTGGTGGAGTATGGCTCAATCTTACTCGGATCCGGGTAAAGGCCTGTGCCCCTCGGTGGGGACATTAATGGGCTACATTTACATTACAGGAGGTCGTGTTGCTCTATGCGCAACACTGATCTCTACCTACAGCTCAAGGCATTACATTTGAGCAAGATGGCATAAAGACGCGGTGATGGCTTCTTGTGATTCCCATACAAAATCACTCGATATAGGTGTCGATATCCGTATATATGATGGCTTCTTGTGAATCCCATACAAAATCACCCGATATAGGTGTCGATATCCGTATATCGAATGCACGAGAATCATACCCCAGATGGTATCACATACCTACATAATTATAGCGACGCCATTATCAGTTATAGTTCTAGGCTGGATTTTACCAAAAAAAAGTTATATGGAGAATAATTTATCCCGGGGATAACTATTAACTTTTTCATAGACACCAGTGACACCTAGATCAGATCACCTTATTTTGAACTGTCATTTGTCATACAAGTTATCCCTGGGATAGTTATTATCCTTATAATTTTTCGTTGGTAAAATCCGGGCAAGAAAGCTCCCGCCCCGTATCCAGAATCAAATTGTCATTTTGATTGCTGATCTACATATTTATAAACTATCTCTAGTTTCACAGTGTAATTTTCAGTGAAAGTCCTAGTCGCAATAGAGAATCTAGTTACCGGATCCCCAACGGTGTTGCCCTTCCAAGGAGTTTTTCTATCTTAATTTTATTTATCGTTTTTACCCCAGAGTATAGCTATAGCTTGGGATAACTAAAATATTCCTACAGTTGTATGCTCGTCGTAAATAGTTTTCCGAACCATTGCCCTCACGTCCATGTACTTTGGCTTAGTTTCCCCGGAGGGAGTTTGGCTAAATAGCTGTGTAAACAAGGCACATATTGGTCTATTTTTTGGGGTTCAGTCCGAGGATCTTCACAGTGAAGATTGGCCACATAAACACTAAGCCCGGATTTTACCAACGAAAGAGTAACTTTTACTCGAGAGTATCTTCTATTTTTTCATAGACACCAGTGACACCTAGATGTCATACAAGTTATCCCCGGGATAGTTATTCTCGGTATAACTTTTTGTTGGTAAAATCTAGCCTAAGACTTGTTAGCCTACAGCGACGTCTACAGATGACAAGTTAGAACGGTTGCGGTGCGGTGACCGAAATCGGTCAGACCATATTATCATCATCATGTTTATAATTTGTAAGTTATTTTTACCAAGGTTCTGTCTTGTCTGATATTCTAATAGAATATCAGCGTGGCACATCTTCTGCAATATTTTACTGAGCCAGAGCCTTTTCTCTGGTTGCAATGCATGTTTTTGCTTTTTGTTGCTAAAAACGTGTTCTATAATCTATCATAATCATAAATATATCATAATCAGGTTCGGTACCTACCTACTCGAAGAAAGCCATTCTCTTCCTGACTATGGGATAATGTTAATATCTCAGTAAATAAATATAAGACAGAAATACGCAACTCATAAATCTAACAGTGTCAACACATTTGTATATAATACCAGACAAGTGGTTTTTTTTTTGCGATATTTTATAGACGATAGCACGGAACCCTTCGTGTATGAGACCGAATCGCGCTTGATAGATTTCTTAATTGTTTCTGTTTATTAAGTAGGTTGAGAGCAAACTCCAACGTGTGACGAGTGCAGTTTTTACAGGTAACCTGTAAATTAATTGATGTATTAATTGATCTTCGAATTTCGAATTAAAAACCTCGTCGCAAAAAAGTAAATAATGTCCAGGACAAAACCATTAATCATTTTGACGTTCATAATTACAAAAACCGGCCAAGTGTGAGTCAGACTCACGCACGAAAGGTTCCGTACCATTATCTATAAAAAACCGCAAAAAAAAAACACGTTAGTTGTATAGGAGCCCCCCTTAATATTAAATTTATTTTGTTTTTTAGTATTTGTTGTTATAGCGGCAACAGAAATACCTACATTATCTGTGAAAATTTCAACTGTCTAGCTACCACGGTTCATGAGATACAGCCTGGTGACATACAGACAGACAGACAGACAGACAGACAGACAGAAGGACAGCGAAGTCTCAGATAGGGTCGAGTTTGGCACCCTTTCGGGTACGGAACCTAAAAATATACTGGCCATCGCCATCGTTTATCATTTTGCTACGAGATACTAATTCAATTAAGCATAAGAGCGAAAAAAAAAACATATACTAGCGACGCGACGGCGATGATGAGGACGAGATGGTAGGATGTAGTATCATGTTATCAGTTTATCAGACTTATCAGTTATCACCTAAGCATAAAATTAAATCACTATGTCAAAGCTAAAATTTATTAGGAGTAGCGATAGATCTCGCTTCGCTCGCCCCAATAATTATATTTATCTTTATTTGTACCTACTCTCAATGACCCCGTAGAAACTCACTAGACCGTAAGATATTCTAGCACCGAAATAAATTACAAACCGGTATAAAAAATAAAATGTAGGCCCTTCGAGCCCCTATTTTGGTTCAGGGTTCTACAACAGATAATAAATACGAAGGCTTGACAACTATATTAGAAATACAGCCTGCGATTTGGCAGGTGACACGAACTGTACTAAGCATTTAAATAAAATATATACTAAGCACTAATTAAAATGGTGTGTTTATTGAAACAAAAAGTAAAACTTTAAAAAATCGACTTCCACAAACCCTATTTGATTAAAAACCAATGTCAAGTGCTTTTTGAGTTTAATACAAACTGTAACCCCCCTTGGGGAATAAATTTCGTCAAATCTCATCTCAGTGCTACCCTACGCTACACAAGGAATCCCGGTACAAAGTTTCATGGCTCTAGGTCCACCGGTTTAGGCTATGCGTTGCCCGTCAGCCACGCATAGATCAGTTTCGCATCTATCGAAACTACGTACCGGACCCATATTATGCTTACCATGAGTAAATGCACGAGTTATTATGAAAAACACAAAAATCACTTTAGGTCTGACTATAATATTTGAAGAGTTCCTTCGTTTGCTCCAGGATCCCATCATCATATCCTGACCTGGTGACAATGGGACTAATTGGAAGGTAAACCCTTTCAAAAAAAATTTTTTTACAAATCGATCAATCCGTCTAGGCGCAATCGGGGCACATACATAAAAAAAATAAAAAAATACGCGTGTAGCACCGTACACGTGTTAGAAGTAAAACTTCTGTAGCTAGATCATTAAGTGGTACCTATACTATACACCTATACCTACCTATACTAAAAGAGATTTAAATTTCCAATTTTGAGATCCAATCTCTGCTTCAAGTTACTTTTAAGTTTCAGACGTCCGATTATTTGAAATTATTTTATACTTGTACTTACTTTTAATACGTCATGTCATTTATTTCCCACCATTCCTTATCTACAATTTGTCGCGCTCGTGGTGATATACTTAACTCATTCAATAGTGTCACTACTATTTGCATCTCGCTCAGATTATATACCATCTGACGTCACGTCTTTAAGCCGTCTCGCTCAAATGTATGCATTGCTTTGCTTGTTTTAGAAATCCATATCGACCCGTGTGACATTGATGAAACTCTTTTCTTACAAACTGTATGGATCGCATCGCACAGCTGTCAAACATAAGTTCCGGTTCCAACAAAGAGGTTGAACGAAGTAGTTTGAGTCATGCTAGTTGGTTTTGTTTGTCCCAGCCAGCGGCGGCGGCGGCGGCGGCGCCATCTTGGCCATACCGAAAATCAAGAACTCGTGGAAGAATGCTTAAAATAATTTTTATTTGTTAACGTTTCATCAGGTTTTTCTCTCACTAATTAACATTCTTTATTGTACGAATGTACTATTATCTTATCTGATTAGTTAAAAACCGTATTGAAAATAGTTGCGGTTTTAAAAGTCTTCAGCCGACCCTGACGTCACCGATTCCAATTTCCGTTACATTTCTTAGCCACTCGTGATAGCACCCGGCTAGTAGCAATTGAAAAGCAAATATATGAATAACCCACAGTTGAGAGGTTAAATAAATTTTACCACCGTGCCCTTAGAAGTTTTACTTCAAAAACAAATATCCCAACGAATTGTAAACCTCCTCCTTTTGTGAATTCAGTTAAAAAAAATATCCCGATGCATTGATAACCTCCTCCTTTTGTGAAGTCGGTTAAAATCTGAGGTTAAAATAGGCTTGTCTTGTCAAACTCAAATCGTTGTATAGCTTTTCAATGCTTTCCAAAGAGAACGTCACCTACGCGACTTCTTCGGAAACATTTCGTCTCCTACTACTACTGTATTTGAGACTTTCTACACGATAACATTTTTATAAAACTATTTATGAGGGTAATAGTATTTTGCATTATTAATTTACATTTACACTTTAGCAACTGGAGCGGGCCCATTTGTTACCTGCGAAACCCTAAAAGTAGCCCTTAGTCCCTTACCAGTAAGAGACAATATTTTATTCACACTTGAAAACACAAAAGACATTGAGCAATTTTATTAATGTTACAGCATTAATACGGGTCTAGTACAAGGATTGTAGTAAATTTCTAAGTAGCTTTGCATTGTGTACTTAAAGCAGTATTTAATAGTAAAGAGAAAATAATTAAGGGAATGAAGTGAATTCGACAAAACAGCCTTTAGCAAAACTTTAATTACGAAAAATAATAGGTATAATTGCTGTTGGTTTCTTCACTCATTAGTTATATTATTCATGGGTGAATTCACTCGCTATTATTACAGGCATAAGTACAGTCATATCTTAATCTCCCACAAACGCCCGCGGAGTAAAATAGACATTTCAGGCACGCTGATGCTCAGATGTGATAAATCAAGTTGGATCCAGTAGAACGATAAATTTTACTGCTATTCGGAACCGGGTCAGTAAGGGATGAAATTTTACAGCTGCACTGTGTGTGGCTCGGGGTAAGATGTACTTTCTTCTTGCAATCAGATACCAGTGTAATTGTAAGACGTCCTTTTAAACTACGAATCTGAACCCGCCATAACAAGCTGTTAGTTTCTTGATTGACATCCCGTGAGATTTTTACCAGATATGGTATGATGGTATCACACAGAGACTATAAATCCATTTGACTGCGCCTGCGGGGGAATGCAGCCCGCCAAACGTTTGTTGTATTCAACAAACGTTCGCATACGCAACCTATGTACGATGACGGGCCGCCAGACAGTTTCGCAGCGGCTGACCAATCACAGCTCTCATACCTCGTTCCCCGCCGCCCGTAAATTGGTGAGTTGTGTTTCAAAGGAAAATGTATCCATGCGCTCTCCACTGCATAAGTGCTCCCTGGTATCACATGACGTTCGAAATGGCATATAGTCATTACCAGTGGTCGGCGTTAGGTGTGCTATTTGGGGTGAATGACCTCAAACGTTATGAATAATATGGATATACCCCAGGATTCCGGGATTCGAAAATTCTATTGATTACCTATTAATTAATAGGTAGCAATATTTCCCTTTAATTGTTAGCTGTTAGTTTTTTCTTTCTCCCCCCACCTCGCGCCGACCCGCTGACACCGATTTTGCGTTCTGCGCATCGGATTGCGCTAACTTCAGGGAAGCCAAAAATATTGACGCGAGTTAAATTTATGGATACACCAGCGAGCCTAGCATGACAGCCATTATGTCGACGCGCGCCGCGGAAAAAGCCGGACACAGCGATGCGGCATAAATAGCTCTGTACCGCACTTTTCACGGCGCGTCAACATATTGGCTGTCATGCTAGGCCCGCAGGAGTATATAGGTGATACAATAGGTCTTATCAAGTTAAGAACAAATGGTGAAATTAGAAAGGTTTTATCAAGATAAGTATTTAAATAATACAAAAATCAAACGTAATCATCTGATTTTATACAAATAAACTAAAACTATGGACCATTTCATTCTACCTATATCTTCTTCAGTAGAATAAGAACCAGAGCAGTCATCGTCATCATCATTGGTAAAAAAAAATAACAATAATTTTCCCAATATTTTCCATTTTTAAAGAATTTCTTTTAACATTTAAGATCCATTTGTAAATAGACCTTGGGGTGCCTGGTGGGTCAACCAGGCACCCCGAGGGTTAAATACCAAGTTACGAATAAATTAATTAAATGCGAATCCCGGAAAATAAGATCTAATCCCAGAATAAGGTATGTCCACATTATGCTAGCATTCATGAATCCCGCGACATAGCACACCTAACGCCGACCACTGGTCATTACCCAGTAACTTCGACGCTCACTTCGTACTCAAACACGAATCGAAATGTCAAGTAAATGCGAAGTGAGATAGATAGATGGGAGATGCAAGTTGTTTTAATTTTACAGAATCGACGTACACATCTGAATTAAACGCACAGGTAGATTTATAGTTAGGTATAGGAGAGGGTATATGACCTGACCATGGCCAATTTCCGGAGTATGGGAAAGGAGTGGCTGTAGATACTACTGTTAAAACATCATGTCTTTTCACGCGTTAAAAGAAAGCTGCCCCCTACCGCGCAACCGGTGTCGGCATCGGCATCGTGTTTAAACGCGCAAGAATGATCTTTATCATTATAACAGTACGGCAAGTCAAACACGAAGCCGATGCCGACAGCGGCTGCGCGGTAAGGCCCCAGAGCTACGAATCGTCATCGTCATTTGACTCTGAGATGTTTTTTTTTGTGCTTGCATTTGCAATTTGACATCGAAACTATAGTATTTCTCGTAATTCCTTTATGATTTTTTTTTTATGTTGAGGGTTCCGAATTTTCTTTATTTCTCAGTCTGTTTGTGCAACTAGCTAGAAAGCAAATACATACTTGTTTTTTGTGGAGTTGACAAAGGACATGATGGAGCCTGGCATACCTACCGTCCTCTACCTTGAAAAAGTCATAAATTCGCCGCCACTCATGAAACTGGTGTCAATCGATAGTAAACGGCATTAGAGACACAAATTATTAAGTGTCAAATTCCCGTAACACGTGTACTTTCGGAGCTAGACCGGGTGGAAAGAATATATGGGCCCTGAAGGGAAACTACCTAAATAAGATACCTAGTTAATTTTTATGGAGTAGTGAAAGTTAACTCGAGTTTAGTTTAGCGTCACATGTGCGACGTGTGACGTGTGTCTAGCTAGTGGCACCATGAGTTGCACGAAATTATTTGTTGTTGTCACTTAACAATTTTTTTGGCGAGAAACTCGATTGTCAAATAATATATTGCTAATGCTAAGAATATGCTTAAATTTCAAAGTTTCGTTCAACTCAGGTTTAGTGTACAAATAGGAACCCTAGAATATTACAGAGTCTCTTGCCGTCTCGCAAGCAATATTTGAGAGCTCTTGTAAAACACGAAAGTTGAGATATTACATTTCATATTTTTATTGCACACCATAAAAACGTGCACGGTTTTTTCGCCAAACTTATATCTACAGGGTGCGACAGTATCACGATCTTGTTTGATAAGTTAGAACCAGTCGGTAGAACCATATAGAGCCATTCTCCATACAAAATGTTAGTACCCATTGCATCATAATATTATTTTCACTTCTCATGCTCGTAAAGTTCGTCTTTATGGTGGGTATAGGCTGCTTAAAGTCACATTTTATGCACTCATGCATAAAGTAAAATCTTTGTCTAAATCTCAGACTCTGACAGAGGTTGTCAGGTAAACAGACACACACACACACACGCTAAGTGCCACTCTGCCACGTATAAAAAAAGTATATTGGCGGGAAGTCCTTATTTTTTCTTTGCATTGCATTTTGCAATTGTTTTTGCAATATTGCTGTTTATTTTCCTCACAATCGAAGTGAAAAGCAGAGTGTATAACCACAGATACTATAATATGGTATAACTCGTACATAAACCCTCGACTTGACTATCCACCCTCGCCTGCGGCTCGGGTGTGTTTTAAGCACTTGCTGTACACTCTACTATTTCTTTGGCGTAATGTTAAATTTCAGCGGACTTGTCTTAGCTATGATTTCACCAGAACAGCCTCTCCGCAGCTTGTTGAAACGTTTTATGGTCTCTAAAAGTGAACGATACGCCTCCACCCCGCTGCTAAGTCAGTCCTTTTCCATTTTATTGCTTTCAGACCTTTAAAGTGGAGTGGCCATCTTAAGCCTTACTCGAAAAGGTGGAGTAAGGTCACACAAAGTGTAATAACAAGTTGCGTCAAGCACTGGGTCTAGATTTCTAGACAGCGCTCGCGCTCTTTCAATACCCCGCAGTCGGTAGAGAGTTTTACCTCGAAAAATTCCGAATTCAACGAAACTTAAGTATGTTGTTTGTGACTATACAGTAGTGCTACACCCAATTTCAAAAAAAATTGGGTGTAGCACTACTGTATAGTCACAAACAACATACTTAAGTTTCGTTGAATTCGGAATTTTTGCGGCCCAATGAGCCTTGGTCGGGTGTTTCAGCCAAAGAGTCCAAAGGGGATTTCTGGGGTCACCCTATTTATGCATCAAGCCGCTATACCCGGACCCCTAAACAACCTATTTATCCACCATCCTACTCAATTACTTCCTGGTTCGCCTAAATTTGGTACACGGTAGCAAAACATACGACGATCGGTGGCAATCAAGCAGGCGCGTAATATAAACAAATTACTTTCGAGAGCGAGTAAATTGGACCGCGCCTCGCCGCCTTTAGCTAGACGCACATCTACCAACACGCAACGCAGGCAGACAACGGATATTGAATATAATAGAATAGAAAATGCGTTTATTCAAGCGTCACTTGTATGAATTCCTGTAGAACCACATCCGCCATCAGTCACCAGCAACGAAAGACCATAAAAATTCATACACAGCAAAATTCTATGCCTGCCAGCGTTGCGTGTCGATAGATATACGACCAGCTTTTCATGGTGTCGTTCCTGCCTACTATTTGATACATACACCCTTAATTTTCTTGCTCCTCAACTTGCTCTTAACTCAAGGCATCCTCAAATATTTGATTCAATTTAAATGCAAAATGTAGCTGTTATATTGACGACCTCTGTGGTACAGCAGTTGTGTCTTTGCCTAACATGCGACAGGTCCCCGGGTTCGATTCCTGGCTGGGGATACATAAAACAAAAAATAATCCCCAGGTCTTGGATGTTTCCATGTTTGTGATGTCATTTTTTCTGGTTCCGACGACACAGGGTATCCTAGTGTAAGACCAGAAGCAATGTATGTGCCTGTGTGTAAATGTTTAAGTTTATATTCAAGCTGTACATCACAATTGCTGACGTCGCATTGCGACTAGGTATATGTATGAGCTAATCTCAACGTCTCGTCGTCGTCGCCTCGACCGTCGCTAGACTCTCTAGCAACTTGTTATTCCCTTCGGGACATATTCACTGGCGATTTTCATAAATCCGTGAATTCTTCGGCGAAATGGAAATATACTTTTCAAATCGAGTTCTGTCATATTTGTGTATCACTACCCTATACCTCGTATTTGCCAATACACGGTGAGTTTGAATTTGGTACAGTTGACATCAGAGTGAGAAAGGAAGATACTCTTAGAAACAACCAGAAATATTTACACATTCACATTGTCGAAATTATGTCAAAATGACTTACGTTAGTATAAAACCTCTATAGATTACTTAACACTATCTTGATTATTAGGGGACAAACAAATCTACAAAACACTGTATCAACCATTATTCGAACATTAACAACCACTTTTGTAGAAAGGTAAGTAAAATTTACTTGATCAATATTTTGGGTTTGCCTTTATAGTTATAGTTACTTAGTTTTTCTTAGTTTTTATATCGTGGTTTCTATCGTTATAGTTGCCACAGGATGTTAACTTCATTTTGTCACTTTCGCTGTTTGTGTTTCTGGTTGTTAATGATATGTAGATTTTAAGTAGTTTGCGGGCTCATATATATCTAATGTTGACTGTACAGTGATATCGAAATGGGTCGTCCGAACGTTCGAATATTAACAATACGGACAAAATATAAAGAGTCTTTTTCGTAAAGGAAATGTAAGAAAGGACTACCCTCGGCGCAGTTTTGGTGATATGAAGGTTAAATCCGATATGAAGGTTAATGCCGATGGGCTTGTCCCAACATGACACATGCAAAATTGATATCTGTCTAAGCCACAACCACAAAACACCGCCGCCTAAGCCTAGAATAGAGTATCGCCGTACGCGAGCCACAAATTATATTTTAAAAGGTATGTGGTTGTGGCAGGTGTGGTCGTCCGTGCGCGGCAAATTAAACATGGGCGTCACTGTCACCTAGGACACCTCGTTTACAAAAGTACACGCTCATGCAGGCGTCAGTCAATTCCATCAGTCATGACATGAGTGACGGTTGCATGATGTCGATACAAATCAACTTCAGTCAACCATCAGTCATCGCATTAGATGGTCAGTTATTCGTCAGTCACACACTGACTGTGGCAAAACTGACAGCAAAACCTAGCGTGTAATGTACGCCAGAGGTGGTGTTCCCTAAATCGGAAAGATTTCGAGCGAGCAATAAAATCTATCCGTTGCAGTTTTGGATGCGCCAATTGTTAGTTGTCATTGTCATTAGGAAAGTGTGAACATTACATGACAATTACAACTAACAACGTCTTCGTAAGGGGTACCAAAGAAGAACAATTGTTCAGAGTGAGAATTTCAAAAAGGTGCGATATTTTTGACGCTGAGTGTAGTTAAACAAAGTATTTTTTGTTTACTTAATTAATTTTAAACATAAATGTCCCCACCAGCTTCACAATCTGTTGTTACGCGGGTGTTCCAACATCCCAACAATTTCTCTCGGGTCAAAAACAAACCGTCAACTGTATTTTGTTTTGGCGGGAAAATACAATATCTCCCTGGACTGTCATTTACAGGGTTCACAACAACGACGTGCTACGAAGAGAATAGAGTAGGTAGGTATAAGTAGTTTGATCACCACGATTTCACACGTATGCTTGGTCGTTCCCTTCACCCGTGTTACCCTCGATAGATGTGCCGAGCCGGAAACAATATTGCCCCATACAAAAAATGGCAATATTGCCGTACAAATGGTAATATTGCCGGCTCGGCACATCTATGCCTATGTCACAGAAGAGATAATTACTACGTACAGAACGGCCACTCCCTTCCCCGCGCGGATTCAGATACCGCACCTCACCCCGGAGTCGGGGAGCCTCTTCGGGAGACACTTTGTTTAGGCGCTGAACGCACACATTCATAAACGAACGAGTTTACGCACACATTTGCACGTGTACAAATGTCATTAGGCTATGTAGTAGTAATAGGTGATTATTTTACGAGCGTTCTATGGAGTGTCCGAGGTGTGCCTATGTCTCGACTCAAACTAACTCGAGATATTGGTGTCAAAACTGAATTCCAAATACATTACATGCCTTTACTTTTTCTTCAGTTAATATTGAACTGTTTTTCCACTAAATAAATTTTAAAAGGTTAAGGCTCGGTCTCTCAAGTGACGGAAAAAATAGTCAAATAACTTTATTTGGCACTTCTTGTAATGTGTGAAATGTCAAATACGTCAGATAAACAGACAGATAAACACTATCTGAGGATGGAGAGATCGGACCTAAATCGTATAAATGGCAGCCCAATAAATAACTATGCTGTAGTAGAGCACCAATCAACAATATTACTAAGAAATCAGTTGCTTAAAAAAAGCCGAATAATTCGAAGTGCGAATTCCGATTCGTAGCTTCAAGATTTCGCCCCAATTCATACCAAGTTCAATTCGGGTCAGGCTAGCTAGTTTCACACATGGCGGGTGTATAATTGAATGGGTGGACAACCACTACAGATACTCGATTTCCATAGCGTCGAGGTATCCTCTGAGGGTAATCAAAGGGGGCCTAGACGTTCAAGAAATCAAAACATTTGGGCAAGGGTTGACAACTGTTTTTTTAACACTGAATACATATCACGTCGTGAAACCCTCTGCTGGGGTATAGAGATCAGGTAATTTGATTGACTTTTCAAACAAAGATTTAAAAACGAAATGGTAACTGAATTAAAGGTAGCTAGATAGGTATTTCAATCACTTTCGTAGCCAAAAATAACCATTCAAAGCATATCTTATATACCTACTTAAAATATCTACTTTAGATTTTTATTACTATACTCGGATTACTAATAGAAAAATATTTTTGTAAACAAATCAAGGTTACCGTCAAAGCCTGACAGATCCACTTGAAACAGATATTTGCAACCTTTTGGTAAGACGACGTGCGAGTGCCGTGGCGAATGAGAAAAAACAATTCGTCGAAAGGTCTTCTCGTTTATTATTTTATATCTCCTGCTATTATCTCTACAGATAACTTTAACCATTACACAGTTTCAGGCCCTTTTTTTGGTGAAAGACAATCATTCTTGTCTAAGGAACTATAGTCCAACTATAGTCTGTTATTTTTTCCACGCGTCTTTTTGTCAAAAATTACAGCTAGACTAAAAAGTGAAGATCTAAAGTTTCAGCAACAGAACAGGCTGCTCATGAAGCGCCTAATTTACTCCTGAAACAGGAAATTGCGAAAGACCGTTAGCTGCCTTAAATAAAATAATAAATTAGGTGTTGTCATCTAAATTAATGTTTCATCCATCACGTCTTGTCAGCAGAACAACTCAGGATTATGGCCATCTTTTTGTATAAAAGCATTTTTACTTACGTTTTTATTAACTTAACGTGGTATTTCTGAAAATAATTGACGACAATGCTATTTCTGAATATAGCGGCACACCACAGCACCGCTTGTAGTCAAGTCAATCAAGTAGATCATTGAAAACAAAGATCATGGTTTGCGATTGCCACGTTGACTACCTAGTCGATTATTTCGTATATTTCGTATATATTTATTGCACATATCAGAAAAAAAACACAAACAATACAGAAAAGGCATGAACAAAGGCAAGCTTATCTCTAAAAAGAGATTTCTTCCAGCAAACCCAGGATGGACAGGATAAATTTTAAAACTCAAAACGGGTAGGCCTATGTGCTAAAGTAAAAATAAAATATAAATAAATTATATTACTAAATTACTGAATATAATAAATACCTAAGTACCTACATGAATACATATTAATCATATATATCTTAACATAAATAAACCCTAATACATATTTAATACCTACTAACTTTATGAAAGAGAAAGATAATGCTCCTTTACACGATTTCTGAAAATGAAGAGAGATGGACTGTCCCTGATGGCGCAGGGAAGCGCGTTCCAAAGACTTATTGCCCTCATACGGAACCCATGTTTGTATGCGACGGTATTGTGTTGTGGAGTGGAAAGAATGGAGGCCGTGTCGGTTCTACGCGGTAGAGTCGACTGGAGAAAGGTAAATTTTTCACGTAAGAAGCTAGGATATCGAGGGTTAGTTAAAATGCTGTAAAGGGTAGTGAGGATATGCATATCCCGACGAAGACGAATAGGCAGCCATTTTAACTCCCTGCGATACTGCGAGACATGGTCAAACTTTCGCAAACCGAAGATGAACCGAATCCCGAGATTTTGAAGTCGCTCGAGTTTGTTCAGTTGTTCTTCGTTTGCGCTGACCCAGCAGACATCTGCATAGTCGATCAGTGGAAGGAGAAGGGATTGAGCCAGGGTAATTTTCGTTTGACGTGGTAAGAAGAACTGGAGTCTTCTTAGCGAGTGAAAACTGGCGAAGACACGCTTGCTGACCTCATTGACATGCTTTGTCCAGGAAAGCTGATTATCGAACATGACCCCCAGGTTTTTGGCCTTGTCACTGTAGGCGATAACAGTACCGTTGTAAACCACAGGACATATGGGCAGATGTAGTATTTGATTTAGCGAGTACCTAGTGCCCAGAATCATGGCTTGGGACTTACTGGGGTTAACCAGCAGTCCAAATGATAATGCCCAGTTCCTGATGTTCTCGAGGTCAGCGTTAAGCGAGTCTATAGCCAAAGTCATATCACTGAAGAGAAAATGACGATAAATCTGAAGATCATCAGCATATAGATGATATGAAGAAGAGATAACATCAGAGATGGAATTTATGAATACGGAGAACAAAAGAGGGGAAAGAATGCCACCCTGAGGAACGCCCGCAGTAAGATCGCACCACTCGGTTAAAGTCTCCTCGGACCTAATGCGCTGCTGCCGATCTCTCAGGTAAGAGTCGAACCAGCCAGCCGAGCGGCAAGAGACGTTTAAGGATTTCAGCAATTCAATAAGAATATCAAAATCTACGCAGTTGAAGGCGCTGCTGAAGATTATGTTTTTACCAGGTTGTAATAAATTAATGTGTCAATGGTTTTTACAATTTATCAATACTCGTTTTTCGAGAAAACAAGATCTAAAATGGTTAGCCACCCTGTTCATCCATTAGAGACATTGTGTCTTTGTAGAACGAACGCAATGAAAGCCTCAAGTACGGTCTTTGATTCTGTGAATTTTGTAGAGAAACTCTGTCGGGGGTCGCGAATAAACAGTGCGTGAAACCAAAAGGAAATTGCTGGCTACTGCATAAATATTGTGAAAATGGTAGCTGCACGTAGAGATGCAACGGATATCCTGCCTGGCCTATTTATTGCTATCCGGTATCTGGCGCAGTTGCGGCTAAGTAAGGCATCCGAAGACCGGATAGTAAATACGTATTGGGTAACATTATTTGATAATATAGTCACTCTTTAAAAAAATCTCAAATTATTATACTTGTAACACCGTATAATCTGGTCTATGTTACAAGCAAAGTATGAAACCCGTCTTTCTACAGGGTTACCGGTAAGTATATAATGTAGTAAGCAGCGCCAAAACGAAGTTTTTAGAAGCTTGCTGTCAGGGGCCTGGTACAGAATGACGGATTTTATACTTTGAAAACAAAAATTAACTCATCCAAGTTATGCTAGATCAACTATAATGGTGAAGAATGGTTTCGATCTTACACAACAGATAACACGATAAGTAGTTTTATTAAAGTTAGGATTGGCAGTTCGCGTAAACTGTGTGTGTCACTCTTTAACATTTCGCTAGATCACGCGTGTCCAATTCATATTGAAATATGATATAATTCGCATAATGTCAGCCATAATGTGAAAAAGCCTTTAGCCTATTATTTAATTAATACTCCCTTTTGGATGATGACATTTGCTATTCCTATCGAGAAGAAAAGTTTAAAGTTCTTTACAATTAGTCCCGTATACCATTAGCATAGACAAATAAATAATTACTTATTTGTCTATGCCATTAGTATTAGGCTAGTATCAGTATTATTCGGCCTGCACGACTGTATGCCAGTTAATATCCAACTATCCGCAGTATCCGAATCTTTATTCCTTGCCCTGCACAACTACGCACCCTGGCCCAGCTTATGCGAGCCGAGTACGATAATTTATCTTGTCGGGTTGCTGCCCAATAAATCAGTACGTGACTGTCACATTATCCCGTATTACAGGGTTGCCAACTTAGCCTATGGTACAATTGCTAATGGTAATTCGTATTACAAAGTACTAAGGCTAATAGAAGCAAGTGCGACAGTTGGCGGATAATTCAAAACTACGAATTTGGATACATTTTAAATGGTGCATTGAACGAATGCATTTACAAAATATGTAATATATACTTATGCAAAAATTACGAGTGGATGATAAACTTCATTATGATGATCAGCCTGAATCAGGTCACTCTTCCATAATCCTCACAGTTCTTATTGCATCCAGCGAAACTTAGTATAAATTAGGAAAATATGAAATACTGGTGATAAATTATTAAGACAGAAATCCTATTTACCTTTCATTAGTTGTTAATTTATAACGATTACATATCAATTGTTATCTGTCCATAGCCATTAACCGCATATTTAGGGCCATTTGTACCAAAGACTTAATGACGATTAGCGTCCTTATTCTATTTAGACAAAATGAATGAAATATGTCAAACTTAATTGTGATTATCGCGCTAATCACGATTAGTATTTTTAGTGCAAGTGACACTAAAACTTTTAGTTGAATTTAGACTTTTTACAGTACATATACAAAAGTACCTATGTATAATCGGTGAATGGGGAAGAACAGGGTTTCTTTGTACATATTTTAATACTTCTAGACACAGAAATATGTTATTATATTGTATTTAAATATATAAATTATAAGTAGGTATATCAATTTGTTTAATTTAGGTACCTAACTGTTTTTCTTATAATTATTAACAAAAATATAGAAAAAAAAACTAAGTAACCCTATGCCCTTATAGTTATGTAGGAAGTAGGAGTTTCTAATTAGCATTTAAACGGATTTTTCTCACTCTCTAGGGTTCACTAAATGAATGCAATAAATGTAGGGACAAACTAATGACTTTCTTTAAACTGCCTTTTCCGCCTTTGTTGTATTTTGCTGACGTCGGATTGATGAGGACGATCAATCTCCTACTAGTTCATGTCCGTAAATCGAGCATAAGTTTACGTTTCCTCGCGCTATTTAGATCATCTTCATGGTTGAAATCTCGATTCGAGATAACGAATACCTCCATCGAAAACAAAAAAAGCTATTCTCACGACTCGCCTTACGACCAACCGAGATATGTCGACCAGTTTTCGATCAAAATAAATGTGAATTGTGATTGTTTTTGACGGAGATTATGCGGTATCGAAACCGATATCTGGACTATGGAGATGATCACGATAGCGCGAAAATTGGGGGCCTGAGGAAATCGCTGTTTTGTGAAGTGGCACGAAAAATTGTGTTGACATTTCAGTATTTCAATATTTATTTATTGTGTCATATAAATAGGTACATTTCATTTAAAAGTAGGTACTCTATATCTATATGGGCCCCGTTAGGGCATTGCACAATGACTTATATAATTAGGTTTTATCATTCATATTCATATATTTACATTCAACCTTCTTGTCTAGTACAAGTGCTTGTTGCGGATGCAGATATCATTCAACATTCGAATATCTGTAAACTCATGCTTGAATACCCGAAGAGTGTTTCTAATGAACACCCTGTTTGTCTCTTGCAATGGATATTTATCGTTGACGATATATTTTGGAGTAAGATTTATTGAAGTTGCGACTGTAGCCTTACTATGTATGTTTCTTTGACATCTAGAAATTTCAATCGCAATACCATTTAGTTTTACAATTTGACTGTCAATAATCGCTACAAAATACAGCTCATCAAAGTAATCGTGTTCTTGTAGCCTTAATATTATTTTTTCCTATCGAATCGTATTGAAGTTTTATGATGCCTTTTGCAGATGCCACACCACCCCCAGTTCTAGTGCGATATAGGTACTTTGGTACCTATATCCTATCTATCTTAGTGCAAATTAAATTTAACTGTATTTTCTCTGTGTCTGTATGTTTATATGTATCTTCAAAGTTTTATGTGTGTGTGTGCGCTTATGCAAATAAATAAATCAATACGAAATAAATGTAACTTTATTATTTTATGTATCCGCCGGCTTTTAGTTTACGGTTTGGGATGTTGATCAAAACGGGTAGCAACATTATTCTTAACAAAGCAAGCTGGTTGCTGCTGGTCCCACAGGTTATTAACTAGTTAGGTATATGACCTAGACAGGGTTCATTGTTGGATATAATTTTGTAAAAGTGTACCACAATGACGCAATAAATATATGAGTATGAGTATGAGTATGAGAATATTTGGCACACAAAACCAACGAAGGTTAAAATAACATCACCTCAAACGTTTAAGTATGTAACGTAATTCGTGTTTGTGCAAACGGAACCGAAACCTTAAAATGTGAGGAGCAGTGGGATGAGTATAGTAGAATCTCGTTGTGGATAGTAATGAAGTAGGTACCTACACACTAATGAAAAATACCCAAAATAATATATCGGTAGGTACCTACCAAAGTATAATGGTTGGGCATGTGATGTTTAATTTAACCGGCCCAGTAGCTTCTGGACAAAAGAGTCCTTTGACTTTGACAGTGGGTACACCAAGACGTCAATTAATGTCTATTGCAAGGGGATAAGAACTTAATTTCCCCTAATTTTAATGTCATTTTTGTTCCTTTTCGGCCAGGAGAATGACAATCTCTCGACTGAAAGGGTTAACGATAATTATCTTTATGTTTCGGTGAAAAAAATGTTTCACTAATGTTTGTCAATAGTGTAATCCAACGAATCCAACTGATATTTAATAGATTGCTTTGGTTCTGAGCTTTCAATGATTTCTAGCCGTTTGCCATGGAACCATACTTAGGATCTATGAACGAACAAGCGTGAGCGTTCTATAGGTTGCAATTTGACTCCAAAAGGTAGGTAGGCATTGGCCTTCCGCATACATGGAACAAATTCTTGCTTATGTGTTTTCGGTACCGTTATTATTAAGGGGGTAATAAAAGGTCTGATTTCGGTACTGTTGGATTTTGGTACACAATGAAATAACGCTCGGTCCAATCGCTATCCAACAGGTATAGCCAACCGAATCGTTTCTCAATAGATAGTCTTCGCGTGAAGAGAGAATAAACTATTCATCCCTGCCTGGACGACCACTAACCACATTTTACGGAAGTCAAAGTTCGTCTCCTAATAGGCGATTTTCTGACAGCTAAAAATAGTTCTGAGAGCTGCCGACAGATGGCTTTGTATACACATGAATTCATATGACACAGTCTGTTGTCATCACAGAGTAAGTAATTTTTGACCGATCTTGAACGCAGCCCGTAGACTGTTCTCCGTGTGGGCTGTGTGTGTGTGTGTCTACCATAGAGCAACACGGCGCGGCGTGTCAACCAACGTTCTTGTCTGTCATTCTGTCCGTTAACCGTTTCGCGAATAAGTCTTAGTACTTATCAGTAATATTTGTATCACGTTCTACATCTATGTTCATTACACGGCCACAGATTATGTTCTTCGGTTGTTATTATTTGGACTGGCAACTTTTCTTCACTCATGTCTGGCCTACGACATCTAGTGACGAATTTGGAACTAGCAAAGTTGTTAAAAAAAAACTCCCATTCCCATCTCTAAAAGCTACGTGGGAACACGGAACGGACGCTTCTGACTACAGCAGACTGTTTGTAAACTCACAAACATTCGTATGCTTAGCGGTCGACCCAAAGGATTAGATACCTATCCGCTTTAGCTTTAGAATTGTGATACTCTCACAATTCTAAAGCGCTGCACTCTCAAAGTTGCGGGAATAGACGTTGTTGAAGCTGTGCTGCGGGTAGATGTATTGAAAAAAACCGGCCATGTGCGAGACGGACTCGTGCAAGAACATACCATTATCTATGAAAACGGCAAAAAAGTCATGTCTGTTGTATGGCAGCCCCCTTAAATATTCCTTTTATTCTGTTTTTTAGTATTTACTGTTATAGCGGCAACATAAATACGAGATAAGCTCGCCTTTGTACACGTTTTCTATGTTTTTTACTGTCCTATGTAACTGTTTGTGTGCAATAAAGAAATTATGAATTAAAAATACATCATCTGTGAAAATTTTGACTGTCTAACTGTCACGGTTCATGAGATACAGCCTGGTGACAGAAGGACAGACGGCCGGACGGACAGTGGAGGCTTAGTAATAAGGTCCCGTTTGGCACCCTTCGGGTTCGCAACCCTAAAAACATGCGATATTTTCACGGAAAACTTCAAATCGCTTACATTTTTTTAGCGCCGCCGCCATGCCGTCGTCGTGGAATGTAACTTAAGGGAGCAGACTCATAAATACTTAATTCGATGAAATTGTCAGCTGTAACATTGTATATTATGTAACTGGCTAAACCTGCCTCTGCCACCTCGCATGGGTAAAAGAAGTGAAATTGTAATTCTCTATAGAAAAGGATGTGATGGATGATGCCCATTTTTCCTTAAGTTGAGAGTTATAGTCGAGTTCCGTTGGTATTCCAGGAAAAAATAATCAATTATACAAACAAACCGCCCTTAAGTAAAAAGTTATTAGTCGAGTCAATGTCACTGAGCGTGCTACCGGAATCCAGGCCCTGAAGCCGTACTCCAGCCTTTTTAGTGATTAAAATCCGATACCGTTCATCAGATACATCAGATACATCACCATTTTGAATCGAATAATCCATAGTGAACTTAATTTTACCCATAATAGGAGTTGTTTTAAAACGGTCAGATTATATTCTCGGATCAAATTAGGTAGAGAAAAAAATATTGGATGTGCCATCAGGGACAGTCCATCTCTCTTCATTTTCAGAAATCGTTTAAAGGAGCATTATCTTTCTCTCTTTCATAAAGTTAGTAGGTATTAAATATGTATTAGGGTTTATTTATGTTAAGATATATATGATTAATATGTATTCATGTAGGTACTTAGGTATTCATTATATTCAGTAGTTTAGTAATATAATTTATTTATATTTTATTTTTTACTTTAGCACATAGGCCTACCCGTTTTGAGTTTTAAAATGTATCCTGTCCATCCTGGGTTTGCTGGAAGAAATCTCTTTTTAGAGATAAGCTTGCCTTTGTTCATGCCTTTTCTGTATTGTTTGTGTTTTTTTCTGATATGTGCAATAAATATATACGAATATACGAGTACAGGCTCTATCTTTAGCAATGCAAGTAGTAACGTAGTCCCGGCACACAAACGATACTCTAATGTGCATCACAAAGTACGTTCCGTCTGATTGCCTGCCTCTTGTTTGCTAACCTGATTGTAAACTAATTGGATATCTGTTATCGGTGGAGTTCCTTCTAATGGAAATTGGAGTCCTTTCTGTTTTAGTGTACACGTGTATTTACTCCCGGAGGGTTGCAAACACTCACTGTGTCAAGGTTTTTTTAACCGAGTGAGCGCGTAGCTCAAGCGAAACGTTTTCAGAACACATAGCGTCAAGCATTTTCCCAAATGGGGTGGCAGGGGCACAAATGTACCCACTTTCAGCCAGTGTTTGAATAGTACCTATATATCGCGTGACAGGGGACTAGCCAATCGCCGCAGCTATAAAGTAATGAAGTTTTCCTCACGATGTTCCTTTTCCATCACCTTTAGAACGTTCGTATAGCGTATACATATCCACTTAACCGTCCAGCGTCCCCAAAAGACCCAATTAAACGTTTCTTACTTTCTTTCAAATCTGTTCTATTTTTTCATAGTTTTTGAACTTTTTCTCGCGGGCCGTGGACTTTGAACGGACCTTTGAGTGGTTAAGATAAATGATTTACCTATCTCATTGGTACGTGGCCGAGATAAGAACCTACATCTCTTTCGCGAGAGGCAAACGTGAAACCAGCGTGAAACCTACTAGACCTAGGAACTCATTTCTGCTTTGGTAAAAATCCACAAAGCCGAATCTACACTACGTAGGTACGCATTCACAGGTTAAATTGTAAAAATGGCGGGCACTAATACAGATTTAGTTTAATAAAGGATACGGATTTAAGGTGCCAGCCTAACCAAGAAATACTGGGGCGAAATAAACGAAGAGAAAGTAAATAGACATTTAAGTGTGTATTGGGTCACGTGAAGTAATGGTTCCGTGAACAGTTTCAGTTTCAATACAGATATAATTAAGAACGCATCTGCGTGAAATAAATCATTACTAACATAATGTTTATACTATTTACTGTCCTGTCTTTTATTTGTTAATTCTTGTTTGTTGGGGCTAGCCCCCTGTCACGCAAGATGGAGCATTGAATAACTGGTTACAAGTGGGCACATATGTGCCTGACCCACCCCGTATGGGTTAGGGCATGACGATATGCTAGATATCAAGGTTATATTTAAATAAGTACAAGTCTCCTAATTAATCATATAGGTGCCGCCATCCATGATGACGCGTGACGTAGCTATTTGCAACTTTGTCTTTCAGCAGAGTGCCCCGATGAAATAGAAAGATGCAAATACGTCACGCGTCATCGTGGACGGCGGCACCTATACTCACTCTATTACACACAGGCTAACGTACTCACAAATACTCAACTTTGATAAATATAAAGTTTTTGTGGTTTACCGGGGAACCCTAAACAAGCCTCTCGAGCTTTGAGTAATATATTGATGTTGACTGAACACTATTAGATAAAGCCTCTTGTAGCCAAATCTCCTGTTTTTTGCCGATTCCGTCCAATGCATTGCTGTTTCACAATTCACTACCAAAAACTACTACTATCGTAGGTATTGGAAATGCGACATACATTGATAAATTCAGCTGTACAGGTTGTACCATAAATGTATAGTCACATTTAAAGGGGTTGTTATGTGGACATAACAGGCATCACGAAAGATTTTGAAATCCTCTGCCATAATGTATTTCTTATTTATACTATGTATTACTTTATTTATTGTATTATCTATGTTTTAGGTTGTAGATATCTACCTAAGTATTATTTATTTATTTTATAGCAAGTGTAGTTTTATTCAGTTTATTTTTTTCTTTGTGCACTAGGACTATCCTCTCAGCACCATCTTTCCTGTCCTGCCTAGGTTTGCTGGTAGAAATCTCTCTTAAGAGATAAGCTCGCCTTTGCGCACTATTATGTTATTTAACTTTTATTATTAAGTTACTGTGCAATAAAAAATATGAATATGAATATAATGTGGGTACACATTTACTATTCACGAAAAAACTTTATTTCGGTAATAAACTAAAGTTTATCGAAGTTTAAAGCCATTTTCCTGTTATTTTGTAATAGTGCGCGAAAAAAGCTCTCAGGTGTCATGGCGTCGGGTTTGATGTCACGCATATGTAAACATGTCAATGTCCAAATGAGTAATCAGCATAAATCAGATGATGTTTACATTGTCATGACGTCATGCAGCGTCATGCGCTATGATTCCTGTTTCGATCAAAATGGCCGAATGCAGTATTTTAATTTTTCGTTTTATTGAAAATCATATTAATCTCAATGTTTTTAATCAAATTAAATAAGTGTTTTAAATCCTTTTAATATTTTCCCTTAGAATCATTAAATCTTTGATTATTCATATTCATATTCATATTTGTTTATTGCACGCCATAATAACATTAAGGTCTTAAAAATAGTTAATTAATTATTTATTTGATACAGTCGTCAGGCCTATTCCGAACAACTTTCATTAAGAAAACTGATTTTATCTGATGAACTTTTTTTACCACTCACATTTTTATACAAGTTAAGGTGGTCGATCTGCAACTCGGTTAAATCCTCTACATTGCTCGTAGAACTGATGACAAAATGATATTGGAATTACTTAAAAGAAGGAAATCTTCGTTTGTAAATCTGTATGTCTGTCTGTCATGCATGACTCATGATGACTCATGCATGACCATGAAATTCAACAATAAGATAAACAATAAAGTCATATAATATCTTGGAGGAATAGAGTATTGGATATCTGGGTAAAAGTGGACACAACTATGCCTCAGCCACTCCATATGGAAAAATGCGTGGCGGTATACATACATAACATACCATACATAGAGCTCGTCTAAGCTGAAATGACGCGCCCCACTCCTTGGTTTTGTATTTTGTATTTACTTGTCATAAAAAACCAAGGAGTGGGGCGCGTCATTTCAGCTTACATATATACAGCACCATATTAAGAGAAAATTCCGAGAACTGTGATTTTTTAGTTCCATCGTTCCATCACAAAATATGCAAACTGTGCGGATCCCTCGTGCGCAAGTCTGATTCCCACTTGGCCAGTTTTATTTTTAAATAACTCTGTCTTATTCCTCAGCAGCTTGCAAAGTTTTTGTGTCGAAATGGAACTTTTCGTTTCGCTCGTAACTCCTTAAGACTCGGATAAGAGTATAAAAATATAAAATAAGTTAACCGCAAGAACAAAGAAAATCGCAAAGAAACCGTAACTTATTGCTGCCATACTTAATAAAGTTTTCAGTGGTCTTTTGTGTGTTTTTCATATAACATTCCAAATTAAACCCTTAATTTTAAGTAAGGAGAAGCAACTAGGTAGTTATTTTACTCAACCAAACTTTTATAATATTACTACTTGGACATTGGAGCACTGCAATATCTAGTTGTGCATGTCGTAGGTTTATACATGTATATTAATTTCAGCAACTATATTTCAGCTTATCATACCTAAAACCATTCTTATTAGATCAAATTAATCTATGTAACCCTGGGAATCTCATAGGAATTTCATTTCTAATGCTTACATTCAAAATTTGTTTCGTGCAAAGTAGGTAAGATGCGAGTATAATAAAGTCCCCACCGAAAGGCTTAACAAGTAAGCAATGAACATTTGAATAAAATTAATTAATTTAATAACTAATAAACATTAAAACACAATCTATAAAAGTAGCTTGATAGAATATTACCATTGAATGAAGTTAATAAGTATGAATAAAGACGAATGGCGTCAATTCTATTAACCCTCGAATGGGTTTCAAATGCGCTCAGAAAAGTAATTTACACCGGACGACGGAGAGCTAGACTCGATCTAGACTAGATTTAATTAACTCGGACTCGATGAGTTCGAGGCTGACGTTCTTGTAAAAGAGTGCCTTACTTTGATGCGGGGTGAGGGAGGGGGTTCTTCATGTTACGGCGAACTTCCTCCGTCATGTCCAGTTTCTTCCCTTCGGACGTACCTCCGAGAAGAATTACGGCAATTAATTAAATGAAGCGTCAAGAATCTGTACACTATACTTGGTAAGCAACAGATTTGTTGCCAAGATTAATGTATAGTTAAATGTGCAGCTCAGCAACACTGGCCTAGGAACGGAGAGAGGGGCTGTTGTGGTTGTGTATGGCGCAAGTCTTCAGTGCGGGGTAAGCCGTTATGTAACTACCCCCGCAACGCTTTACTCTACCTGAAGGAACCGCAGGCAAGTTTTGTGTCTAACCACACTATGCCGTAGTTACGCGACCGAAGTTCGGCATGATTACGCCTGCAATGCTATTTGAATTACTAACGACATATAATGCCGAAATTACGTTGCGTTATAGCAAATAGCGTAACTTCGGTCAGCGTAAGTTCAGCGGCAACTAAGTAAGGTAACTACTAGGTAAGTTGGGCACTTATTGTGTCATGTCAGCCGAATACAGGTTCAGAGAGAGCACTGCAGAGCTCTGCAGCCTGAAATACAGGTTCTTACCTAGCTCAGGCTCGGATGTTCCAATTATTTATGCGAATACCCTAGCTAAGCACCTTGAATTTAGTACATATTCAATTTAACATATTGAATTTAGTAAATAAATAATACGTCGGAACGTAAAAACAGCCGCGAAACTTCAGTCGCGTATCTTCGGCATAGTTTGGTTAGACACTAAACGTGTTATTACAAAAAATATTAAACGCAGTTTAACCTCAAAACAAACTTCAAATCCCATACAATTTCATTTTTAAACAGGCGTTAAACGGGAGTTTATTGTTTTGTAATAACACCCTAAAGGTCTATTCCTGTAATTCACAGACGTCATGTACTGAGATTCTCAGCTTCCCAACATTCTTTTGGCGTGTGGTAACAAGTGGAACTGACGATTTTTGACAGAATCAAATCAATGAGGTTGCGTCGAAGTGACGCCCCCTGTAAACGTCACTCACACGCCAAAAGATCGTTGGACAGGTATATGCGGCTTACCAAGTACTCGTACACAGTATATCAGCTGTCCAACGATTGGCGTGCAGTGACAGGTGAAACTGAAGAATTTTGACAGGATCATTGCATGAGGTTGCGAAGAAGTGACGCCCCCTGTAAACGTCACTCACACGCCAAAAGATCGTTGGACAACTTTAAATTGCTTTTGTGGGGAAAAAGAAAATATAATATTCCATAGTCAAATATTCTTTTCTTGCTTCTTGGTCAAGAGAAAAGATAAATGAGGTTGTCTGGCTATAGCGACGGAGCCGGAGGTCTGTTGAGCATAGGTTGAGCACGGCCGCCTCGGACACACTCCGATGAGTGGGCGTCATCCTTAAAAGGGTTGATATCGTATGCGTAGAACATGTCTGAACTTTTCTCATGGAATAATATGCATGTGTGATACACAATGTCCGGATAAAGTGTAAGTTATTTTAGTTAACCATTCTCTCATCACTCTCATTCATTTCTTATAAAAAACATAAAATAAAATAAGCTCCATCTCTATCAGACAGATTCGTCCGTTATGCATGAAAAATTATGATTTATCTTCCACATAGGGTTTATCGGTTGTTTTGGAAATGGTTCTTATCTTAATTAAGGAAGCTAAATCACGCAACAACCCGCCAGGTTGCACCCTAGGTGAAAGTTAAGGGGCAATTTAATTTATTATTTTTTCTATTCTTCCCAAATTGGTACCATACGATTTTTTTCTCATTGTTTACAAAACAGGCGCTTGGTACCTATTTCGGCTTTATTTTGAGGTCATTTTCCCACACGTGCGTCTTATGGCAACAAGTTAACAATATCCGTAGATTTGGTAAATTACAGCGTCAGTATGCTTTAGGCGGCACTTTATTTGATCAACAGTCAAATTAAATTCAATTATTAATTTTGGCTTTCAACTTAACATTACGTAGAGAGTGATTTATCAATAGTCCAATACACAGACAAGTGTTATCCATAATTATTATATATAATATTGATAAAACAAAACATAAAATAGTGTACAAAGGCGAGCTTATCTCTAATAAGAGATCTCTTCCAACAAACTACTTACTACTTTGTATTATTATATGCTCCTTTTAAAGTGTGTCAGTAATGCTGTATACACATGCTTTTGGCGTTGCAGACGGAAATCGTCTAATTATAATGTTGTCATGTTGTACACTCACTCACCTCACTCATACATGTTGGCATATTCCCACATTTTAGTAATTTTATTTTTCATTATTTCTACCTTACCCTATCTATTTTGTAATTGCACTATTTCGTAATTGGCATTTTATGTATTTAATATTGATTGTATTATTTATTTTTCATAGGCTGTGAAATGGCAAATAAACAAATGAAATGAAATGAAATGAAATGTTTGTCTGTACTGCTTTTGTGTATTAATAAATAAATAAACCAAGGACCATTGAGAAAGTGTGATAGCTGAACGGGGTAGACCTCTCTTGATATCCAATCAAGATAAGACCTTTGGTTTAAGACTAACATCCTGAAGCAGAGGATAAATATTTGGCATTCCCTGACCACAAACACGGAAATTCAGGTTGTGGACTTGTGGCATGCTCTACGTAACAACACCATCCAGTCAAACGTAAATATCTTCATGTAGGTAGTCGGTACCACTTCAATTTGCAGGTTTATTTACACAGGTCCCGGGAATATCCAATGGATAAATAGATACGACCCTATTTTGGTAAATAGTTAAATAGTTAGTGACTGACAGTCAAGTGGCAATGTCGATTCACTTGTATGATGATTGCAACGTTTTTCTTTCAACCGCAAACCGCCTCATGATAGGTTTTGAAAGAACCACGTTGGTCGATCTCTTGTTGATCTGGTCAACTCGGGTCAACTATTTTTAAAGATACTCTGTAAGTAACTAAGTGACCTCATTACAAGACTATTTGCTTAAACTTACTTTACTTACTTGTAACCTCGCAGAAACAAAATTCTTTGCTCACTTTCTAGTTTTCTTCCCCATTCTCAAAACGCATCAATTTAAATGAACCACTTAAGCAGGGCCATTAGTCGTGAGCGATCCCAAAAAAAAGTAACAACAATACTCTGCCCAATAACTTTGCCCGTAAACAATAAAGGCTCCCGAATTACTTCTGTTCAAAAATTAGTTTCCGTATTTTATTGCATAACGGGAATTCTCCCCTTTTTGTACTAATGACGTCATCCGAGGAAGAGAATGTTTCCGAATGTCAGCCTAGAATGTATACTCGTACTTACAACTCGAAAATGTAGGAAGTCCTGGTACAATTTCGTTTTACACAACATTCTCCTTGAAAGCATGTCGAAGATGCGCTACACTATAGCATGCAGTTTGTTTGTTTTGAAACTATTCTAGCAATAAGTTGGGCGATATATTTGACAGTCGGACTGGCAGCTAGAGGGACACCCTCTCTATTAATAACCCGCAACTGAGCATGCGTGATCTCTCCACCGCCAATAAGAATGGTACATCTTATCTGTAGAATGAGCGATGGCGCCACCATCTACTCCAAGCGTGCAAACTGACAGCGAAGTGACGTTTTCATAGAGGCGTCAGTATTTTCCGCCGTTCTACAGATAAGATGGTGGCTCTGGTAAGTTTTTATTCATGGTTATTTCGTCAGAGACTATATCATATCCAATTGACTGCGCCTGCGGGGGAATGCGGCTCGCCAAACGTTTGTTATATTCAACAAACGTTCGCATACGCAACCTATGTACGATGACGAGCTGGCAGACAGTTTCGCAGCGGCTGACAAATTACAGCTCTCTTACCTCGTCCCCCGCCGCCCGTATATTGGTGAGTTGTGTTTCAAAGAAAAATGTATTGCGCTCTCCACTGGATAAGTGCTCCCTGTTATCCATTTTCTATTTGAGCCAAAGTTCTCTATCTTGTCCTAGATAAAGTCATACTTTTTAGGATTTTTAGTTTTTATTTACTTTTGAATACCATAACGTGAACTTCCAACATAACATTAGCACATAAACCTTGTAAAAGTGGACTTATGTTTGACCTAATATTTTCATAGCAGGAAAAATAAGAGACTATTTATGCAAGCATTCGAAAAAGAACTCGGAAAAGTTGGCAAACGTTAATTAGTCCCTTGATTAAACCGTTGGCAAATGGCCCTTTACTGAGATATACTGCGGTTCGAACGAGCCCCGGAGTGCTTAGTTTCTATTAGGAATCCTTAAAAAAAACAGACGTTATAAATGTTGTATTATAAAAATAAATATCTTTTACAGACCTGTTAACTAAACTGAGAAATGACGGATGTCGCTGCCTGGTGGCTTTCTGGTACTGCCATATTTGGCAATTGCGTCCGAGCATAGAATGGCATTTCAAAGATGGCGGTCGTAATTCTGAATTCTGACATTTCACAGATAACTTGGTAGATCTCTACAAGGTATCTAACTGAACTTGCTTTTTATCCCTTGCATGCAAGCAAATGCAGAAAATGCGCGTCCCTAGCAATCTTTTACTTTCGGTCTACAAGTCTACAACTAAATAAGACCACGCAACAAATGTACGAATGGAAATTTCGCTCAATTGTTCGTCTATCATTACGAAACTTGATATGAAATGAAATGAAATATATTTTTATTGTGTTGTTTCTTATTTCCTAATTATAGGGGGCCCAAACTAGGGCGACCTGTGTGTCAGGAGCTAGAGGCCATACGGAACATAGTTTAGTATTTATAGCTATGTAGGAACATTGTTGTTAATTACTTTCTTAGTTAATTACTTACAACATACGTACGTGAAGTTAAGATGATATTACAACAATATCGTACTAGCGAGCTGGGCCCGAATTCTACTGTGCACAAGCCTGGCACAAACCCGGCACAAACTTGAATACGACGCATTTGGTATTCTACTAAATCTCACAAGCGCCAGCGAGACGCCGTTCCAACGCCGGTCTGCCGCCAGGCTAATTTTTTTTAAATCTTTATTTTAGGAAAGGCCAAGGCAATCAAATCCGTTCAGCCTGAACCTCTTATTTTATCAGCCGTTTTGAACCGGAATCCCATTAAAGCCAGAGTAAGTTACGTCTAAAGATATCGGCGGAAAATCGTTTCGCAAGTTTGATTTGTAAACACGCAGTGCTTTTTTTGACTGAAGATGTCCCGACGTCTCTGAGATTGGAACTGATATTATAATTGGCTGTAGAATCGGGCACATCATGATGTGCCTCCCTATATCATGATATGCCCCAAGCCATTACCGGGCATATCATGATGTTTAGCACTTAGTATACAAGTCTGTGGCACTACGTGATGTTTTTTGTGTTATACATGTCAAACGAACACGTAGACTATTCAGGGGCTCCGCTGCACTCGCCCCCTAAGCTGCCGCAGTGTTTGTCTCAAGAGATTTCATCGTTTCATGATATTTCACGTTTGGGCACATCTAGGTCAACTATGACATATTCTAGTTCAACGCAATCGATCGATACGACTGTTTATGCTGTAAAATTGTTGGATTTTCATAGTAATCGCAATGGACCCGAAACCTATAGGGTACTTCCCGTAGGCCAACAATTATGAAATTTTGCACAAAGCAAGATCTCATAGCACAAGTAAAGGGAAAAATCTGAAAACAGCAAACTATTCTACAAAAATATTCAATTTGGTTTACATGGATGACATCATACTTTAGTTTTGTGGAAACCTAATTACACGTGTAACGCTCTCCAAGTGTGATCGGAACCCTCGGTGCACGAGTCCTTCTCGCACTTGACCGTTTATTTTTTATAAGGATGGGTACCCTAAAAATGCGTGAGGAAACCTTCTTTATTCATCGCTGTGGCGATGGGTTCGCTCCTACCTACTCACGCAAAATGGATTATTGACTGGTTCTTAACCACCTCATGGGAACAGGCGTTATGCTTTGATAAGATTTGTAAGTGAAAGTATTCTTAGGCTGGATTTTACCAACAAAAAGTTATACCCAGAATAACTATCCCGGGGATAACTTGTATGACAAATGACAGTTCATTAGGAGGTGATCTGATCTAGGTGTCACTGGTGTCTATGAAAAAGTAGAAGATACTCTCGAGTAAAAACTCTTTCGTTGGTAAAATCCAGGCTTAGTAATTTAGTAATTTCTTTTACTCACACGACGTACAGATAGCTGATAGAAAAAAGATTTACAAAGGCGAGCTTATCTCTAATAAAGCGATTTCTTCCGGCAAACCATGTTGGATTCTTGGCCTTAAACGCCCAAATTCTAGTGAGGCGCCAAAAAAAACGAAATCACTTCCAGAAAGTAAAACATAACCCGAAATGGGATCCACTTACATAGTACACACAAATTAAGTCGTTCCATCCTCGCCCTACAGGCCTGGTAATAAGGGTGCGGCGTGACCCTCGGAATTCCATCAAGGAGGCCAGGGCAGGGAATGACCCGAGACTAATGATGTCGTCATTCGCACTCCCCATAGGCGGTGTGACCAGGATTGGTTTTCATATTCGCCTATTACGTACACCACGTTTATAAATATTGAAATTCGTTAATACTGGCATAATGCTAGGAGCAAAGTTTCTAGTGTTTTAGTTCTGTTTAAGTATATTAATAAGACCTATACTATTATGGGGCCAAGAGCAATGTGAGCCTTAAAGAATGGTGATGGGAAACATCGTAAGAAAACCTGCAGTACTTCATAGCTGCGAAGTTGATCTAGTACTGATGTGCCGTTCCCGGCAATACTGAAATTTGACCGGCAATATTGCCGTAAAATGTTTGGGGGCAATATTGCCTCATACATTAGTTTCCCACAAATGGCAATATTGCCGGTAACGGCACATCTACTAGCCCCCTTACGTGTTATGGAGTATTGAATAACTGGTTAGATAGAAGTGGGCACTTTGTGTCTGCCACCCCACACCCCACGAGCCCACCCCCCTAAGGGGTGGTTCCCAGCACTCCATGAAATAAGTCGTGACGCTAAGTTATGCAAGCAAACGCGTCCTAAGGTTATTATACTACAGAAGTGTCGTCTTTCAGAGATTTTTTTATTGCCAAATCTTATGATTGAAAATTGCGGGCCCTTCATTTGGCTGTTTATTTATTGTTTATTTTATTTGCTACCTTATGTTTTTATGGGAGAAAGGTGGGTTCTATCATGCCCCGAAAGAAACAAAAAATATACAAATTCCCCATAATCAGTATTAGTCCTTCGACCCTGGCCACATAGTCTTGTAAGCGCCGGAAAATGGATTATCGATATGAGGAACCCAGTTTTTGTCACTCACTCAAGACGGGGTAGATCGCAGTATATTATATCGGAATAGCTATTTTTCCGTTTTATAGGCATATTTTCGATGACATAATAATATAGCGAAGCGATGGACTAGCACAACAGTGCCTGTGCACCTCGTATGGGGAATGGCGTGATGATATTTATTTATTTAATATTTTTGATAAGTAAAATATGTCAAAAAGAGATCGATAAAAGAGTGGTTGAATATACGGATAACTGTAAAATACTAAAGCACTGTCAAAGAGTGTCAAAGACATATTTATACGCAGTTATATACAAAACAAACTTGTACGTATGTTTTGTGGCTACCGTTTTGAGCAACATTTTCGAGCTACGAGTACGAGACCTTTGGATGTTCCAAAAGAAGGGAGAAATATGTTCATCTGATGATGTTTTAATGAGTTTTCACTTAAAAATTGAATTCATTTGTAGGTTTTAAAGGCATTTTACTCAATGACTATAATTTTACTGTTTCTTTGTAACGAGTTCTTTATAATTCTTTTAATTACATCAATAAATAATGCCCTGAAGAAATATACCTACCCTAAAGAGTTATTGTGACAAAATAACGGCCCGATAGAAATGTAATACCTTCCCATCAAATAATGTGTGTATGAAATACGTGGAGCACACTTTATTTACACACTACAGGGTGTACCAGAAGGGTGTAGTCATATTTTAGGGGGTTTTTAGGGAGACCATTCTGAGCAACTTCCACTATGAAACCGATTTGATCACAGCAACTTTATTTTTCATTGCTCCATACATTTTGGTCCGGGCGGGCGGTCAGCGGTCGCGGTCTTTGTATAGAGAAGTGAAACTTATAGTTGCTCTGGTCAAATCGGTTTCATAGTGAAAGTTGCTCAGAATGATGTCTCTAACAACCGCCTAAAATATGAATAAACCTTTCTGTTACACTCTGTATACACATGAATGTAGCAATTTAAAACAAATAAAATACATGACACGACAATGCTTTTTGCTGCGCCCGTATCAGATCCAATCGAACAAGAGACATCCTCAGGCCCGCAGGCCTTCGGAAAACATGAACGAACTGGATAACGTGCTACACTTTAAACCTAGATAGCAAATTGCTCTTCGTACCGACATTGTCCACCATAAATGTATATGTATGTTACGGACAATTTGATAAGTCTGGTCATTATTCGTAATGCCTTTGAATTAATACTTTGGCCGGTCAGTATGAATAATGACTACACTGTCTTAGGCAAAGTAATAAAACAAAGGCATTATAATGTTTTCGTGTATAAAACCCAAGCTACGCTCGCTTCGCTCGCTCCGCTGGTTGCACTTCTGAAGTCGAATCTGACCTAGCCTACCTAAACCTACGAAAATTGAAACTTAATCTAGTTACAATTTATCACTTGGACCGGGCATTATTCATACTGCCCGGTCCAAGTGATAAAAGTGATAAATTAAGCTTAATTTTTAAACGGACCACTGGCTTTCGGGCATTTTGAATACATACCGGTCCAAGTGATAAATTCATCACTTTTACCAAGGCTCTTCGTCACTATTCATACTGCCCGGTCATTATTCATACTGCCCGGTTAATCAAGTTGCCCGTGACATATACATGTAGAGTTAAATATAGTAATTTTTCCTTTTTTCTTAAATAAAAAAATTGTTTCGTGAAACTCTGGGTTAATCGTTCAGTTTGACAGTTAATACGTTAGTTAGATAATTTTTTTGTATGAACTTGGGTGGGATGAACGCAATGATTTGTTGGTTGGGACTAGTTGGGAGTATCGGCGGTAATCGGCACGTTGATGTTATTTCAAATAAAGCAAATGCTTATCAATTGAAACAAATGACTAGATATCCTATTAGATTCTCGCGAATAAATTAGTTTACTGACAACTTAAATTTCAAAATAGTATCGTGAAACTCAGGGTTAATCCATTAAAATCTTTAGAAAAAACAGTCGCAATCACTATCAAAACGTACTGTGAAATAGTCGGTAAATACCCTTAAAAATACTATCAATATCTACTATTACCGATACATTTGATTTGATGGAGCGCCAAAAGGTCGTTATAGCAAAACTTATCTCACCATGTAACATTTGTGTTACCTAGTTCATTCAACGTCTTAATCAATGGCGGTTTAACGACTCATGTTATATCGCCAATGTCACCTATTTTATAGATATCACTGTATTTCATAATTCATAATTTCTTTATTGCACACAAACAGTTACATAGGACAGTAAAAAAACATAGAAAACGTGTACAAAGGCGAGCTTATCTCTAATAAGAGATCTCTTCCAGCAAACCAAATAGGGATGAGATAGGTGGATTGCTGAGCAGGAGTAGACCCATGTGTACAATACATAATATGTAAGAGAACCTATACAATTATATTATAATTGGATAGGTTCTCTTTCGAGAACCCAGAAATGTTAGTGTTGATCTGTTGCTAGTTTGCTCTACCCGGGAAGGATGTGAAGAGCCGTAGTCCCCAAGTACTTCCTTCAGACAAGAGCGATTGCCTCCCCTTGTGTAAGTTAACTTGATTTAAACATGACTCTGTTCCATAACGAGCTTCAGAGATTTACGCCATCATCGCAACAATTGTGTAAATTACATGCAGAGTTAAGCAATGTAAAATGCCTTCTTTGAATGCTGATACGAGGTAATTACGTCTTTAGGATGTACAATTGTACACTCTATCTCTTTCATTTGCATTTTACGACTGTTTGTTGGTACCGAGTAAGAACGAACGACGACGAAGCTGTACTACATTGTTATTTTTCAAACGTCAATGAACGCTACACTCTAGTCAATTCCATGTAAAGCACGGAGTTGTCAAAGATTACTCGAGTTCGAGTTTGCGGTAACTCACGTTCTAGCGAGTGTCTCTCATGATTCGTTTGAATATAATACGCGCGTTCCTTCACGGCACTTGTGTTCCGATCGTAAATCGTTTAACTGCAACAAAGGGCTATCAGAGCATGAAATAAGGTCCCCGATTCAAGGAAACAACCCTCCGAACCCACGTTTCAAACTACGCAATAAAGAAGTTTTTGCACACTTGTGCAACTATCTGTGACACAAACCGTATGAAAAACCGAGGGAAATCCGTTCATCGAAATAGATTTAGGTTTTTGTTTGAACTGTGGTCTGTGACTGATTCGGGATTTTTCGTAGTTAATACCCATCTATACATAGTCTGGTCATAAGTTTTGTCACATATGGAAAGTTAAATAAATGACACAATAATAATAATATAATAATAATAATAATAATATAACTTTATTCCAGAAATAAAATTTCCATATCTTATAAACTAACAATGAGTTACGCACTACAACCATTTATATATCAAATGAAAGGGTACAAAATACAGATTTAAACCACACTAAAATTATTCAAAATGTCCTCCTCTGGCTTCGATACAAGCCTTCAATCTGCTAGGCCAGTCATCAATCCAAGTACGCACGACAGTCATGTCAATATCGGCGACTGCTTTAATCAGAGATGCTTTAAGTGACTCCAAATTGCGATGGGGTTTAGCGCAGACCTTCTCCTCTAAGTGCTGCCATATTTTATAATCCAAAGGATTCAAGTCTGGACTGGAGGAGGGCCAATCCTCGTGCCTGATAAAGACGATTCCATGGGTCTTGAGCCAGTTTTGGGTACTTTTCGCCTTATGGGCCGGTGCAGAATCCTGCTGGAAAACCCAGTGCCTATTTTTGAACATTGTTTGTGAAAGAGGTTCCACAATGTTTGTTAGGACTGTGTTTTGATATACGAGGGCACTGGTTTTCACTCCTTTTTCACAAAAAAACATCTCTGTTGGACCAAAATAGGAGACCCCAAGCCAAACCATGAATGCCGAAGGGTGATGGCCACGCTGAACACGTGGCACACGTTTGCTCGCTTCTTCACTAGACTGTGCATACACTTTATCATTTTGTTTGTTGTAACTCTCCTCAACATTAAAAATTTTTTCGTCCGAAAAAAGTATTTCGCGGTATTTTTTACCTGCGTACCGTCTTAACAAAACCCGGCATCTTTCGAGTCTGATTTTCGTCAGCCGTGCGTTAAGAAGATGTGCTGTTCTTTTTCTGTAAGCACGCAGTCCTAGGTCTTCATTCAATACTCTTTTAACAGTGGTTCTGCTTAGTCCCATCTGCAGAGCCAACATTTTTTGCTTGCGGACAGGATTTCGTTGGATTCGCGCCTTCACTGCTTTGATGACCGCTGGAGTCCGAACAGTACGAGGTCGACCGCTTCTTTGTTTATCATTTAAACTTGAATCTTCCCTGAATCGTTTGATAGTACGATAAATGAATCTCAGTGGAATTTTCAAATTTTTCAGCAGTTTAAAAATCACTGTTGGTGCGTGGCCGCAACGATGCAATGCAATTATTGCGACTGTCTTCTTTGCGCGTCCACTCCATATTGGAAAATGAAGAATATTCCAGAAAACCTATATTTTTATTTTCTTGAAATATTCAAATTTCGAATTCCCATAACTTTTTTTGTGGCCTCTATTCTAAATTCGAAATTTTACCCATGTGACAGAACTTATGGCCCGACTATGTACTTTTAAAATGCAATGTCCTATCGACTGAAATTTCAACGCACAGCCTAAACCGCTGGACCTATAATCATGAAACTTTCTACAGGGCTTCTGCAGCAGCGTGAGGTTCCACTAATAAGGGATTTGGCGAATTTCATGTCTCAAGAGGGGGGAAGGAGGGGAAAATGAGCAGCAGCAGTTCGTAGTTTATCAGTTAGTTCAGTCGCTTGAAGATCATCAGATCTTTTCTAGCTAATGAACGTTCAGTTCACTTTATACAAGTAAGTGCTTTTGCTATAATCCGATGGCCGCTGCAGAGTGTGTATTTCTTCAATTCGGTTTATTTATTCATAAATAAAAAATATAATATTTATCAATCTCAAATTATAATGTATCAAATATCAATATGTCATACGTTATCTGTATCGTATTCGTATGAATAATGAATTTATTTAGACTCAATAATTGAAACAAAAAGTAAACTTTAGAAAAAACCGACTTCCACAAACCCTATTTGATTAGATTGAGTTTAATACAAACTGTAACCCCTTATCCCCCCACCCTTGGGGAATTAATTTTGTCAAATCCCATCTCAGTGCTACCCCACGCTACTAAGGAACCTCTGTACAAAGTTTCATGGCTCTAGGTCCACCGGTTTAGGCTATGCGTTGCCTGCCCGTCAGCCACGCATTGTATTTGTACCTAGTATTGAGCAGATCTGGTGGCCATATGTGGTCTTCATCAGCAGTTCCGCATCACAATATTATGCTTACCATGTGCATTTGCACGAGTTATTATGAAAAACACAAAAATCACTATAGGTCTGCCTATAATATTTGAAGAGTTCCCTCAATTTCTCCAGGATCCCATCATCAGATCCTGACCTGGTGTCAATGGGACCACCCTTGAGGTATTACCTATACGCCGAAAAAAGATTTGTTCAAATCGGTTCATAATTGGCGGAGTTATCGCGAAACAAACATAGAAAAAAAAAAAAAAAAAAACATACGGGTCGAATTGAGAACCTCCTCCTTTTTTTAAGTCGGTTGAAAAGTAGTAAAATCAATCTATTCTATGTACTTACTCGCTGTAGGATCTGAAAATTGTGAGTAAAATCGATATACGTCAGTCATGTCATATTTTATGGAGTAATAGTAATGAACTCCCCTAAGAAACATATTAAGGTCGTAAGTTTTATATACGGATTTGGGAGTCTGAGGTCGTTGCCGAATCAGGGTGACAGCCATTTTACCAGCGATCAACTTGTCCTCTCATAGAACACAGTCCCGGAAGATTAATGGACTGTGCGGCTACTGCCGCTACTGTTAATAATGCTGTTGTAACCGATGATTTCACTATCAGAAGAGCGGTTAACATAACAGGACACACCCACCTTCACCCAAACTAATTTCGACTTCAGGGCATTATAGTGGTCGAGCTGCGATATCCTGTACATTGATTTGCGGTTTGCTAGCAAAGCTTTGTACAGAGCGTTTACTATTACGGCGTGGACAGACGATGACGCGCCCGCTCCGTCGCCGCTCCCGCTCCGTCGCCGCTCCGCGCCCGGCAATTTCGGCAGTAATATAGGTACTGTTGGTTGTAATGTGTACTTGATGCTAATGACGTCATTGTGATATGGATTACTGATTTGCGTTTATCCTTTGCGAATTGATTAAAGGCCGATCTTTAACTCCAGATAGATATATTGGTCTAGGCAATTGCAAACATAGATTGTCAACGTCAGTGTTTAGTTGTTGACGATTTCCTTTTTCTTTTCTCTAAAATCGTAGACAGTCTAAAATACGACTAGATGCGCTCCGTACACTTCGCCGAAACTCGATCCGTCGTCGGTTAAACCGTTTGTCTAATGCATTATCCACCGCTGCTCATTTCATAAAAAAAAATCAGTTAGATTTGATTAGTTGGTGAATAAAAACTATTTTCACGGTTGAGCGTTTTGCGTGAAATGGTTTGTTTTTAGGGTTCCGATCCTTAAAAAGAAAAAAAAGGAGAATAATAGGTTTTTATTCTCTACGGTACTTCCGGTTGGCCTAGGGTCATGAAATTTAGAATGAAGGAAGGTCTTATAGCACAGTAAAGGGAAAAATCCGAAAACTGTAAATTTCTGTCTGTCTGTCTCACCGTCTGTTTAGACTTTTTCTCAGAAACGCATGGAGGTATATAAAGTTGAAATTAATATCGGTAACTCAAGTCTGTGATCTCTTAAAGTTGTGAAAAAATTAAACTTATAGGTCAACTCAATCAAAAGATACCGCAAAAGATGTCTCAATTTTGCTGAAATTGTTTGATAATCGCAAGGGAATCAAAACCTAGAGGGTACTTCCCGTTGACCTAGAATCATGAAATTTGGCACAAAGCAAGGTCTTATAAGCACAGATGCGAGATGCGCTCCGTACACTTCGCCGAAACTCGATCCGTCGTCGGTTAAACCGTTTGTCGAATGCATTATTCACCGCTGCTCATTTCATAGAAAAAATCTTTTCCCGATGACATGGTACACCGATAGCACGTTTTGTCGAAAACACGCCTAATCGAATTAACCATACAACGAAGAACTTTTCGTCGAAAGCCACCGTTCGTCAGTATGGTTCGTTACTCTGTGCATGACTTAAGATGATGATGATGGAATATAATTAATCTTGTTAACTCTTCACGTGCCAGCCGGTCTATATCGCCCGCGTTCTTTTGTTTGTTTTTTCAAAGATTTGGAACTTATGTACAAGATTGAAAATCGCGGGCCGTGGGCGTGGCCACCAGGCAAGTGAAGACGGAAAACTTGAGAAGCAAGAAAGAAAAACAAAGAGATTAGAAAACATAACCTATAGTTTAATAGAACAAAAAGTGGCCAAGTGCGAGTCGGACTCGCCCATGAAGGGTTCCGTAGTAGCAAGTAATTATATTACTGTATGTTTATGTTGTAAGTTGTAACTTCATAGTGTTTGTATGAATGACGCCACGATACGACCAAATGCAATAGGTTCTGAGGTGTTTTTTTTTAATCCAAGAGTTCTTAATGCCATCAAGAGTACTTGTTATTCTGTGGCGAGAGTGTTTGTACGATAGTTAGATGTGATAAATGGAGAATTGGCCCCAGGCAGCGAGCTGCGCAGATCTTGACGCGATACGATAAGGCGGGTGTGAGAGACGTGAATTTCTTCTACCAATAAATTGGGCTGTCACGAAGTACAGTCGGCGACAGAAAGCTAATGACCGATTTCACCGACAATCCGTGTCTATTAGGGGACAGTTTATTTCCTTTTAGGGGCCACTCAGGGGTTGTTTGACTAGAGTCAGTCACCTAGGCTACTAAGGGACCCCCTAAATTTAATGATAGACCGTCCAGAGTCCTGCCAGCAGGACTTTGTGTACTACCGGTAGGACGCAATGTTTTTGGTTATATGAGGCTTTCTAAGCCTGCTAGCAGGACGCAATTAACTGACATGCATAGTGCGTCTTTTTCTGATTCAGCGAGTTTTTGAATCGTGTTTCTACGATTAGTCTGGCCGAGATGGCGACGAGTATAACACGTGGAGTCCGCGTTCGCGTCAAAGCCACATATTTTGACGAAATTGATGGCCAGAAAAACTGGAGTCGGAAACATTTTGGTGATGACTACGATATTAGTTATTGTTGGGGTACAGGCCCCCGATTTTCGCGCTATCGCGATCATCTCCCCAGTCGAGATATCGGTTTTGATACGGCCTAAATCCGTAGAAAACAATCTCGACTTATATTTACTTCGATCCAAAACGGGTCGAAATATCTCGGTTGGTCGAAAGGCTAGTCGTAAGAATAGCTTTTTCTTGTCTTTGATAGAAATTTCGGTATCTCAAAATCGATATTTCGACCATGGTCATGATCTCGCTAGCGCCAGAATCGCCCCGCAGGACAGGAAGAAACTGCTTTACCTACCACATCACGAGTGGAATCCCTGCATGACATAATCATTTTCTTGTTTATTTTTCTACCCCGTAACCTCTAGAAGCGCCCGCGTCTATTTCTAGATACCTATACCAAAAAATACAAAATGTTTGTCACCCCTGCCTTATTCTATTACGCTCGAAAGTCAAGTACTGCTGGAAGGACAGCTTCTGATATCCATATACAGTCCACAAAATATTGCGTACTGCTGGCAGGACGCACGTCCCTAGGATTGTCCTTCCACGAGCTCCTTCCAGCAGGACCAGGGCTTGGACGTTCTATCATTAAGAGGCCGGCCTCCGAAACAATCCTAGACGGCTGAGAAAAAGAGCTAAGTGTCCCCTAACTGTTGGGCATAAGTATGCTAATGCCCAATTTCCGAAAAAAAAAAATGCGTTTGTTTGACAATTCAAACCTCTTGTCAAGATTTTTTCAGCCAAACACGTGCCGCTATTTTCAATTATTAAACAGTAGGAATGTTACCAAAACAATCGGAAAAAATGTAAATTGTTCAGTTGAACTAATAGAAGAGTTGTCATCGTCCTCTCTGCTGTCCGCACTAAGGGATATTATATCTGATATATATCTGGGATTATATCTGATATACTATAATTTTGAATTTTGAAATATTTTTTCATTAGAATTAGAATTTTGGATATTTTTTACAGTACCTCTATTTCGGGCTTTTACAGTAGGTACCTAACATATAGATTTTAATTAATCGATGTTTTTAAGCAGAATCTCCTCATATCAGCCGACTGACATCTGTCATGTGCCCTATTATCTTTTTCCTACTGTAACTACGTTGCTCGTGCGAAGAGTTCTACGATAAAGTTTTATGAACTGTCCGTCCACTATCCTCTGGCGCCAGTCGCCTGCTTATCAAACAGCGAAGAATGTGTAGAGGACTGATTCGACTGTACTAGAAAAAAGATGTAGGCTTACGTGTTATAAATAGGCAATCTACCTGCGTCTTTTAGATTTGATTAGTTGGTGAATAAAAACTATTTTCACGGTTGAGCGTTTTGCGTGAAATGGTTTGTTTTTAGGGTTCCGATCCTTAAAAAGAAAAAAAAGGAGAATAATAGGTTTTTATTCTCTAGGGTACTTCCGGTTGGCCTAGGGTCATGAAATTTGGAATGAAGGAAGGTCTTATAGCACAGTAAAGGGAAAAATCCGAAAACTGTAAATTTCTGTCTGTCTGTCTGTCTGTCTGTCTGTCTCACCGTCTGTTTAGACTTTTTCTCAGAAACGCATGGAGGTATATAAAGTTGAAATTAATATCGGTTACTCAAGTCTGTGATCTCTTAAAGTTGTGAAAAAATTAAACTTATAGGTCAACTCAATCAAAAGATACCGCATATGTCTCAATTTTGCTGAAATTGTTTGATAATCGCAAGGGAATCAAAACCTAGAGGGTACTTCCCGTTGACCTAGAATCATGAAATTTGGCACAAAGCAAGGTCTTATAGCACAGCACAAGTAAAGGGAAAAATCTGAAAACTGCAAATTTATGTCTTTCTAAAAAATGTTCAATTTGGTTTACATCACACTTTAGTTTTTTATGTGGAAACCTATATACACGTATTACGCTCTCCAAGTGTGATCGAAACCCTTGGTGCGCGAGTCCTACTCGCTCTTGGCTGGTTATTTTTTTTACCTGGGCATACAGTGTTACTGGTAAATCGAGTACATACGTTGGGAGCTAGCATGGATCAAAACGAACTATTGTTACTATTAAACACCCTACCCAAAAAGTTACCGTTTTCGAGTTAGGGGACTTTATAGGTTTTTGAAGAAAACAGTCGCTTTTGAACACATTAAGTACCAGTGGCCCTTTTCTAGGTGGTTCTGTCCAGTTTTTTTGCTAGTATTAGGTATATGAAGAGTTTATTACTTATCTAACAAAAAAACACAAGATACAGGAAAACGGAAAATAAAGTTCCTCTGCACAAATATCTCTCAATAGTTCTCAGTCAGTTTCTCAGAATCATATGTAGGAAAAAAGACGCTTTGCTCGTAGAAAAGTACTGAGAATAAATAACAAAACCAATTAGTTAATACTTTACTAACAAAACAATTGACTACTTAACCTTGATTGAACGATTATAATACCCGCAATTGGTTTGTCGAGAAAATGTTAGATAGGTTAACTAAGTACTACATAGGTTAAATAAGACATCGTCCAACTGACTGATCGATCAATGGTGTTCGGTGAAAATCGATCTAATGACTTTCGTAGTCACGCAGGGTACCATTTCCGATAAGAGGCGACAGGGCACAGTTGTGCTATCCAGTAACAGTGATGCAAGAGTTCAAGTATTCAAGAGTTCACGTATTCAAGAGTTCAAGTATTCAACAGTTCAAGTATTCAAGAGTTCAAGTATTCAAGTAGAATTTTGCTAGTTAGAAATGTCTACCAAACTTAAATATCTTTTTATTATATTTGTGCTTAAGATCAATCTGCTCTGAGTCCAGAGGAGTGAGCACTTTTCATTATTTGAATTCCTATTCCTCTAAAAGTAAGATAAAGGTGAAATTCCACAATCCCCTGTCGGAATGCCCAGCGTCCAGTTTCTCGAAAATTTCCTTCTAAATCTTTGTGTGTTACCACAGTCGCCGCTGCTTACCTCCGCAGTTTCACTTACCTGCCAGCAAAGGTCTTGAAGCATTGCGATGCAGCCAAACAATCCGGTTATCCCATTGTTGTGGCATTCGCCGCATCGTGTGGAAAATTGGAAGTGTCGGCGAGGCCACAAAGAGCCACGCTTTATGTCGAGTTTGCTGCCGTGGCAAAAACCGCGGCTTGTTGACTGATACTATACATGCTCTAGATGATTGCGGTTTCTATAAATGCTGTTCGCAATTTATGATATCGTTAGTGAGGGCTTTAAGTTTTTAGCCGTAGTGATGAAGCTAGAACGAAATGCTATGTCAAGGAATACCGCTTGAATTCTTTGAAATCGAATCTTTGAAATCGATATTCAATGTTAAAATACACACAAATACGTTTTACAGATTGTCATACAAATGATTGAAATTGTAAGTAAGTTAACAGATCTAAAGCTTAATTTATCTTGCTTATAATTCACATTTATATAATAATACCTAATACCATCACACTTTCCATTCGATCTAGATAATTTTTTTCCTATTTTGGGAACACCAAATAAAGCTTAGCCACTCGGGCACTTTTTTTCGGGCCAGGCCGTACAGACAACAACATTTACATAAAGGCACTTACATTGCCTCTGGCCCCACACTATACCCTATGTTGTGGGAACCAGGTACAGCGAACGTCGCATATGGTTTTCTTCCACAGTTTTCTTCCTTCCTAGCCAGCAGCATTCAAACTCGCGCTTGCTTGGGAAGCTCAGCCATGACATGACCGCAACGCCCCACTTGGAACTCAGCCGTTTACCTTTATATGTCATGCAATGCAACTCATGCATGATTTATTAAAGAAACTAGACGAATGTTTGCATTGTGTAGATTTTACTAGAATGTTAGTTATTTTACTCACTGACGCAGCGGTGCAGCGGGTGACTCTACCTACCATGCGAGAGGTCCCGGGTTCAATTCCCGGCTGGGGATAAAGACAAAACAAAACAAAACACCCAGGTCTTTGATGTTAACATGTTTGTAATGTCGCTGATTCTGGTTCCCACGACACAGGGTATCCTAGTGTGGGGCCAGAAGCAATGTATGTATCTCTAAATGTTTGTTAAGGGCTCTACTCACGGTGCAACCTTTCTTGTAACTTGTCGCTGCAACTTGTTGCATGTAACATGTAACCTGCCTACTCACGATGAAATCTGCCTGCAATATGTTGCAAGACAACAAGTTGTAGCAACAAATCGCGAGACAGATTGCATCGTGAGTCCTTTAGGCAGTTAGGCTTCACTGTGTATTTTTGAAAGGGCGGCGAGGCGGGGCGTGTCGTTGTGCGACTGTTGGTTGTGTCAACTTGTGTCCGTTGGGTAAGAATCGTTCTCCTATTTGCTCTAGCTACCTAGTTGTTATGCTGTGCTGGGTCTCGATTCCTATATTTGTAAAATAAATTTGAAAATCATCATTTGACCTGCATCACAATAGCTCAAAACCCATGAAAAATATTAGTTTTTGTGCACGCGATAACGAACTGTCAAGAATAAATAAATAATGTAATGAACCGTTTTTTCTTGGAAATAGTGGTTTATTATTTTAAGCAAAAACAAAAATGCACTATTCCCACACTGTTTCCCTGTGTCGGATATAACTTGCATACAACAAAGTAGATTATGCAAGTACATAATCATTTATCAATCTTAACCCTTAGTTAGTCGCGCCAAAAAAGTTACAGAAGTAGTCGCGTGGGGTGTTCAAAACCCCAGATACGTTTATATGAATAAAACATCGTTTACATGCAAAATTAGACTTTTGTCACAGAAGAGATAATAGTACTCCGTACAGAACGGCCACTCCCTTCCCCGCGCTGATTCAGATACCGCACCCCACCCCTGGCGTCTAGGGACTGGTTGAAATATCAATAGACGCGGCTGAACGCCTGACGAGTGACCGCGCGTATACGGTGAATAATAACCGGTAATATAATATGGTGAAGTTTTGTGCATTATTTGTGTGTCTGTCGTCAACTAGAAACAGCAAAGACAGGAGATTCTTTCGGTTCCCGACTGATGAAAGAAGGTAAGCAACAGCAACTCTATTGTTGTCCTTTTGAGAAATAAAAATTCTAATACCTAACTCCCGGAATGTAACTTGGTCAGCGTTTGCTGTGTGTGTCTCGCTCTCTCACAAGGACAGACTTTGTGCGAGACAGAGACAGAGTTATATGTTTGTAGTACTTACTAGCTACTGACTACGATAATTGATAATAAATAAGTCAGTGTCGTAATATTTTATTTTTAACCGACTTCAAAAAAGGAAAGGTTCTCTTTCATATTTTATTTTCTATGATACCTAGTACTAAACCTTCCGTAATACATAATTATCAATTAAGTACATTTATTAAAGGTATTCATTTCGTGCTATTCGTTGTTGGTGCGATTCAACAACGCGAACGAAGCACTTCGAGTTGAAAAGTAGGTAGTAGGTGGGTCAATCAACTATTTTACCCACACTTTGCTGTCTTTTTTTCCCATAAGAGGTGGCAAAGGCACTGTGCCCACTTTTAGACAGTTATTCGATACCTACCTACTCCATTTTTGTAACTTAATGTATGAAGGATCAAAGTGAACATTATCATTTTTTAGGATTTCAATGAGAACCCGACTAGGACACCTGTTTAAACGGCAGCGCCCCTACAAAGTCACTTCATAATAATGCAAACGCATGTTCGGGTCGCGCCGTCGCTTCGCCCGACGCAAATCGCTGCATTTGCCGCGCCACCAGCCCTAGCAATATTTACGCACACATTTGCACGTATACAAACATCATTGTTCTGCAAGCCGCCCTTAGTCATGTAGTAGTAATAGGTGCTTCCCTAATAGCATTTACCGTTGGCATCCATTGGCCAACGGTTGGAAACCAGTTGGGATATAGTTAGTTAGTTTGCCCACCTAAAACTGACGTTGGCCCAAAAGAAACAAATTATATCAGTTCGCCCAACTAAATACCAACAATGGGCCGACTGCAAGTAGCGCTACCGTTGGGTAAATACTGTTGGTATTTCCACATATATAGCAACGTAGGGCCAACAACCCTTTGTTTGTAGTGGGCCAGCTGCAACTAGTCCTACCGTTGGATAATAGTGTTGGCGTTTCCACATTTTAAATAACATAGGGCCAACAACCCATTTCCAGTAATGGGCCAGATGCAACAAGTCCTATCGTTGGACAAATAGTGTTGGTGTTTCCACATTTTCAATAACGTAGGGCCAACAATCAATAACCACCAATGGACCAGCTACAGATTGCGCTACGGTTGGGAAAATACTGTTGGTATTTTCACATACAAAGCAACATAAGGCCAACAACCCATTGCCGGTAATGGGCCAGATGCAACAAGTCCTATCGTTGGATAAATAGTTTTGGCGTTTCCACATTTTAAATAACGTAGGGCCAACTATCAATAACCACCAAAGGACCAGCTACAGATTGCGCTACCGTTGGGAAAATACTGTTGTTATTTCCACATATATAGCAACGTAGGGCCAACAACCCTTTGTTTGTAATGGGCCCGCTGCAACTAGTCCTATCGTTGGATAAATAGTGTCGGTGTTTCCACATTTTAAATAACGTAGGGCCAACAATCAATTGGCACCAATGGACCAGCCACAGATAGTGCTACCGTTGGGTAAATACTGTTGGTATTTCCACATACAAAGCAACATAAGGCCAACAACCCATTGCCAGTAATGGGCCAGATGCAACACGTCCTATAGTTGGATAAATAGTGTTAGTGTTTCCACATTTTAAATAACGTAGGGCCAACAATCAATTACCACCAATGGACAAGCTACAGATTGCGCTACCGTTGGGTAAATATTGTTGGTATTTCCACATATATAGCAACGTAGGGCCAACAACCCTTTGTTTGTAATGGGCCAGCTGCAACTAGTCCTACCGTTGGATAAATAGTGTTGGTGTTTCCACATTTTAAATAACATAGGGGCCAACAACCCATTTCCAGTAATGGGCCAGATGCAACAAGTCCTATCGTTGGACTATAAGTGTTGGTGTTTCCACATTTTAAATAACGTAGGGCCAACAATCAATTACCACCAATGGACCAGCTACAAGTTGCGCTACCGTTGGGTAAAAACTGTTGGTATTTCCACATATATAGCAACGTAGGGCCAATAACCCTTTGTTTGTAATGGGTCCGCTGCAACTAGTCCTATCGTTGGATAAATAGTGTTGGTGTTTCCACATTTTAAATAACTTAGGGCCAACAATCAATTGGCACCAATGGACCAGCCACAGATAGTGCTACCGTTGGGTAAATACTGTTGGTATTTCCACATATATAGCAACGTAGGGCCAACAACCCTTTGTTTGTAATGGGCCAGATGCAACAAGTCCTATCGTTGGACTAATAGCGTTGGTGTTTCCACATTTTAAATAACGTAGGGCCAACAATCAATTACCACCAATGGACCAGCTACAAGTTGCGCTACCGTTGGGTAAATACTGTTGGTATTTCCACATACAAAGCAACATAAGGCCAACAACCCATTGCCAGTAATGGGCCAGATGCAACAAGTCCTATCGTTGGATAAATAGTGTTGGTGTTTTCACATTTTCAATAACGTAGGGCCAACAATCAACTACCACCAATGGACCAGCTACAGATTGAGCTACCGTTGGGTAAATACTGTTGGTATTTCCACATACAAAGCAACATAAGGCCAACAACCCATTGCCAGTAATGGGCCAGTGCAACAAGTCCTATCGTTGGATAAATAGTGTTGGTGTTTCCACATTTTAAATAACGTAGGGCCAACTATCAATAACCACCAATGGACCAGCTACAGATTGCGCTACCGTTGGGTTTTTATTTTCTTGAAATATTCAAATTTCGAATTCCCATAACTTTTTTTGTGGCCTCTATTCTAAATTCGAAATTTTACCCATGTGACAGAACTTATGGCCCGACTATGTACTTTTAAAATGCAATGTCCTATCGACTGAAATTTCAACGCACAGCCTAAACCGCTGGACCTATAATCATGAAACTTTCTACAGGGCTTCTGCAGCAGCGTGAGGTTCCACTAATAAGGGATTTGGCGAATTTCATGTCTCAAGAGGGGGGAAGGAGGGGAAAATGAGCAGCAGCAGTTCGTAGTTTATCAGTTAGTTCAGTCGTTTGAAGATCATCAGATCTTTTCTAGCTAATGAACGTTCAGTTCACTTTATACAAGTAAGTGCTTTTGCTATAATCCGATGGCCGCTGCAGAGTGTGTATTTCTTCAATTCGGTTTATTTATTCATAAATAAAAAATATAATATTTATCAATCTCAAATTATAATGTATCAAATATCAATATGTCATACGTTATCTGTATCGTATTCGTATGAATAATGAATTTATTTAGACTCAATAATTGAAACAAAAAGTAAACTTTAGAAAAAACCGACTTCCACAAACCCTATTTGATTAGATTGAGTTTAATACAAACTGTAACCCCTTATCCCCCCACCCTTGGGGAATTAATTTTGTCAAATCCCATCTCAGTGCTACCCCACGCTACTAAGGAACCTCTGTACAAAGTTTCATGGCTCTAGGTCCACCGGTTTAGGCTATGCGTTGCCGTCAGCCACGCATTGTATTTGTACCTAGTATTGAGCAGATCTGGTGGCCATATGTGGTCTTCATCAGCAGTTCCGCATCACAATATTATGCTTACCATGTGCATTTGCACGAGTTATTATGAAAAACACAAAAATCACTATAGGTCTGCCTATAATATTTGAAGAGTTCCCTCAATTTCTCCAGGATCCCATCATCAGATCCTGACCTGGTGTCAATGGGACCACCCTTGAGGTATTACCTATACGCCGAAAAAAGATTTGTTCAAATCGGTTCATAATTGGCGGAGTTATCGCGAAACAAACATAGAAAAAAAAAAAAAAAAAACATACGGGTCGAATTGAGAACCTCCTCCTTTTTTTAAGTCGGTTGAAAAGTAGTAAAATCAATCTATTCTATGTACTTACTCGCTGTAGGATCTGAAAATTGTGAGTAAAATCGATATACGTCAGTCATGTCATATTTTATGGAGTAATAGTAATGAACTCCCCTAAGAAACATATTAAGGTCGTAAGTTTTATATACGGATTTGGGAGTCTGAGGTCGTTGCCGAATCAGGGTGACAGCCATTTTACCAGCGATCAACTTGTCCTCTCATAGAACACAGTCCCGGAAGATTAATGGACTGTGCGGCTACTGCCGCTACTGTTAATAATGCTGTTGTAACCGATGATTTCACTATCAGAAGAGCGGTTAACATAACAGGACACACCCACCTTCACCCAAACTAATTTCGACTTCAGGGCATTATAGTGGTCGAGCTGCGATATCCTGTACATTGATTTGCGGTTTGCTAGCAAAGCTTTGTACAGAGCGTTTACTATTACGGCGTGGACAGACGATGACGCGCCCGCTCCGTCGCCGCTCCCGCTCCGTCGCCGCTCCGCGCCCGGCAATTTCGGCAGTAATATAGGTACTGTTGGTTGTAATGTGTACTTGATGCTAATGACGTCATTGTGATATGGATTACTGATTTGCGTTTATCCTTTGCGAATTGATTAAAGGCCGATCTTTAACTCCAGATAGATATATTGGTCTAGGCAATTGCAAACATAGATTGTCAACGTCAGTGTTTAGTTGTTGACGATTTCCTTTTTCTTTTCTCTAAAATCGTAGACAGTCTAAAATACGACTAGATGCGCTCCGTACACTTCGCCGAAACTCGATCCGTCGTCGGTTAAACCGTTTGTCTAATGCATTATCCACCGCTGCTCATTTCATAAAAAAAAATCAGTTAGATTTGATTAGTTGGTGAATAAAAACTATTTTCACGGTTGAGCGTTTTGCGTGAAATGGTTTGTTTTTAGGGTTCCGATCCTTAAAAAGAAAAAAAAGGAGAATAATAGGTTTTTATTCTCTACGGTACTTCCGGTTGGCCTAGGGTCATGAAATTTAGAATGAAGGAAGGTCTTATAGCACAGTAAAGGGAAAAATCCGAAAACTGTAAATTTCTGTCTGTCTGTCTCACCGTCTGTTTAGACTTTTTCTCAGAAACGCATGGAGGTATATAAAGTTGAAATTAATATCGGTAACTCAAGTCTGTGATCTCTTAAAGTTGTGAAAAAATTAAACTTATAGGTCAACTCAATCAAAAGATACCGCAAAAGATGTCTCAATTTTGCTGAAATTGTTTGATAATCGCAAGGGAATCAAAACCTAGAGGGTACTTCCCGTTGACCTAGAATCATGAAATTTGGCACAAAGCAAGGTCTTATAAGCACAGATGCGAGATGCGCTCCGTACACTTCGCCGAAACTCGATCCGTCGTCGGTTAAACCGTTTGTCGAATGCATTATTCACCGCTGCTCATTTCATAGAAAAAATCTTTTCCCGATGACATGGTACACCGATAGCACGTTTTGTCGAAAACACGCCTAATCGAATTAACCATACAACGAAGAACTTTTCGTCGAAAGCCACCGTTCGTCAGTATGGTTCGTTACTCTGTGCATGACTTAAGATGATGATGATGGAATATAATTAATCTTGTTAACTCTTCACGTGCCAGCCGGTCTATATCGCCCGCGTTCTTTTGTTTGTTTTTTCAAAGATTTGGAACTTATGTACAAGATTGAAAATCGCGGGCCGTGGGCGTGGCCACCAGGCAAGTGAAGACGGAAAACTTGAGAAGCAAGAAAGAAAAACAAAGAGATTAGAAAACATAACCTATAGTTTAATAGAACAAAAAGTGGCCAAGTGCGAGTCGGACTCGCCCATGAAGGGTTCCGTAGTAGCAAGTAATTATATTACTGTATGTTTATGTTGTAAGTTGTAACTTCATAGTGTTTGTATGAATGACGCCACGATACGACCAAATGCAATAGGTTCTGAGGTGTTTTTTTTTAATCCAAGAGTTCTTAATGCCATCAAGAGTACTTGTTATTCTGTGGCGAGAGTGTTTGTACGATAGTTAGATGTGATAAATGGAGAATTGGCCCCAGGCAGCGAGCTGCGCAGATCTTGACGCGATACGATAAGGCGGGTGTGAGAGACGTGAATTTCTTCTACCAATAAATTGGGCTGTCACGAAGTACAGTCGGCGACAGAAAGCTAATGACCGATTTCACCGACAATCCGTGTCTATTAGGGGACAGTTTATTTCCTTTTAGGGGCCACTCAGGGGTTGTTTGACTAGAGTCAGTCACCTAGGCTACTAAGGGACCCCCTAAATTTAAGAGGCCGGCCTCCGAAACAATCCTAGACGGCTGAGAAAAAGAGCTAAGTGTCCCCTAACTGTTGGGCATAAGTATGCTAATGCCCAATTTCCGAAAAAAAAAAATGCGTTTGTTTGACAATTCAAACCTCTTGTCAAGATTTTTTCAGCCAAACACGTGCCGCTATTTTCAATTATTAAACAGTAGGAATGTTACCAAAACAATCGGAAAAAATGTAAATTGTTCAGTTGAACTAATAGAAGAGTTGTCATCGTCCTCTCTGCTGTCCGCACTAAGGGATATTATATCTGATATATATCTGGGATTATATCTGATATACTATAATTTTGAATTTTGAAATATTTTTTCATTAGAATTAGAATTTTGGATATTTTTTACAGTACCTCTATTTCGGGCTTTTACAGTAGGTACCTAACATATAGATTTTAATTAATCGATGTTTTTAAGCAGAATCTCCTCATATCAGCCGACTGACATCTGTCATGTGCCCTATTATCTTTTTCCTACTGTAACTACGTTGCTCGTGCGAAGAGTTCTACGATAAAGTTTTATGAACTGTCCGTCCACTATCCTCTGGCGCCAGTCGCCTGCTTATCAAACAGCGAAGAATGTGTAGAGGACTGATTCGACTGTACTAGAAAAAAGATGTAGGCTTACGTGTTATAAATAGGCAATCTACCTGCGTCTTTTAGATTTGATTAGTTGGTGAATAAAAACTATTTTCACGGTTGAGCGTTTTGCGTGAAATGGTTTGTTTTTAGGGTTCCGATCCTTAAAAAGAAAAAAAAGGAGAATAATAGGTTTTTATTCTCTAGGGTACTTCCGGTTGGCCTAGGGTCATGAAATTTGGAATGAAGGAAGGTCTTATAGCACAGTAAAGGGAAAAATCCGAAAACTGTAAATTTCTGTCTGTCTGTCTGTCTGTCTGTCTGTCTCACCGTCTGTTTAGACTTTTTCTCAGAAACGCATGGAGGTATATAAAGTTGAAATTAATATCGGTTACTCAAGTCTGTGATCTCTTAAAGTTGTGAAAAAATTAAACTTATAGGTCAACTCAATCAAAAGATACCGCATATGTCTCAATTTTGCTGAAATTGTTTGATAATCGCAAGGGAATCAAAACCTAGAGGGTACTTCCCGTTGACCTAGAATCATGAAATTTGGCACAAAGCAAGGTCTTATAGCACAGCACAAGTAAAGGGAAAAATCTGAAAACTGCAAATTTATGTCTTTCTAAAAAATGTTCAATTTGGTTTACATCACACTTTAGTTTTTTATGTGGAAACCTATATACACGTATTACGCTCTCCAAGTGTGATCGAAACCCTTGGTGCGCGAGTCCTACTCGCTCTTGGCTGGTTATTTTTTTTACCTGGGCATACAGTGTTACTGGTAAATCGAGTACATACGTTGGGAGCTAGCATGGATCAAAACGAACTATTGTTACTATTAAACACCCTACCCAAAAAGTTACCGTTTTCGAGTTAGGGGACTTTATAGGTTTTTGAAGAAAACAGTCGCTTTTGAACACATTAAGTACCAGTGGCCCTTTTCTAGGTGGTTCTGTCCAGTTTTTTTGCTAGTATTAGGTATATGAAGAGTTTATTACTTATCTAACAAAAAAACACAAGATACAGGAAAACGGAAAATAAAGTTCCTCTGCACAAATATCTCTCAATAGTTCTCAGTCAGTTTCTCAGAATCATATGTAGGAAAAAAGACGCTTTGCTCGTAGAAAAGTACTGAGAATAAATAACAAAACCAATTAGTTAATACTTTACTAACAAAACAATTGACTACTTAACCTTGATTGAACGATTATAATACCCGCAATTGGTTTGTCGAGAAAATGTTAGATAGGTTAACTAAGTACTACATAGGTTAAATAAGACATCGTCCAACTGACTGATCGATCAATGGTGTTCGGTGAAAATCGATCTAATGACTTTCGTAGTCACGCAGGGTACCATTTCCGATAAGAGGCGACAGGGCACAGTTGTGCTATCCAGTAACAGTGATGCAAGAGTTCAAGTATTCAAGAGTTCACGTATTCAAGAGTTCAAGTATTCAACAGTTCAAGTATTCAAGAGTTCAAGTATTCAAGTAGAATTTTGCTAGTTAGAAATGTCTACCAAACTTAAATATCTTTTTATTATATTTGTGCTTAAGATCAATCTGCTCTGAGTCCAGAGGAGTGAGCACTTTTCATTATTTGAATTCCTATTCCTCTAAAAGTAAGATAAAGGTGAAATTCCACAATCCCCTGTCGGAATGCCCAGCGTCCAGTTTCTCGAAAATTTCCTTCTAAATCTTTGTGTGTTACCACAGTCGCCGCTGCTTACCTCCGCAGTTTCACTTACCTGCCAGCAAAGGTCTTGAAGCATTGCGATGCAGCCAAACAATCCGGTTATCCCATTGTTGTGGCATTCGCCGCATCGTGTGGAAAATTGGAAGTGTCGGCGAGGCCACAAAGAGCCACGCTTTATGTCGAGTTTGCTGCCGTGGCAAAAACCGCGGCTTGTTGACTGATACTATACATGCTCTAGATGATTGCGGTTTCTATAAATGCTGTTCGCAATTTATGATATCGTTAGTGAGGGCTTTAAGTTTTTAGCCGTAGTGATGAAGCTAGAACGAAATGCTATGTCAAGGAATACCGCTTGAATTCTTTGAAATCGAATCTTTGAAATCGATATTCAATGTTAAAATACACACAAATACGTTTTACAGATTGTCATACAAATGATTGAAATTGTAAGTAAGTTAACAGATCTAAAGCTTAATTTATCTTGCTTATAATTCACATTTATATAATAATACCTAATACCATCACACTTTCCATTCGATCTAGATAATTTTTTTCCTATTTTGGGAACACCAAATAAAGCTTAGCCACTCGGGCACTTTTTTTCGGGCCAGGCCGTACAGACAACAACATTTACATAAAGGCACTTACATTGCCTCTGGCCCCACACTATACCCTATGTTGTGGGAACCAGGTACAGCGAACGTCGCATATGGTTTTCTTCCACAGTTTTCTTCCTTCCTAGCCAGCAGCATTCAAACTCGCGCTTGCTTGGGAAGCTCAGCCATGACATGACCGCAACGCCCCACTTGGAACTCAGCCGTTTACCTTTATATGTCATGCAATGCAACTCATGCATGATTTATTAAAGAAACTAGACGAATGTTTGCATTGTGTAGATTTTACTAGAATGTTAGTTATTTTACTCACTGACGCAGCGGTGCAGCGGGTGACTCTACCTACCATGCGAGAGGTCCCGGGTTCAATTCCCGGCTGGGGATAAAGACAAAACAAAACAAAACACCCAGGTCTTTGATGTTAACATGTTTGTAATGTCGCTGATTCTGGTTCCCACGACACAGGGTATCCTAGTGTGGGGCCAGAAGCAATGTATGTATCTCTAAATGTTTGTTAAGGGCTCTACTCACGGTGCAACCTTTCTTGTAACTTGTCGCTGCAACTTGTTGCATGTAACATGTAACCTGCCTACTCACGATGAAATCTGCCTGCAATATGTTGCAAGACAACAAGTTGTAGCAACAAATCGCGAGACAGATTGCATCGTGAGTCCTTTAGGCAGTTAGGCTTCACTGTGTATTTTTGAAAGGGCGGCGAGGCGGGGCGTGTCGTTGTGCGACTGTTGGTTGTGTCAACTTGTGTCCGTTGGGTAAGAATCGTTCTCCTATTTGCTCTAGCTACCTAGTTGTTATGCTGTGCTGGGTCTCGATTCCTATATTTGTAAAATAAATTTGAAAATCATCATTTGACCTGCATCACAATAGCTCAAAACCCATGAAAAATATTAGTTTTTGTGCACGCGATAACGAACTGTCAAGAATAAATAAATAATGTAATGAACCGTTTTTTCTTGGAAATAGTGGTTTATTATTTTAAGCAAAAACAAAAATGCACTATTCCCACACTGTTTCCCTGTGTCGGATATAACTTGCATACAACAAAGTAGATTATGCAAGTACATAATCATTTATCAATCTTAACCCTTAGTTAGTCGCGCCAAAAAAGTTACAGAAGTAGTCGCGTGGGGTGTTCAAAACCCCAGATACGTTTATATGAATAAAACATCGTTTACATGCAAAATTAGACTTTTGTCACAGAAGAGATAATAGTACTCCGTACAGAACGGCCACTCCCTTCCCCGCGCTGATTCAGATACCGCACCCCACCCCTGGCGTCTAGGGACTGGTTGAAATATCAATAGACGCGGCTGAACGCCTGACGAGTGACCGCGCGTATACGGTGAATAATAACCGGTAATATAATATGGTGAAGTTTTGTGCATTATTTGTGTGTCTGTCGTCAACTAGAAACAGCAAAGACAGGAGATTCTTTCGGTTCCCGACTGATGAAAGAAGGTAAGCAACAGCAACTCTATTGTTGTCCTTTTGAGAAATAAAAATTCTAATACCTAACTCCCGGAATGTAACTTGGTCAGCGTTTGCTGTGTGTGTCTCGCTCTCTCACAAGGACAGACTTTGTGCGAGACAGAGACAGAGTTATATGTTTGTAGTACTTACTAGCTACTGACTACGATAATTGATAATAAATAAGTCAGTGTCGTAATATTTTATTTTTAACCGACTTCAAAAAAGGAAAGGTTCTCTTTCATATTTTATTTTCTATGATACCTAGTACTAAACCTTCCGTAATACATAATTATCAATTAAGTACATTTATTAAAGGTATTCATTTCGTGCTATTCGTTGTTGGTGCGATTCAACAACGCGAACGAAGCACTTCGAGTTGAAAAGTAGGTAGTAGGTGGGTCAATCAACTATTTTACCCACACTTTGCTGTCTTTTTTTCCCATAAGAGGTGGCAAAGGCACTGTGCCCACTTTTAGACAGTTATTCGATACCTACCTACTCCATTTTTGTAACTTAATGTATGAAGGATCAAAGTGAACATTATCATTTTTTAGGATTTCAATGAGAACCCGACTAGGACACCTGTTTAAACGGCAGCGCCCCTACAAAGTCACTTCATAATAATGCAAACGCATGTTCGGGTCGCGCCGTCGCTTCGCCCGACGCAAATCGCTGCATTTGCCGCGCCACCAGCCCTAGCAATATTTACGCACACATTTGCACGTATACAAACATCATTGTTCTGCAAGCCGCCCTTAGTCATGTAGTAGTAATAGGTGCTTATTATTTTACGAGCGTTCTATGGAGTGTCCGAGGTGTGCTTTTGTGACAATAAGTATTTTAAAACTTATATATTAATTGACTCCTAAACCCTTTTGTTATGTCAAAAAAAATTGCATTGACTGATTGCAAAAAAAATTGCATTGACTGAGCAGAATCGTCCTCCCGGTCGAGTGCCTGCATTGTGCCCGTGCCCGTACTGTGGCTAATTAGTCGTAACAGATCGGCAGCGTGCCGAAGGGAAATGCGCTGCGGTGGGCGGCGACGGCGGGCGAGGCGGCGGAAAAACGAGACCGGTACAAAGTGGCTTCTAAAGAGTTTATATTTTCAAAGGATGCTCTTTAATAATTTTCTCAAAGGCACCTTTATAAAAGGGGAAATTGTCAAAGTAATTCCACGCCGCCGTGTTTTTTAACAAACCTCAGGTGAACGAAACTCTTTGCTCAGACTGAGCGCCAATAGGGTAAGACGAGGGCCCCTGAGGCAAAAGTACATAGCATTTTATTTGCACACTGGTTCTCCTGGTACTGCTATAATGTTTATGCTATGGTGTATCTGCCAAGATACACTGGCCTGCGAGCATATTCTACCTATATCACCTGTGTGATACACAGCTAGGTTCCTGGAGTGATCCGTATCTATGTGCGGTTCAATTCATGCAACTGTCTCAGTCGTGACTCGTGTCTCGTACTGCACATATTAGATAATCCATGAAGCACGTGACATGGTTGAGTAAACTCCCAACCGTAAATAGCATTACGCGATGTGTATAACGTCACTTGTGAATTGTGAGGCGGGTCACCCGACCGAAATGACGACCACGACCACTCTGTCAAGAGTGATACGACTGAGAAGAAGATGACGTCACTACGTGGGGACTAGCCACCTTTGCCACCACGTATGGGAAAAGGTGTGACGCTATTTTTGTTTGTTTGGTGACCACATCATTGTACATTTCTATTCAACAAAAAGAACAGAATTACTATGACAAAAGTAAGGAAAGCATTGGTTTATTTAGTCAAAAATAAATTAGGATTTAAGCTGAACGTACATTACTGACGCAGGCAGTCAATCTTCGAATACATTTTTTTTTGTAAAAATAATAATATCTACCGTTGTTTTCATTACTAAAATGTACAGACCCACCTACTTCAGTGGGAAAATAGGAAAAACAGACCTTGTCAGCCGCCATCAAAAAGACATGATGACTACTAAAGAGTTTCATTGATCTGAGAAGACACTAGCGACTGTAATGTAAATCACTACAAAACGTAATTGTTATTATATTTAGGTACACGCTTTCTATAAACACAAAATCATCCGCGTTAAAACAATACGCGGTAAACCACAAGCTTTCCATTGTTTTGTCTATAAACCTTGTTTATGCCAACGAAGTACAACGTTTCGGATTGTCTTCAATACGACCATAATAAAGGGGATTTTAACTCTATTGCTGCTCCAACCCCATTGTTGTTTGACTTTGGAGGGTAAATACAATGAACCCTATACTATTGAATGAACAACATAAATTTACAGCCCCTTCTTAGTTTAACCCCCAAACTCGAGCCATTTTTTTTATTTTTTTTATAAAAAAAAAATACATTAAAATTAGTTTGACAGTGGGTACCAACGTCAAAAATTAGACATTCATTGACGTCTTGGTAACCACTGTCAAAATAATTTTAATGTCAATATTTTTTTTATATAATTTTAATGTCAATATTGTTCCAAGGACTCTTTTGTCCTTACGCTACCCTGGGTGTATTTTACATTTTCATATTTTCATAAAACCATGAATAGGAAATGTAGATTGCTAAGTAGGAAAGATACTAGGTACTTACTTAAAATTTTATCTTACGAATACCTTGCCAGGAATAAACCAGTCTAGATATCGCAGGTAAAACTAAAATATTCTACCTCAGCCAATTGAAAACTCAAAGTGCAGCTATCTCACCCAATAAATTGAGTATCGAACCGTGACGTTACCCCGAGACGTGCACTAAACTAGAAATAAAGTCTTACTGCTCGTTTACACATTATCAAGTTTAGTTAGTTAGTTCAATAATATAACATAGCGTCACGCCTTTTAATATCCAGGGTAGCAGAAGCCCAACCGTGCCCTTTAGCAAGTAATTCAATACTTAATTTTGCTTGATGCGGGCTCGCCCATTGCCGCAGGGAGTAATAAGGTGAATAATTAATTTAGTGTATACGAATGCTGTGTGTAACAGAAGAATACGAAGAACAGAAGAATTGATCACTTCCTACTTCTTCTTATCTTCTTACTTTCGAAAGTAAGGAACATTATTAAAAACTTTTACTTAAACTTATTTATTTATTTAGAGAATCAACAGCGTTAGGAAACAGATTATGAAACCGATTCGATCAGCAGGAAGAAGTTAAAATAGAAGGTCCATATAAACTTTGTATTATAACATATCGCAGAAAAATGATAGAATTATTGATTAAGCTAAATCCCTAGAATGAATACATGAATACATAATTTCACTAGACAGATCTAGTGATTTCGCAAAATCCCTGAACTGGTTCAGTGAATCAGCAATAAGTAAGTTTGTATGTTAAATCAAATGTTTATTTGGTAATAGGTAAAATTTCAATTATGCGGGATGTTTGGACACCCTATATGTGTTATAACATTAACATCAAAGAGGTAATCGTATCATTTTCCAAAATTATTAACTGTGATAACTTCTGACAGTCGCATTGGCCATCTCCATCAACCCGCACTGAGCCAGCGTGGTGGAGTATGGTATGGCTCAATATTACTCGTATCCGGTAAAGATCCCTCGGTGGGAACATAAATGGGCTAAAACTTTATGACGCACGGAACTTGACAGTGTGTAAACGCATCATCTCATCGGGTCACGTATTTCATAGTTATATTTCAGAGATTTCAGACATTTTTCGGTCGCTGACTTCACGGGATCATTGAAGATAGTTTAATCAAACAAAAAATCATATTCTGTACAAATTTATATTACCAGGTTTTCTATAATATTATATAATTATCATCTTTTCGTATTTTTTTTCTCTATTTTCCTATACTTACCATGTTTACAATACAATACTTACAATTTTACATTGTTTGATACTTATATTGAATGCTTTTTTTTCAGGACGGAAATATAATAAAAAAAAAATATACGCGTGTAGCACCGTACACGTGTTAGAAGTAAAACTTCTGTAGCTAGATCATTAAGTGGTACCTATACTATACACCTATACCTACCTATACTAAAAGAGATTTAAATTTCCAATTTTGAGATCCAATCTCTGCTTCAAGGCTTCAAGTTACTTTTAAGTTTCAGACGTCCGATTATTTGAAATTATTTTATACTTGTACTTACTTTTAATACGTCATGTCATTTATTTCCCACCATTCCTTATCTACAATTTGTCGCGCTCGTGGTGATATACTTAACTCATTCAATAGTGTCACTACTATTTGCATCTCGCTCAGATTATATACCATCTGACGTCACGTCTTTAAGCCGTCTCGCTCAAATGTATGCATTGCTTTGCTTGTTTTCTCAGAACAAGTAAACCAATAGAATAAATAATGGTCACGTGACAGCGTACTACCCCAATTGTCAAAGTTGTTTTCTATGCTAACTGAGTAACCATCCAATTTAAGATGGTCACCGTAGCTTACAAAGTGTCAGCACTTGGAATCCTTTCAAATTTTGTCGGGTCGCCATTTGAGTCAGATTGTGGACAGATCTCTGCAGCCGGTCGGACGGAATAAATTGATTAATCAGACAAAAACCTTTTGCTAAAAAAACAAACAATCGCAGGAATATCCTCAATAAATGCACAATGTCTTGTACAGTGCGTGGGTGCCGATCGCGTGCGAAAAGTAAAGAAAACGGATGTGGGAATTTGAGCTTCCATATGTGAGTACCTAAAACCTATATTTTCTCGTGTAAAAAACTATTGGGATGTTAAAATATCAATTAAAATAAACTTCCCCGACGGTTTATTATCCAAGATTGCCGTAAACATTGGGTTAAGATCAAAACTAGGTACTAAAATTAGAGAAATAAACAAATCTAGACTAGTCATGGAGAATCTTGTCGATGAAATGTTATAACAAAAAAACTGTCATGCTTATTTTGTGTATTCCTTCAGATAGATAAATCTTTAGACATTTATTAGCCAAGCAGGTATATCAATTATTTATTACATTTTTGTATTTAATTGTTTCAGGATTTGACGACTGCGATGGAACTATAAGATTTATCAAAATGTTTAACAATTTGTTTGACGTCATGAATAGCCGGAGCATTCGCGCAAAGGAGTGGAAAAAATCACTGAATCCAGGAAATATCGAGAGAGTGAAGGATTTATTTTGAAAGACGGACGAAAACGATAATTTTTAGATGACAGTAAATATATTTTTTTGTTGTGAAGTTATACAATGTGTTTCAAGAGGCCCTTCAAAATAAATAACATTGTTGTTGTGTAAATATGTGTTTTTGTTTAAATAGCCCATTAGGAAAATCGATGAATACAATAAATTAAAAATACTTTTCTGTAGTAACAGCGCTTGAATTTAATTAATAAAAAAATCTATTGAATGGCATTTATAAAAATTTGATGTACGATCCCTTCCACTTTTTTTAACAACAAAACGGAGCTTGCTCGATGTGTTTTATTGGTCCAGGTTTTAGATACATTTTAAATATGATTGATGTAAGTAAACCTATGACGCCCTAAATAATTACCTTTATGAGCGTCTTCAGGATCTCACTCCAAAGTAAAGTGGCGCCAACTAGTGAGCACAAAAAAGGCACCATCATTTCAATTTTACTTAGTGTAAAGTTGCATCATTCATAATTTCTTTATTGCACACAAGTAATTGTGAAAACAAAACATATATGAAGAACAAAGGCGAGCTTATCTCTAATTGTGTTTGTATTTTTTCTACATTTTTATCGATATCGATAGAGCGGCAGTCTGAGGGCAGGCCCATCCCTAGTGGCCAGCGTTTGACAGAAGGGGTAGTACGCACTATCAAATCGCTTTACTGATAAACGTAATGCCACCTCTTTTTTTCTAACGGAAGTTTTGGTTAATGAAAGTAGGACAGCATTACCGTCGAAGGTTTCTGCTAATCATCGTTGCTTCTATTGGTTTACTTGTTCTGAGCTTGTTTTAGAAATCCATATCGACCCGTGTGACATTGATGAAACTCTTTTCTTACAAACTGTATGGATCGCATCGCACAGCTGTCCAACATAAGTACCGGTTCCAACAAAGAGGTTGAACGAAGTAGTTTGAGTCATGCATGCTAGTTGGTTTTGTTTGTGGTTTGTCCCAGCCAGCGGCGGCGGCGGCGGCGGCGCCATCTTGGCCATACCGGAAATCAAGAACTCGTGGAACAATGCTTAAAATAATTTTTATTTGTTAACGTTTCATCAGGTTTTTCTCTCACTAATTAACATTCTTTATTGTACGAATGTATTATTATCTTATCTGATAAGTTAAAAACCATATTAAAAATAGTTGCGGTTTTAAAAGTCTTCAGCCGACCCTGACGTCACCGATTCCAATTTCCGTTACATTTCTTAGCCACTCGTGATAGCACCCGGCTAGTAGCAATTGAAAAGCAAATATATGAATAACCCACAGTTGAGAGGTTAAATAAATTTTACCCCCGTGCCCCAAGAAGTTTTACTTCAAAAATATGTTATTTTTACCCTGTTATGCGGATGTTCTAACGGTGATGGAAAAAATCGTGAGGAAACCTTCATTACCCTGCTCCATAGCTGCCCCCTGTCACGCAAAATGGAGTATCGAGTGAAGTCCACACATGTGTGTGTACACGACATTTTTTACGATGGTAAGGATCCCTTCATGCGCGAATCTAACGCCCAGTTTCCTGGGCGCTGATTAAAGTTAACAGGTTGGTTAAATCAGTTTCGGCCAATCAAGTTCCGTCATTTTGAATAATAGCGGTTCGTGATTGGCTGAAGCTGATTTTACCAACCTGTTAACTTTAATCAGCGCCCAGGAAACCGGGCATAAGAATACTATCTTTTCTAATTTATGTAATAAATACGAAAGGAACGCACAGTGGTGAACAAAGAATGGGCTAGAACTATTCTGTTTTTAAGTTACGAAGCTAAAACGAAAGACAGTTTCAAGTCGTCAAGAAGACTCGTGGAGTTAAACTACGAAAAGATTACGTTCTTAATGCGGCATTATTCAGAAATGCCGTGAGAATTACTTTCAGTACTTGCAGGAGCGACTTCGAATGCAAGAATTTGGAATGCTATCGGTCCTGAATTCCGATATCTTTACGGCGATTCAGTGAATAACTAGTAGTAGGTTATAGGTTAGGTTAGTAGACTAGTCCAATCTGGGCTGCCGAGTTACCGTAAGGTCTCCATTGGTAACAAAAGCTATAAAATAACCGGCCAAGTGCGAGTCGGTCTCGCCCACGAAGGGTTCCGTACCAAACGGCAAAAAATCATGTCTGTTGTATGGGAGCCCCCTTTTATATTTTATTATAATCTGTTTTTTTGTTATAGTGGCACATTACTGTGAAAATTTCAACTGTCTAGTTATCAGGGTTCATTAGATACAGCCTGGTGACAGACGGACAGACGGACAGCGGAGGCTTAGTAATCGTACGGAACCCTAAAAATGAGTTTATAAATCTATGGCTACATTTTATCACCTGAAGAATCGCACTGATTGTTTCCTACATGATCTCCATTGCCAGGTCATTAAAACGCCATAATGATATCGGAATCGAGGCCCTACACTGAAGAACTCTGGTATTAAAATCGGGGCTTGAATTTGCTTTCCATAACTTTTGTGTGCAAACCTCAGATTTTATCAGGATTCCTTTTAACTGCTCATCTTTGGAGCGCTTTCAATGAGGACTTTGCTTTCCATTGTCTTACTGCTAACGTCCAATAAGAAATTCTGCGAGAACTATTTAATAAATCAAAATAGGTGGAGATGGGCATATTATGAATTAAAACAAAGGAGACCTTTGACTTGCGGTGACAGGTGGACTTAAAGCTTTTTGACAGGTTCGTTGCATTAAGTTGCGTAGAACTAGCGCCCCCCTATAAACGTCAAGTCAAAAGATCGTTGGAAGACGTATTAGGCATTTGACTGTTTGACCAAAAATTGTGCCCCAGAAAGTGACTTTACATGATTTATGCATGAGCTATGTTCAATTTACACGAAATGTATTTTGTGATGCGAGTTTCACTAAAACTTTAACTGAGCGCATGAAAAACTGGATTGCGTTGTCTGTCCCAGTTTAAGTCTGTAATTGGCTGGATGCAGTTAAGGCGAGTATGAGGGTGAATTATTATTTTAATAATTCTTATCATCATCATCATCACATAAGGGGTGCTTTTTGAAGTAAAACTTCTTGGGGCACGGGGGTAAAATTTATTTAACCTCTCAACTGTGGGTTATTCATATATTTGCTTTTCAATTGCTACTAGCCGGGTGCTATCACGAGTGGCTAAGAAATGTAACGGAAATTGGAATCGGTGACGTCAGGGTCGGCTGAAGACTTTTAAAACCGCAACTATTTTCAATACGGTTTTTAACTAATCAGATAAGATAATAATACATTCGTACAATAAAGAATGTTAATTAGTGAGAGAAAAACCTGATGAAACGTTAACAAATAAAAATTATTTTAAGCATTCTTCCACGAGTTCTTGATTTCCGGTATGGCCAAGATGGCGCCGCCGCCGCCGACGCCGCTGGCTGGGACAAACAAAAAACCAACTAGCATGACTCAAACTACTTCGTTCAACCTCTTTGTTGGAACCGGAACTTATGTTTGACAGCTGTGCGATGCGATCCATACAGTTTGTAAGAAAAGAGTTTCATCAATGTCACACGGGTCGATATGGATTTCTAAAACAAGCAAAGCAATAAATACATTTGAGCGAGACGGCTTAAAGACGTGACGTCAGATGGTATATAATCTGAGCGAGATGCAAATAGTAGTGACACTATTGAATGAGTTAAGTATATCACCACGAGCGCGACAAATTGTAGATAAGGAATGGTGGGAAATAAATGACATGACGTATTAAAAGTAAGTACAAGTATAAAATAATTTCAAATAATCGGACGTCTGAAACTTAAGTAACTTGAAGCAGAGATTGGATCTCAAAATTGGAAATTTAAATCTCTTTTAGTATAGGTAGGTATAGGTGTATAGTATAGATAGGTACCACTTAATGATCTAGCTACAGAAGTTTTACTTCTAACACGTGTACGGTGCTACACGCGTATATTTTTTTTCATGTGTGTTTCAGGAAACACTCGGCAAATCGTAATAAATTTCTGGTAAATGTAATTTGACTATACATATAATCTAAGGTTTTCATGATGGAAAACGTGTTTGGACAAAATTTTAAAAATGTCTCACTCTGATGGAACGACTAGAAAGAGACAGTGAGTCAGACAGGGCCCTGCCGACAGCGTAGTCTAATAGGCCCATACGAAACCTAACTACTAGACCGAATCCTGTTTTTTAAATGGGTCCAAACTGTTGGGTCACCTTTTTTAAATTGATTTATACTTAAACCTTGTGCAACTTAATACTTGTGCAACTGGAATTTACAACATTACAGTTTTTTTAACTCCGTTGTTTTCATTTGCCTTTTGGTTACGAAGAGTCAGTTACTGTAACTATACGTAAATATATAAAGTATGGAATTGTAGAAGTTCATTAGAGTTTAGCGGTAACTCACATTTTAGTAACACTACGTGGTGAAATGAAAACAAAAATATGTTTATATTTTTTTACTTTTGAAAACTTAATTTGACCATGGAACTTGTACGAAAAAATATTTATTTTTTTAAATTAAAAATCAGTTTTAAGAAATAATTTAAAATTCGTAAGAGAAATACGCAGTGTTTTAAAATAAAATACTTCCACTTGCACTTCAAAAATTGCTTGCAGTGCAGCAAAATACCGAAATGTTGTCGATATACTCGCCTTAAGCTGTGCCTTAAGTTAGAGAAACATCGCGAGTCGCGACGTCAACTACAACAAATCACTTGCAGTAAGTAGAACGAGACGGTTGTGCTAACCTAACGAATTAAGAAGGTACATCCCTGTTATAGTTTGTTTAAGTTCCGAATAAAAATACATTAGTTTATGTTGAATATTATGTACCTACCCCCAACTCGGTATCATTTTTATTCATTTTGTTCCATTCGGGGAATCAAAGTACAAACTAATACGAACGAGCAACTTTACTTTCCCTAAGATACCAATGACCGCAAACGAATAAAGAAATTGGAGCTCCCGAGTAGGACTCTATAACCTAACCTACCCATAGTAGAAACCAACTTATATTCAGCTGATAAGGTCAATATGTATCTACTGAGGGTAGTTTTTTTTTCGTTTAACGAAACCTGCATGTTTCTTGGGAAAATTTGTTCATATTGATTGGTATCTATATCATTCCCCGAAAGAAACGAAATTAATAAAATGTCACCATGTAGATAATAAAACCCTTTTCCTTGCCCTGTGGTTTGCTGGAAAAAATCTCTTGTTAGAGTTAAGCTCGCCTTTGTAGATGGTCTTTCTAGGTAGACGCAAATTGTCTACGAAGGACATGTCAATTCGTATGTAGGATGAGTGAGAATTGATAGATAGATATCCTCAAAATATCATTTTGACAGGGATTGCGAGAGACAGCTACAGCTTTGGCTATAAAGTCCATAAGTTAGATTATTAATAAGCTCGCCTTTATACATTATTATTCTTTCATGTTTTTTTTCTGTATATATGTTTTGCGGAGTACAATTAAAGAAATTACGAAATTACGAATGTGTTAGATTAGAATATTGATATTTTCAAATAGATACCTATCCGATATCATACTAAAATAAGTAGAGTTTTGTTCGTTTATACCTGAGAATAGTTGAAGGATTTCTTAGAATAATTCATAAGTTATTAACATTTAACAGAAGAATTAAAAGTTATTCTGGTATAGATACTTTCTTCGGAATACTTTAAAGTTCTCAAAACTCCTATTTGATACCTAACTATGTTTACTAAGTTCGTGTAAGTATTCTGTTAAGGGCATGTAAAGGGCAGTAAATTCAACACCCACTTCGTCAACCACAGCTAGTAGCAACCCAAAAACAAAAATTATATAAAAAAATATCACACTAATTTCAGTACAGTTCCGATATTTCGTTCATCATTTCACAAGTTTATCTGCCCAAATCCACAGTAAATTGGAGCACCATCTGCTACAAACGATACAGAGCATTTAATAATTCATTACTGGTGCCGAACCTTAATCGAGGAATTATTTATTGAGTCAGTACACTAGTGAGTTGTTTGTTTGTTTGTTTGGAATTTGCAGTGGTAATCCGCAGCTTTGTGAAGTAGACTGGAAAAGTAGCGGCACATTAGCCGGATAACTGGTAATTAATTAATTTGTTGGCAGGATTAGTTGAGGCTGATTTCATCTCTAATTTGGTGTGTTGTTCCTATGAGAATACAGGGTAACTTCTTCACTTATGTATGTTATGTTGATCACGAATAACGAGTAGTCCGCAAACGTTACCATCATATAATTTCTACGATAAATTGCCGAACAATCTACTGATACACTGTCAAAATCTAGTAAAACCCTGGCCATATAATTTATACATAGATTTAGTTGCCTGGGAAGGTACGTAAGAAACTTCTGTTTAATGTAAATGGTATGTTTGAGACTAGACCCTACTCAGGGATACCTCGTGTGAATGAGTTTATTTATTTATACCGTAGTCCCTAGGGCCTAGAGGCTATATCCAACTATAGAACGCGTATGCCACCGATCAAAACACACAGCAGGTGTGTGAAACCAAGTTCGCGACACACCAGCCATAATTAATCATTTCATCATTTCTTTATAGCACAAAAATATTTGAAAATACAAGAAATACTTAGATATGTCTACATAGTGAGGTAACCTGCTCAGAATTATGTCCCTAACAATCCCTTAATATATGGCTAAGGGATTCAATTTCACCCTGTATACCTAGCTACTGTAGTAACAGTAATAATAGTCATGACGTCACGTCTTTTTCCAGTACAGGGTGAGAAAGGGCTAGCCCACTGCCGCCGCTTTTGAATAAATGAAACGTTTTCTCATGATGATTTCCTTCACTGTTAGAACATCCGTCTAGATTTAGCTCATCGTCAGCACCGGGATATGTACTACTTGCTTTTAATATAGTTACCAGGTTTTAAGCCGACCCGCGCAGCCAGTTTATGGCTAAGGGTGGAACGGAAGGATGAAATCCTTTCTGGAAATTGAATCAGATTCCCTGGGGGGCGTTGGGAAACGAGTGCCGTGGCCAAATTATTTACAGACTGGACTCGCGGCAACAATCGGGCATTGGCATGCCGCCAAAATGAGAGTTCGTCTACTAGTGAATCACTAGTTGTGGTACTTAGAGTGGGTACCCGGGTTTACGGGTATCCGGGATGAATCAACATAAAACATAATCAAATGTGTTCATTTACAATTAAACACGGGACACGTCATTTTTCGGACACTACTTTGGACCACACGGTGGAAGTAGAAGGACGAAGAAACCACAGCTGTTCATCTACTACTAGTGAATCAATATGGTAGCTATGTTGTGTCCTTTTGAACAATCGATAATGCTTTTCACATTAGAAGTTTAAAAAAAAATGGCCCGCATGTATTTCAGTTATATTGTTGTGCGAGCACGAAAGGTACGCAAACATAGAAATATAATCTTGACGAGACGTGACGTCAAGGCCAGTGGCATGATTCCCGCGCATTCGATATAAGATATCTACACTTATATCGAGTGATTTTGTATGGAAATCTGTCAATATAGGTATCAATATCCGTTTATCGAAGGCGCGAGAGTCATGCCACTGGCGATTTGTGGTGGTTGAAATTCGGACACAACCATGTTAAATCATATTATACCATTTTCTATGTCTCAAATGGTTTTAAAAATACAAAATGGCAGCCTATCTCCCCTTCAGTAATTTGCAACTTATATAAGTAAAAAAATACGCGTGTAGCACCGTACACGTGTTAGAAGTAAAACTTCTGTAGCTAGATCATTAAGTGGTACCTATACTATACACCTATACCTACCTATACTAAAAGAGATTTAAATTTCCAATTTTGAGATCCAATCTCTGCTTCAAGTTACTTTTATGTTTCAGACGTCCGATTATTTGAAATTATTTTATACTTGTACTTACTTTTAATACGTCATGTCATTTATTTCCCACCATTCCTTATCTACAATTTGTCGCGCTCGTGGTGATATACTTAACTCATTCAATAGTGTCACTACTATTTGCATCTCGCTCAGATTATATACCATCTGACGTCACGTCTTTAAGCCGTCTCGCTCAAATGTATGCATTGCTTTGCTTGTCTCTGTGCCCAGTCCCTTTATTTAATTGATCGAGTACGTATTTTCAACTATTCCAAGTTAATGTGTACCTGCGGGGCTACCATAACGCTTGCCACTCACCTCAGTCGCGCAGATAAATGACAAAGAAGATGGCTAAATCAATATATGGACGACTGCCCCAGACATGTACAAAGACTTCTCAACAGCCAATAGCATTTAAATATTCATTCATAAATTTAATTTACTGCGTCTGTACCTATTTAGTTTGTAGAACTTGAAGAAAAAAAAAATTAAATATAGGTAAATAAGAGTTGTTACTCAATACTCCGTGATTCCAATATGATTCCGTGACCTTTGCCGTCGCTAGAAATAAGCACCATTTTGCAATAACATGCAACATAACGCCATCTAGCCACTCCTCTGGAAACCTCCTGTTTTCAACAGTTTTGCTAGTTGGCAATTGGCAATTATGTTGCATGTTATTTTTAACGATGGCAAAAGTCACTAATCAATGGCGGAATCATAGAGTATGAAGTGACAACTCTTAATTATTTAATCATTTCCTTCAAGTTCTACAAACTAACTAAAGAGGCAGTAATTTATGAGAGAATATTTAAATGCTATTAATTAGCGGTGGGCGAACCGAGCCCTCAATCCGGATTGATTCGATTCCATTTCCATACGAGCCGAACCGAATCGTCTTTCTTACAGAATCGGATCAACTCGCATTACGCGACGCGCGAGACGCTTCGTTCGTTCACCACAGAGCGAACAGTACAGACCCGCCTCACATCGATACGAGCCGGTAGACCCTCCTTACACCGATACGAGTCGGTGACTCGGATCGATCGATCTATCGATGGCGGCTGAGCGAGGAAACGGAAACAGACGCGCGCGCGCGCGCGTTCGAACCGGACGGAAGTTAGTTCCCTCGGAAGTTAGTTCCTTCAGATCAGACTTCTTTCTAGCACTTTCTCACTCAGTCAAATTAAAACAATGTAAAGTGTCCTGCAAGATATGTGGTTGCAGTTACAAGTATCTTGGCAATACTACCTCAACGCTGATGAAACACCTAAAGCACAAACATATAGTGCAATATAGCGAAGCCATTGGACTACTAGCCAAACTCCGCATTACGTACTTTTTTTTACCTCCTTCCTTATGAATATTCAAGAATATGACTATTTTATTAACATCATGCATTGCAAAAAAGTACTATAGAGGTAGTCATCCATCAGTTTACTAAAAAAATATCACTTGATTAGGCACTACTAACTAGTTATACTCTTTGAACCGGCAAGCATAGCCAGGGGTCGTCGACCCGTTTCGTCGTCGTCGTCGATGATGGTTCGACTCGCATCGCGACGAGTTACCTTACCACCCCCCGCCCGCCGCCTGCTCCCGCGTGTTCGCATCGCATCGGCTCGTAACGCAAACCGCGAACTCGTATGGGCGTATGGGTGATACGAGCCCGAGCCGACTCGTATCACGATCCGAGTCGGCTTCAAATACGATCCGGGTGATTCGAGTCGAGCATAATCGCGACTCGTATCATCGCTACTATTAATGCTGTTGAGAAGTCTTTGTACATGTCTGGGGCAGTCTATTTGCCAAATTGCCAACTCCTTTCGCGTCTCAATGATGTTTCTCCATAAAATAGCGCGCATTCATTATGATATGACATTAAATTGTGACAAAATGCGTGGCTGGGGTGACTGGCGTGCCTTATGCTACCCCCGCTAACCTATACATACCTACTTTGCTAGGATTTTTTAGGGTTACTTCATCGCGAAGCATTTAATTTTATTCTTGACATTTCCTTAGTCCGCCATACGACATACCTCGATTTTGATATTTTACTTCAACATTATTGACTGGCATGAAGCATTAACTTTAAAATTACAAAAGCTTATTAAAATCAAAATCGTATAATTTCAACAGTTATAACAACAATTCAACTTTAAAATATGTATTACAAAAATTACATACAAACAAATAAGCGAAACAATAAGCCATTAAACTTATGGCTCTGTAAGCTGTAGACCTCGCTTTGGCCGTTTACTACAGATAAACATTAAATAGGTAGGTATAACACGTACTTAGTAGCTAAACTGCTAATTTGTGACTTGAACTGCACTATATAATAAAAAGTGGCTTTAGAACAGTTCTAGGTACCTACTTATTGTTTTCAAGAAGTCTTAATGCAGCCATCCATCACATCGGAATTTGCTTGAAAACTAAATATCACATTTGGATGATTCTAAGTGACTTTATGCGATTACTAGCTGCCCGTTGCGCGACTACGCAGCGCGTTTTAGGTACCTATTCCATAGTTACCGGCCACAAAACGATTCGTTCATCATTTTAGAAATCCATATCGACCCGTGTGACATTGATGAAACTCTTTTCTTACAAACTGTATGGATCGCATCGCACAACTGTCAAACATAAGTTCCGGTTCCAACAAAGAGGTTGAACGAAGTAGTTTTTGGTCACGTCACTGGTTTTGGCCATACCGGAAATCAAGAACTCGTGGAAGAATGCTTAAAATAATTTTTATTTGTTAACTTTTCATCAGGTTTTTCTCTCACTAATTAACATTCTTTATTGTACGAATGTATTATTATCTTATCTGATTAGTTAAAAACCGTATTGAAAATAGTTGCGGTTTTAAAAGTCTTCAGCCGACCCTGACGTCACCGATTCCAATTTCCGTTACATTTCTTAGCCACTCGTGATAGCACCCGGCTAGTAGCAATTGAAAAGCAAATATATGAATAACCCACAGTTGAGAGGTTAAATAAATTTTACCCCCGTGCCCCAAGAAGTTTTACTTCAAAAAGGCTCGCCTTGTTACATAAAATATTCTCCATTTTCCAATGTTTTGCGCAATATTGATATTTGAAGCAAAACTTAACATACAATAATATCACCTCTCTCCCTGCTAGTCGGGTATTCGGGTATCCGATCTAAACTGACAGTCCTACTTACATACGAGTAGAAAGAACAAATTGACAATACTGCGAGAGCATTGCTCGTGGTTGAACGGTATTTCAGAACAACTTGACTCCGCGTGTTGTGAATTTACAGTGGCGAATTTGTTCAAACTTATATTTTGTAGCTCACACACACTATGTATTCGAAAAATATTTATTTGCATTGCTTTGCGGTATTTTGAATTTAAAACTGGATCTGTTAGACTCTTTGATCATAAAGGTTAGACTATGTAAACCGTCCATATCAACATGGGGTTTTTTCTAGTGAATCTTCCTGAATAAATGGGACGCAGTCCTATGAAGAAAACATGATTAATAATTGAAACAAAAGTAAACTTTAGAAAAATCCGACTTCCACAAACCCTATTTCATTAGTTTGAGTTTAATACAAACTGTAACCCCTTATCTTCGGCGCTATCGGGGCACATACATAAAAAAACAACATCCGAACGAATTGTAAACCTCCTCCTTTGGGAAGTCGGTTAAAAATTGAGCTTGTACTTCATCCGGGTCATGCGCATGCTCAGATCAATGAAACTTTTTGTTTACTTCTATTCCTCCAAGTGTGCATGGCAAGTATTCCTTTACTCCATTTTCGTAATTACGGATTCATAATTGGCTACAAAAAATTTTTTCGCTGTTCCGTAATTAATTCATGCAAGAATTTATTTGCTTTTTCCGTATTTGGCTACGAAAGTGTCATTAGTTTTTGCTGGTTCCCTGTTATGTGCCCTTTGTGGTGGCAAATCTTAAAAAAAAAACTAAAAACTTACGTCTTGGACCTTTAAACTACCTAGGTACCCACCTGCGAAATTGCAGGCTTCATAGGTAAGGTTTTTTTTGTATTTTATACAAACTTCGACCCCCTATTTTGCTTCTCGTGAAGCTTCTCTAACTTTAAATAGAAAGGGAAATTATAAACCGATCCAATACAAAAAGACACCCAGCGACTTGTCGCTCAGTTAGTATTTTAGTTGCTCAGTTAATATTTCGATTAGGTTAGGTTAGACTTTTTTGACACTCGTTTAAATACCACCCAAAAAAAATAGTGAACTTACTTCATGGATGCTTAAACTATACCTGCCAAATTACAGCCTCATATGTCAAGTATATTTTTAGTCCATACAAACTTTGCCCGCTCCCCACTCTTTCCCATGCATCTCAAATCCAGGTGGCTCCACTTCTCTAATCCATCCTTTGGACTTACAGACCAATCCTGTCAAAGGATTTTTTTTGTTCACAAAACACCGTAGGTATATTGGAATTGAAACTATACAGTGGCCGCTGAGAGAATCAAAATATATTTATTTCAAAAACAGGAAATGTACATCGAGAGGTTACAATACAACAGATTACTAATCTAACAAAGGAATAAACTAAATATTTTAAGGGTATACGTACAAATAAATATGAGACACATTACATTTAGGATGTAAGACGAGCTGGTATCCTAGCTAGATTAGGTATGTAATACCAGGCCCAGCCCCTTACATAGGGTGATTAGAACGTGTTTTATATCGTATCTTAATTGATATTTGACCTTCCTCCTGACGCAGCCAACTGGCTTAGTTCATTAAATATTCCCCTGTAGCCTATTCACTAGAGCCATACGATTAAATAAATAAATCATATCTTATTTTAACTAAGTAACACGGGAGTAGTAGTAATGCAATAATTCGTGTCGACGATAAAATAATACGACATTGATTTAATGAATTTTGGCATAGACCCGGCGATTTTACAGAGTTTACCACTCGTACATGGGGCCTCCGCTACACATTGGAAGCAATATTGAAGCTAAGCGAATCTGGGAAACTCTTTCAATTGAATCGGTTGATATTTCTTCGTCATTGAACGTTGGACTTATCAAGATTGCACTACATTCGTGCCAATTCAGTTATTCATTCTGATACGTCATATTGATATAGTAAACTGAAATAGTCACACACATGTATTAGCGTCAGTATGAAAGGAACCTAAAGCCAATGGAATTCGTAAAAAGCTAGTATCCTATTCCAATCGAAAACTAGTTAGCGCTTTAGCAGCCGCAAACTCAGTAGATCAGTGTTTATCTGGTGTTAGTTGGCAATAAATAACGTCTAGAACTTCGAAATATCAGCCGAATTCTTGGCCGCATAAATCAGGGAGACTCGAGTTCTACACCACGGATTCGTATCCAAATTGTATATCGGTACAGGCCGTGCCAGGTTCTTGGCACCCTGAGCAAACTGTCAACTTTCTCGCTCTTTCTCTATTTCATGACCATGAACCGTAAAAGTTGACATTTCTTAAAAACAACATGCCATTTGAAAAAATCTGTCAATTGCATGTCAAGTGCGAGTCGGGTTCACTATTGTACGAGAAAAAGTACAATAAAACCGGCCAAGTGCGAGTCAGACTCGCGCACGAAGGGTTCCGTACCATTATCTATAAAAAAACTGCAAAAAGTTACGTTAGTTGTATGGGTCGAGCCCCCCTTAATATTAAATTTATTTTGTTTTTTAGTATTTGTTGTTATAGCGGCAACAAAAATATATCATCTGTGAAAATTTCAACTGTCTAGCTACCACGGTTCATGAGATACAGCCTGTTGACAGACAGACAGACAGACGGACAGCGAAGTCTCAGTAATAGGGTCCCGTTTGGCACTCTTCGGGTACGGAACCCTAAAAGGCACGTTTCTTGTACACCTTTATTTTTTAACCGACTTCAAAAAAGTAGGGGATTCGGTGGTATTTTATTTTATTTCATGTTTAATAGTTGTTACAGTTTAAACATTCTATGAAACAACTCTCTACCTATTACGATTCGTGAGAATCAGCCCGCTAATGAAGGGACGGACGGACGGACAGACATCCCGTAATTTTCCTAGGGTCCCTTCACATAATTATAATTTAGACTCGCAATTGGTTGGTTTCTATTTTCAGTATCAACTTGTGGTTTGCAAAACGGAAATAAGTGTGATAGTCCAATTTCTGACCTAAACGTACACTTTGGCTTGTACTTCTTGCTAATAACAAGTCTCATTAATCAGCGTTGAAACCGATACTTACATGCCTTGCCACAAATTAACACGGAGTCGATTAATTACAGAGTAACGATATTTCATCGAATGCAGCAAATCGAACTAATTAATGAGGAGTTCGTATCCTATCACCGGCGGGTCAGTGGCATGATTCTCGCGCCTTCAATATAGGATATCGAGACATATATAGACAGATTCCCATACAAAATACTCGATATAGGTGTAGATATCGTATATCGAATTCTTGCCACAGTAGCGGGCGGGTGTCAAATACAGCTTTCAACGATCATTTGGCGTGTAATTGAAGTTTTCAGGGGGGCGCCGGTTCTGCGAAATCTAATGCAATGAAACTGTAAAAACTGAAAATAAACCTGTTTCTTACCTGTCACCGCACGCCACAAGATCGTTGGACAGCTGTACAAGAAATGTGGCGGCCATTTGATTCTAATCATGTTCAAAATTTTTAGCTTGCTGGTCTGCTAATTACAATTTTGATGATCGGTGAGTCAGTCAGCGACACAATTTAGGAACTTTGAATTGCAGTAGTTTAACTCTACTGATTCAAATTTAATGATAGGATAAATTATGTCTTAGGATGACATGGTTCCCTCTTAGCAGCCAATAATTCAGGTTTCTATCTTCATCCACAACGGACCAGAGGGGTCAAATATGCATAGTAATTAACAATGTTTGCTCGATTTTTCAGGGGTCCTGCCGTGCCCCAGATATTAAAATGTATGAATTTATTATGTCCGAAGTATATAATTGTGTAGTCTTATTCATACTTCTTTGTGATTTTCATATAATGATAAGTTAATTTATAGGGTTCTGATCCTAAAAGGAACCCTTATAGGATCACTTAGTTGTCCGTCCGTCTGTCCGTCTGTTTGCCCGTCTGTCGAGACATGTTGTTATCAAGAACGCGTTGCAATTCTGTAGTACCTTATAGCTGTGAAAAAATCAACCTTCCATAGGTCTACGAAATCAAACGCTACGACCGTTTGTGCTGTATTTTTTTTGGATGTTCACGGAATCATAACCCACCTGTAATAGGGTACTTTGCGTTGACTTAGAATTATGAAATTTGGCACAACGCAAGGTCTTTGCGAAAGTAAAGCGAAAAATCAGGAACATGTAAATTTCTGTCTGTCTGCAGTGAAGAAGTACTAAAGTAAAGACTCTGATAGCGCCCATTAAGCCTTATGTTATTTATTATAGTAACAAGGTTTTCTGTGCGACTAAAAATTACGAAATAAAAATAATTTAAAAACCGGCCAAGTGCGAGTCGGACTCGTGGACGAAGGGTTCCGTACCATTATCTATAAAAAAACCCAAAAAAAATAATGTATGGGAGCCCCCCCTAAATATTAATTTAATTTTAATTGAATTATTTATTTTTTAAGTAAATAATATACTCAATATACTGTGGACATTTTAAGCGTCTACCTGCTACCATTATCAATATCGAGCAAAAATGAGCAAAATTTGATTTTTAGTATTTGTTGTTATAGCGGCAACAGAAATACATCATCTGTGAAAATTTCAACTGTCTAGCGACCACGGTTCATGAGATACAGCCTGGTGACAGATGGACAGACGGACGGACGGACAGACAACGAAGTCTCAGTAATAGGGTCCCGTTTGGCACCCTTCGGGTACGGAACCCTAAAAACTAAGTGAAAAACGAAATTTTGACCACACTCACCAATTTGATATAATGTAGGTACAAAACTAATTCGGTGTCGGTTTTTTTAGGTAGGTGCCATCTTAAAAATACTTACAGTTTCTGATTCTCAAGGCATGGCATGGAAAGTATTGGCAAGGCAACCTACTTACCTAAAAAAAAATCGACACCAAATTAGTTTTGTACCTACATTTCAATTGGTGAGTGTGGTTAAAATTTCGTTATTTCTTAATTTTGAGTTCATTTGAAGTCGACTTAATTTTTTTAATTTTTTTTTTAACGTAATTAATTAATTAGGTACCAGTTAAGAGGTAACAATCTCCAAGTGTCTTCGGAACCCTTGGTCCGCGATTTCTATTCGCACTTGACCGTTTATTAATTTAATAAATGGAAACGAAATCAGTTCAGAGAGCCCGATATTACAAGCGAATAAAGGGCTTCGTGATATTAGAATATCCAATAATACCCATAATCCAATAACCAATAACCTCAATGGGATCTGAAAAACCACAGAATAAAAATATTCTTAATATACAGAAGGAGCACCCAATTACTATATTGAATGGTTTTTGTCACGTAGATTGTTTGTGATAATTCCTAACTATAAATATTGCGAAGCCTTCTTCCACCAGCCACAGATTAATAAAGAGTTAGGAACAGATTGGACACTGTACATAATCGTTCAACTAAAAAGCGACCCTTGCTACAACGCAACAAAGTACAATTCATGCTGTGTAGCGCGGCGCCCGCACTTCGATTACTTGCCTAAAAGTTGCCTCTCTTTCTGTCGCGTAACTCTATCCTCATCTGAAGCGGCTCGTGAAACTAAGGGTTGTCTCTTGTGACAAATAAAACTGGATATTTACTTAACTACTAACTACGAACCACTTACTATTATTATTCTAGATTTGTGAATAACATATAATAAAGGTAGTATAGGTACCTACCTAACCTTTTACATAATGGCCAGAAATCCCAATAGGACAGTGACCTTTATTCATCTGTGCAGTGACGAAACTTCATCAAACAAGGTGCTAAGTTTACTTTTTCAGGTCAGTCAGGCAGGCTAAATGCTAAATAAATCCGGAAATGACGAAGTTGTAGAAACCTGCACAAAAATAAATCCCGAAAAGGGTCGCTGTCACGTCGTAGTAAGGTTGAATTTAGTTTGGCTCACCGGGCCTTTTATTTTGTGAATATTGTAGCTATAAGTAGGTACGTTTCCTTACCCATCGATGTCTTTTGGAAGTCTGAAAAACGCTAGGCTTTTATTCTTAGAATTATACGAAAGAATACGAAAGGTTCGTATGTTTGTTATTATTCAGGCAGCCAAATGCGATGCAGTATTTCTTCGCCTTCATTTTAGTATGTAACTACACGCGGGGTGCGCGGGGCTAGATAGAACGGCACGTGCAACCCGGGCGGGGCGCTCGGCAACACACTGAGTCGGGCCGTGCAGCAGGGCCGCGGGTCTAATTGTGGCTTTGCAGGTAAAGAGCGGAGTATCACACGCCTGCACCAGCCTAGATTAGTCATCAAAATATGAGAAAGTGATCAAACGGGTGACTGATCCATTTTGGTTAACTTTACTGGTTTTGGATTACTGGGAAAAATAAATGGTCAAGTGCGAGTAGGACTCGCGCACCAAAGTTGCCGATCACGCTTGTACATTGTTACCTAATAACCACTGGTGTAATAGGTTTCTACACAAAAAAGTATGATGTCATCCATGCAAACCGAATAACATTTTTGCAAAACCCTTCTTGCCCCCTCTTATTAAAAATTATCAAAACTGGTTATAAGTGGACAGAACTGTGCTTATGCTACGCCCCGCAAGGGAAAAGGCCGCTATTTCACCACCAAAAACGTAAATAATAAAAGCAGCAAATATTTCAGTTTGGTTCTAGAACATATCAACAAAGGCCAGAAAGTTTTAGTGAAATACGACTGCAGCCGCGCTTCAGCAGCACACCATCGTAAATGGGTATCCTCTCTGCTGTTTGGTGCATTTATCTCAGAATTCTCACGTTTATTTCGGAATAAAACATCATGGGCGAGTCCGACTCGCACTTGGCAACTTTTTTATAAATATCGTCTTCGCTCCGCTGAAACCACTGTGAAACCAGAGGTCCCTGAAGTGACATAAAAGTCAGGTGCTCACCGGGAGTAAAACTCAACAATATATATATATAGTCTTCCTAAAATATGTTGGCTGATGTGATGAGTGACGTTTCAGGGCGGCACCAACTCTACGCAACTTAATGGAACGAACCTGTCATCAACACAACGACCTTTCATTCCTCTTTGGTCATCAAGCGTTAGTTCCACCTGTCACCGCACGCCAAAAGATAGAAAGCTGTAGACAGTTCAAAAATTCAAAAAAAAAAAAAAACAAAATTCAAAATTAGTTTATTTCAGTAAGTACAGCAGCACAGGTCGTGGGACTCCCCTTTTAAGATAATAAAAACCTGTGTTAGGGGAGACCGCTCATTCCACATTGGAGAATTACACTTACGTCTTTAAACCAATAGACTTATAAGTATGTGTATAAGTATAAGACTTATAAGCACAGTCCGGGCAGGCCCAGCCAATCGGGTCCCAGACTGTACCTATAAAATAAGTAATATAACTAATTTTATTTTATTGTACGCACAGGTCCTATTACTCCGATCGGTGTAAGTTGATTGTATATTTGTTTTGTGTGGTACAATAAAGAAATTTAACAGAACCTCATGTTTGGCACAAATTTTACAAGAATGGTAAGGTATAACTTTGTTTATTTACAACATCTAAGTAATTCCCGTAATAAATTATAACCGCGAGGACACGTTATCTTATTCATGCAACGGTGCTGCCAGACAGTTATACGGGAAAACAAGCAAAGAGCTATAAATGTCTTGCAATTATATTCTGCAATAACATACGCAACTTGTTTTTTCCGGTTCAACGGGAAGCAGGAAAACGTAAATTTATACGTTCCAAATGACGCATGTTTTTTTCAGTGACACAGACCTAGCTATGTCGGCGGCGCGGCGCTAGCGACTGTGGCGTACGAATGACATTTCATACTGGCGACCATGGTACTGGTTTTGGCCACCGGGTCAGTTAGATTTGTGGCACTGTAAAAGCCTTGTTTACCAGATTTAAAAAAAGGAGGGGGTTATCAATTCGGAGGTTTTTTTTATGTGTGTTACCTCAAAACTTGTATTATTTATGAATTAACCGATCTCAAAATTATTTCTTTGTTTGAAAGGGTGACCCATAGTTTGGTCCCATTTAAAGCTCACTATGGTGTATTCGATTGAAAATGATTGCCATGGTATGTTTCTACCTGAAATGGATCGGAACCGCTACAAACATTGGAGTGAGGGAACCATTTTATATCAATGCTCCAAGAGTTGTTTAAACACGGGTCATAGTAATTTGTCGGATTAGATTTAGGCACCATAACTGAACGCTAAAAAGGCTGCCCAGTAACCCACCTGTTGTAAAAATATGAGGATCCACAGCAGGGCTACCATGAGGCACGCTACTTACCTCAGTCGCGCATTTCGTCACAATTTAAGAGGATAGTGTACTCGCGAGCTTCCATACAAAAATATAAGTTCCAATGTTTCCTAAAATATATAATATTTAAAAAAAAAATATTTTGACATTAAGAGGATCGTGTACTCGCGAGCTTCCATACAAAAAGCGGTAACGTTTTCCACCCCTTAAACCTTGTCCGATTTTCATATTTTTTTTACATGTTTGAGATACTATGGAAAACTATGCTCGTACGTTTTGATTTTTTTGAAATATTATATATTTTAGGAAATATTGGAACTTATATTTTTGTATGGAAGCTCGCGAGTACACGATCCTCTTAATGTCAAAATCAATGCTCGCAAGTATGGAGAAACGTCATTATGTCGCGAAATTTGACATTTAACGCGACGCGAGGTGAGTGGCGCTGCCTCATGGTAAATCCGCAGGGGCTCGAGTATCTTCCAAAATAGGAATAATAATAGGCTTGAGTCCTGCTAGTCAAAATTTATACTTTTTAGAACTGTCAAAACGGTAGGTACTTTTGTTTCTGAGTCCTATGAAATAGCACTACGTGACGTCATGTAGCATGTGGTATCAAACGCTGTATTTTTTGCACAAAATTAACTTTTTAAAGTACAACTGCTGGAAAACAATTCTGAGATTGTCCAGCCAATTTGTACACAATGCTTTAACTTAAGACTAGTTCCTAGATTTATTTCATTACCTTGGACCCAACCCAATTATGTCTCGATTGCTCCTAAACGCGCACCACATCGGTTGTCAGTTTCCAAACAAAATAAAAGCGAATTAAAAACAAATATCCCGACGAATTGTAAACCTCCTCCTTTTGTGAAGTCGGTTAAAAATGGGAGCTTGGAGGGCTCAGAAAGAACTATCAGTAACAATGTTTTCTTCCAATCTTTTGGCGCGTGAGTGACGTTTACAGGGGGCGCCAAATCTACGCAACTTAATGCAACGAACCTGTCTAAAAGCGTTAGTTCTACCTGTTACCGCAAGCCAAAAGATCATTGGAAAGCTGTACAATGTAAGCTCATCCCCTTTTATTTGTCTACGAGGTTAACCTCCTCAGTGCCAGGGCATTTTTTAAAAATAATTTGTAGAAACTGTTTATGGTTCATTATTATTTCTTTAAAAACTACTTTTCTTACGCCAGACACTTTGTGTGCAAATTGTGACGAAATAAGTAAAGCTTTACAACACATTGTTACAAGCTGCAACGTCAGAAAGGTGCTGTGCTGTTACAAATGAGCATTTTCTCGCGGAACTGCTAAAAATGGAGAAGGCAAGGAAGGAATCACAAAAATTCAGTAAAGAAACTATATCGCTGTTCAATATTGTTTTTCGAATGAGTTAAGATATTTCTAGTTGTTCAAATTCAAACTTTGGTTTTGATAATTTGGCATGGACAAATTGAGGATATCCGACCAATATTCATGTAGTTTTGTTGATATTTGTTTAGATATTTGTTAGGGTGTCTAGATGAACATACTAAAAGTCTCCGAGGGTGGGAGGTAAGAGGTAATTAATGTAGAAGTGACTAAAGAAATATTTTTAAGGCTAGGTTAGGCCGAATATTAGCAACTCGATTTGTGATGGACGCAATCATTATCTTATTATAAAGTTCTTAACCCCTTCACTCTCAGAAGCACACCGCTCGGACGACCGAACAATGGCGAACTATTGTTATATAAGATTTTTCGGCGAACCAGTTAAAAGCTCACACTGCAACATGGCTGTTACGTCCGTCTCTGAGGCAGAACAGTGTGATGTGTTTTTTAACAAAGTGATCAAGACAATCTTTTTGTCAAGTAAAACTCAGCGGATTGTCTAAAAATATAAAAAGATTTAGGCTGGATTTTACCAACGAAAGAGTAACTTTTACTCGAGATCTTCTACTTCTAGTATCTTCTACTTTTTCATAGACACTAGTTGTGAAGTATCCAATTCTTGACAGCACAGAAACTTGGTTATGTTTGTATTTGCTGGTGATTGGACATCATAATACAACTCACTAGTGACACCCAGACCAGATCACCTCATTTTGAACTGTCATTGTCATACAAGTAATCCCCGGGATAGTTATTCTCGTATAACTTTTTGTTGGTAAAATCCAGCCTTATTTGAACACAAAATGTTTATGTGAACCGTAAGTCATTAACCTAACTTTGTCATAATATTGAAAAAACTTTACAAAAATACAGAGAGGGGAGGAATTTGTGCAGCTGACGGCAAATCTCTTTACCGCGAGCGCTCAGCTGATTTGTTATGGTGGAGTGAAAAATAAAGCCAACCCATCTGAAAAAGAAGAAACCGAAACTGTCATTTTATTCCTTGAGTTAACATTACCTTTCATAACTCCGTGGCACCCTTTCTACTCTTCCACTTGGCTGAGAGCCAGTCATCGAATCCGTGACCGACGAGCCACATTAAAGCACGTCCTACGTTCCATACAAGTTTGTACTTGACTGAGTATATCTTACAAAGTCACGCTTTTTACGAAAAATAATGAAATTTCCCTTGAGAAAGAATTTTGCAATTTCCCTTGAGCATTACCCTTTAACTAAAGGGAACACAACAGGATTGCAACAATCTAATATTCGCTAACTCACGATTGAAATTGGGTAAACTATAATGTATGTGGAATTCTAATTCTATCTATGAGAATATGTGTGGAATTCTAATTGCGACTACTTAGGGTAAACTTTAACAATCCATACAAAGGAGAATGCTCACAATGTATGGAAAAAAACCAAGCCCGAACAAACCAAATCTATCTCAAAATTAAGTGTATTATTAGTACATTATAATGTTAGTACAGTACATTACTACATTTATTTATCAAAAAGAATTAATATGCATTTCTTAAGCTAGAGTTGTATTTTTGCCTATTGAAGTTCTGCAGGCGCTCATACAAAAACATCATATTTAGTATTAGTAGCAGTAGTTAGTAGTAAACATTGATTTTATTTATTATTTCAGAATTACAGTTGTAAAATATAGAACAAAAAGAAAAAATATACAAAAAGGTTATTTTTGCTTTACCTAACTGCACTCCGGCCGCGAATTGACCCCTCACCACAGAAGAGATAATAGTACTCCGTACAGAACGACCACTCCCTTCCCCGCGCTGATTCAAATACCGCACCCCACCCCTGGCGTCAAAGGATTGGTTAAAGGATCAATAGACAGTGCCTGACGAGTGACGACGCGTATACTTAATATCGCTGCATTTGCCGCGCCACCAGCCCTAGCAAAGTTTACGCACACATTTGCACGATATACAAACATTATTTGGTTATGTAGTAGTGATAGGTGATTATTTTACGAGCGTTCTATGGAGTGTCCGAGGTGTGCCCTCACGTCGTCGTAGGCACAGAACTACACTAAACATAGCCGCAAAGCCACCGCATGTTTTAGTTCTGCCTACGATGCGAGAGATCTCGGGTTCGATTCCCGGGGTGGAAATAAGTTAAGCAAAAACAATCTTTTTGTATCTTTTTTTTTACCTTTTGTTCTATTTTTCACAATTGTTATTGTGAAATAATGAATTAAATCAATGTTTACTAACTAAATATGAAGTTTTTTTATGAGTGCCTGCGGAACTTCAATAGGCAAAAACAAAACCTTAGCATACGAAAATTATACTTATTTTTTAGGGTTCCGTACCCGAAGGGTGCCAGACGGGACCCTATTATTTAGACTTCGCTGTCTGTCTGTCTGTCTGTCTGTCTGTCTGTCTGTCTGTCTGTCACCAGGCTGTATCTCATGAACCGTGGTAGTTAGATAGTTGAAATTTTCAGAGATGATGTATTTATGTTGCCGCAACAACAAATACTAGAAAACAAAATAAATTTAATATTAAGGGGGGCTCTCATACAACAAACGTGTTTTTTTTGCTCATTTTTGCTCGATATTGATAATGGTACCAGGTAGACGCTTAAAATGTTCACAATATATTGAGTAATATTATTTACTTAAAAATAAATAATAAAATAAAATAAATATTTAGGGTGGGCTCCCATACAACATGTTTCTTTTTGCGGTTTTTTATATAAAATGGTACGGAACCCTTCGTGCGCGAGTCCGACTCGTACTTGGCCGGTTATTTAGATAAATAATGTACTAATGATACACTAAATTTTGAGATAAATTTCGTTTGTGTCGGGCAAGGTTTGGTTTGAGCATTCTCCTTTATATGGAGTTGTCAAAATTCACTCGAGTTTAGTATTAACCGTAGAGTAATTTATATAGGAATTAACTAATAACTAGCGTTCCATATGTCGGGTACAAAATGTTAACACGAAATAACTTATAAACTAATCTAATCTCACAGCTGAAATCCGACAGCCTATTAGTTCTATTTTGAAACATTTTGATTTAAAAAAACGCCTAACCTTCCTCCCTCAGGCACCGTTATTTTTGAATTGAATTAGCGAATAAGCTGTCCTTAGCTATTTATTTCGTGCCATATCCCTCATGTCAGCACAGAAAACGAGCAGAACTAAAAGCAAGTCACGGGCGGAAAACCAAGCTGCTTCGACATTGTCGCACATTTTCCGCTCGATATTAAAAGCGGACCATGTAAAGCGACAATATGAAGGCGTATCTCATGCTTGCCTCGCCGCGCCGAATTAGTGCGACCACTGAAAATGGAAGGTTAACCTGACGAATAGGGCACCGAAATGTGCTGAAAGCAAAACTCGATACCAAATTGCTCCCACTTTTATTGCCTGGTCATTCGTGCAAACAGTCTTTTGGACTTAACGGTACGGAAGCCTAAATGATTAAAATCTTTCCTAGTGATCTCGTGCTTGTTGCACGAGTTCATTAGGATAGATTATTTATTTTTGTAAATAGCAAAGAAACCTTTTTTACTCATAGTCAACTCGTTGCACAGTGAAACCTTTTCAAAACCCCTCTTCAACGTCCGTCCGTCTCGTTCCACCATATAAATCCCTAATCTTCTACCATCATGTTCAGTTTTCCTGTACAAGTATATACCTAGTTCACGGAAAACCGACCTACTTACCATGTCTGTTGTGCTGTCGACAAAAACGGTTCGCAGTTTCGGTGCAATAGACGGGGATATGTAAAGCAGAGCCCGCCCCAGCCCTGGGACAAAAAAACCTAGCTTGTGATAGCTTCATATTTCACCATATACGCTTTTTGGAAGCACCACCGTGCGGCTTTCGTTCCGTGTACTGCTCTGCGGGAATAAATAAACAAATCATATTGTAGCTGCAACACATCGTTAAAGTTGGAAAATTTCTAGAGAAATGTCAAAAATCTTCTTTATTTATGCTTGAATTGTGGTTTGTTGAGTTTTACATATTTGTCTATAATCGTGAAATTAAATGATCGCAACATTTGCAGACTAATGCGGGTTTTCTTTGATGGCATATTATTTGGTTTGTCAATCAAAATGCGCAGTGGTGCCCTAATATGTCACATATTTATTTTGCCATTATTTTTTAATGTCGCGACTTTATAGACAAACTGTACCTACATCTTAAAGCTCGCTATTAATTTTTGAGTGTACTAAGAACAGAAAAAAAAAACAATGAAATACATGCGATGTTCCACAGGTGGTCCCTAGTCAAGGAGATAATCACTGTTTTCTGAAAGAGCGTAAAAATGCTATTTGATTTTTCACAAGTCTAATAGGTATAGAAGCTATTCAAACTCCATTGCTAACAGTTTATAAGAACAATATTGATTTGTTTATTTCGATTGAATATTGACAACACGTTGCAGGTTTTTATTATTTTTGCAGTAGATTATTCACGAAATATGTTGTCTTCAGCAATCACTTGTCACACACACTGTGTTGCCATTTGCCCAGAGCATCACACGTTACATTTGAGGTTTGTGTTTTATTCAGTACAGCTTTCGACGACATGATTTGAATAATAAAACGATCTCAATAGGGCTGTTACGACTGACTTGAAAAGGTATGAGAAGAAGAAAGGCAAAGCTGACTAACCGCAGTTCCTACTCAGAGTCATTTAACCATTCATTCTCGTGTAGCTCATTAATATCCTACCGACACATTAAATTTAAAAAAAAATGTATCAGAAGTTCTGATAATATTTACAAACGTAAAACTTTGAATTTACATTGCAAGAGAACTGGCTATAATTACAAGATAAAACTTGGCAGAGTAATACCGAAATATTATTGAGAATGAATGGTTAAATGACTCTGAGTACTGCGGTTAGTCAGCTTTGCCATTCTTCTGCTCATACCTTTCAAGTAATTCGGCCTTTGAATGTTAGATTCATTAATAGCTCTGCGACTTTTTACAATAGTAAAGTGTCGCCCCGGTTCACTGTTGCGGTTGTATTATTCGAGTCTATTCACCGAGTAAATTAACTTTTGACAGCTCAAAATCAATTTTAGACATCTGCAATAAATAAAATGTACGCAATAAGGTCTCCCGAAAATTCAATAAAGGAATGAACAAGGTACACATATCTTATATCTGAGGCTTTTGTTAACACATACTGAGTCCCTCGACGACACACCTCGGTCGGTTACCGGAGTATATTAGTTTACCCGTGACAGAGCCTTCAGAAATGACGTCTCGTATTTCGACGAAAAAATATTACTTTATTATCAAAGAGACTCACTCATCTCGCCTAGTTACAGTAGCTCGATTTACTGGTGTTGATCCTTTGAAACGTAAAAATAGTCGTGTTATACAGGTGGCATTTAATAAGATGAGGTAAGGTAAATAAATCGTATGTGGCGGTATCTCTAGCTACAATAGCTATTGTAGCCTTGCGTAAATTGCTTGATGTAGCTACAGTCAGTGACATCAAAGTTGCTCAGAAATGCGCAATTTTAGTTGCCCCTGTAAGCATACCTTTACTAACTATGTGTCATATTATGGAAGCAAATCAATCGGTTGCTCAATTTTGTCATCTGTATTGAGAAGAATGCCTAATATAAGATTTAAAATGTGATTATTCTTCACTCTAGCTAGTCTATCAATTACTTAGATATGTCACCAGAAAACAAAGAGAGAATCTGAAAAATGCCACCTAAGTTGCTACATTATTCTCAAAATTATTGCCCATTAAATAAAACCCAATCTTAAAATTAATCACATCAAGCTTAGGGGCTTTATTGCTTAGCTCAAAGCAGAAACGATACATGCGCTTTTAATTTCCGAGAATTCCTGGTAATATACTCGCAGAGGACATTGTTCAAAACATTTGACATATGATACTTGAGCGGCTTCTATAGCACACAGGGTGTAACAGAAAGGGGTGTACAAGCCGAAAGAAGGTTGTTAGGGACACCATTCTGAATAACTTTCACTATCGGACCGACTTGATCAGAGCAACTTTATTTTTAACTCCACCATACAGATCAGCTGAGCGCTAGGCCCGAAATGTACTGAGGTAATAAAAATAAAGTTGCTCTCATCAAGTCGTTTCCATAGTGAAAGTTGTTCAGAATGATGTCCCTAACAACCCTCTTTCGGCTTGCACACCCCTTTCTGATACATCCTGTATATCGAGGGTATTCTGGCAGAACCGAATAAGTGCAAGTTTTTATTGCAAGTTAATGCAAAAATATATTTTTAAACGAAGCTTTTATTGAAGCTTGTATTAGGGTTTATTTATGTTAAGATATATATGATTAATATGTATTCATGTAGGTACTTAGGTATTTATTATATTCAGTAGTTTAGTAATATAATTTATTTATATTTTATTTTTTACTTTAGCACATAGGCCTACCCGTTTTGATTTTTAAAATGTATCCTGTCCATCATGGGCTTGCTGGAAGAAATCTCTTTTTAGAGATAAGCTTGTCTTTGTTCATGCCTTTTCTGTATTTTTTGTGTTTTTTTTTTCTGATATGTGCAATAAATATATACGATACGATACGAAATGTCCTAAAAGGAGAAAAAAAATATCAGTACAATCAAATGCGTTAATTTATTACATACACTATTTATACGATATAAAAGCTTGTTGCTAGCCATCGATATATACTAAGGATAGGCCTTCCCGTACTAAACTTCTCACTGTTTTGAGGCCTCTGTCGGAATTTGTCGGTACTAAGTTAGTACGAAAACTTGTAACGGCCTCACGTTGATTAAACCAGTGTGATTAGAATTTCATGGAGTGAATAGACAAAATATTAGTATATAGGTTCTATAGATAACTCTAATTTGCAAGTGAGAAAGGGTAGGCAAATAAATGAGAATGAATACCTAAGAATCGTTCTGTCTCTGCAGATGTCACAAAAAATGGGACTTATATTAACTTTGTGAATTTCGCTATTCAGAAACCGGACCTTAAGGTTGGTATGACATGTCACCGCTCGGTTAAAAGCCAGCGTAGTGGTTGAATGGTGTTTTCAAATGCTTAAAATATAGATTTTTGTTTGTTCATAATCTATCTTTTCATTCGTATACCTATATTTGTATACCTTTTGCGTTTTTGGACACATGCAATTTTCCACATCAGTTAAGAATTCTTAGCTCTATCGCTATAAAGACAATACACAAAATTAAAGTATGTATTATTTATTATCTATATTTATCTCTGGATATGCGTCATGCGATATTAACTCAACCCTCGCAAGCGATTGTATCAAACCGCGAAACAAAGAGATTCCGCCAACCTCGGCGCGAAGATAAATGCGAAGATGCTACTAATGTATCTCGGAGAGCAGCCTCATTTACTTATCAGAGGGGATGTGCGAATGACAAATGACGTCATTATCTTTTCAAAATTAAGAGACCCGCCTGTTTAGAACACACGTATTCTTTTGTTTTTAACCCCCGACGGACGACACGATCAAAAGAGGCGTGTTATGAAGTTTGAAGAGTCTGTCGGTCTGTCGATTTGTCAGTATGTCTGTTTGTGGCACTCTGGTGGTCAGTGGTGGTCAAACGGGTGAGCGGCTTTCAGTAAATAATACCCAGGTACTCTACCGTCCAGCGTCCCCAAAAGACCCAAATCTTTTGTTCTATTTTTTCATAGGTTTTGAACTTTTTCTCGATATAGGAAGGTTGAAAACCGCGGGCCGTGAACTTTGGACGGGCATGGCACACGAAAGGCTAGGCTAGCCTGCAATGGTTCTTAGATATGTTTTGCCAAATTCGGTTCAGTTGTTCGAAAGTTGACTGCAAGAAATAGCGGTCACACGGGCGAACGGACTTGGATGCGGTTTTCTGTAAATAGTAGTAGAGGAATACTTCCCTGCGATGGCTATTAGATAATTATGTTTTTTCATAATTCGTCACGTCACGCCGTTTGAAATGTAACTGCTTAACAATGAATAACGGTCAAACTGGTAGACATAGACTTTAATGCGATTCACCGTAAATGGAGGAAGACTTTTCTTTGCTAGTTCTAAGATATGTTTTGTCTAAATCGGTTCAGCCGTGCGAAACTGGCCTGCCTAACTAACGGGTTGGTGGAGAGGTATTACAACTATTACTAGTGCGTACTATTTGGTAGTATAAATTATAGTCGTAAAACCCTAGATAGGGATAGTAACCAGAAACATGGAACGTCCGACAAGGTACTAAAATACTTATTGTTACATGGTCAGCACCCGGGATTAGAACCTGCATCTCCTGCGTGAGAAGCAAGCTGCAACTCTCTAGACTATTTCATAGAACTAGTTGTAGGTACACGAGTGAAATAACAGAACACACAGCTTTGTTAAAAGTTTTATTCTAAAGAACAATCCGATTGTTTCTGAGGAGCGGAATGCTTTGCTTATCTCGACTATAGTTGAGTCGAGAGTCGAGAGAGTATACTCTCGACACCGTTCAAAGTCTCCCTGTTAAGTAGTCGTTCTCATAGAAGTCTTTACACAAAGATTTTGTGGTCTAGTGGGTTTCACCTTGCTTCTCACGCAGGAGATGCAGGTTCGAATGCCGTTGCTGACCATGTACCAATGAGATAATTAGTTTGTCTTAAGTACATTATCGGACACTCCGTGTTTCGGATGGCACGTTAAGCTGTAGGTCCCGGCTACTATCACTACTTCGTAGTATGTAGTAGTCGTAAAACCCCATACTGAGCCAGCGTGGTGGAGTATGGCTCAATCTTACTCGGATCCGGGTAAAGGCCTGTGCCTCGGTGGGGAAATTAATGGGCTACATTTACTTTTCTTTTACATAGTTTGTTAGTCTTGACAATATTAAAGTAATGACAGTTCTATAGACAGGGCCGTAAAATCCATTAGAAAACATATTTCTCGGCACTTTTTCCCTTTATTAGAAATGTCATTTTGGTTTTTATTTGCAAAATTGGAAAGAGTGGACGCAGTGTAAGGGGCGACTTATCAATCCCCAGATCAAGTAAGTTTTGAACTCGCGCATAAAGGGTTCAGAACCCTATAAGCGCGAGTTCAACTCGTACGGCCGGTTTTTATAAATATCTTCGCCAGGTTTTTCTTCCATATATTTACAAGTGTACGAGGAGGTACGAGGAGCTTTACAAAACAAAGCTGACCCCACTGTTTTCACAGGTCACAGTGAAAATCGTTGAGCTTGTATAAAACTAACCGTGTATAATTTATGGTTACCCCCAACCGTTCAGCGAAGAGTATTCCTGTCCGATCTCGGTACCTAGTCAGCACTGATATCTTTAGTGGCCGTTCACCGTTTCTTAGGGAATACAATGCTGTGGATAAGAAATATATATAATGAATTTTAGCTTTAGAAGGGCGGACAGTTTTATACAACAAGTGGCAACAGTGACATAATCTGCACAGCCAAAGTGTCAAAATGATGTCAGTATGAAAGTTGACGCAGAAAATTTTATAAAAAATACTCAATTCAATTCAATTTCTTTGTGGCGGGGCGGTTAACATAGGCTAAAATGTTTTGTAGATTTCACTGTATTTGGACTCAAGAACCTGGAAATGTCAGTGTTGATTTGTTGCTCGTTAGCACTACCCGGGAAGGATGTGAAGGACTGTAGGTTCCAAGTATTTCCTTCGGACGGACGTGAAACATCTGCCTTCCCAAAAATACAAAACTCTTAAAACTTTCCCTAAAAGAAATAGGTATTGTCGTGGGCACGACACGACACGAGTGCATGACGTTAGTATATGTAAAATGATGGGTTTGCGGAGATGTAAAATGAATGGGCACTATTTATTGGTGTTTAAATTTGGTAAGTTCGTGATTTCTTAAGGATTTATCCTTCTATTTATATTGATCGTCTTTAGAGTTAATGTCACAAAAAAAGTAAAAAAAGTAGAAATTATTTATTTCACAAATGGATTTAACACAATACAAATTGGTTCCCTGTATCCCTTACTAGTGAAATACTGTATCTAGGCATTAAAATTGAAATTTTCGGGCTATTGCAGCTTTGTATAGTTGGCGTTGACTGTCCCGTTATCTATTTATCAAACAACGACCTACATTAGGTCGTTGTTTGATAAATAGATAACGGGACAGTCAACGCCAACTATACAAAGCTGCAATAGTTCCCACCAGTTACTGTATGTCGTGTCACGTAATCCACGTGACATTTTGCACATCTGAAATATTAATCTATTGCCCAATATTTCACGATTTCAATCCCCTGTGTCGTGTCGCGACGCGGATTCCACTGTGCGGTCGACCGTTGCACGTTGTCGGAATTTGACGGTTTAAGTGCGGTTATGTTAGCTCAAATTAACTTTGATAATGATAGCGCCACATTTATTGAAATAGTAACACAGCCTGCAATTTGGGAGGTGAAAAACTAAACTAAGCAAACAAATTGAAATTGTTTGTGCGAAAATAGAATGTGTGGCCACCGCGCAAAAGTTGTCGGATTTGGTTGTTAGTTTTAGTAGTTTTGATACCTCCCAAATCGCTCAATGACTGAATAATGGAGTTAAGACTATTATCTCTTCTGTAGTACTGGCTAAATAATTTGGATTTGGAATGAAAATCACTTTTCCCTGTGTTAAAAAAGCTTATGTTTATTTTTTTTAGCATGCAGATATGATCAAACTACAAACTTCAATGCTTTTGATCCGAAGATATTTACATTTCCTTCAATGCAAAACTCCGCGGTATATCTGAGATTCAAAGAAAACTAAGTAGGTATGTACACTTTATATATTTATGTTACAAAGTCGTTAAAACTTTACTTGAGAACTCATCCTTTGTAAGGTGTTGAGGTTATCTGCGACCAGGAAATCTTAGTTACGATCGGAGCAACTCTTTTTACCTCTCATAGAGAAATCCTGGCAGATAGGTAATTGAGAATTTTAAGAAAACTCATGATAATATTGACAATTGGGGTGATTTGGGAGGTGTTAAAACCACTAAACTAAGGCACTAAAGTCGCAACCTTAAATCCGACAGCTCTTGCGCGGTGGCCACAGATTCTATTCAATTACGTGATTTTAATTACATAGTAAAGTTTAGTTCGTGTCGCCCCCCGAATCGCAGGCACTGATTGAGCTAATCATTCTGAGCCCGAGACGCGCTCTAGATGGATAGCTTTAGATTTGGTGTAGGTAATACATGGTCTAAGATCCGAAGAGAGCTCGACCTTCACCCATCTGTTACGGCGATGAGACTTGGTTTTAATTATCAAATTTTGTATGCTACAGAACATCGCGCCCGTGCGAAAGCGCGTGCGTGTAATCGTAGCGAGGGAAAAGAGGAAAGAGCGTATGGGGGCGGCGGCATCTCGGTAGGTACTACCACAGTACACTACACCGCAGATTAACTACACCGGTGTAAAGGTACCATATTTACGGCCGGCCGTTGTCCACGATGACGCGTGACGTAGCTATTTGCATCTTTGTCTTTCAGCAGAGTGCCTCGATGAAAAAGAAAGATGCAAACAGCTACGTCACGCGTCGTCGTGGATGATGGCGTTACCTATAGATGTCAAAGACATAAGTGCAAATAGCGCACTGTCAAATCTAGTAATTCTAGTGAAAATCATTGAAAGATAGGAAATTGCAATTGGACGTTAAACCAGCTTTTCAACGATCTTTTGGCGTGCGGTGACAGGTGGAACTTAACGCTTGATGATAAATGAGGAATGAAAGGTGTGTTGATGACAGGTTCGTTGCATTAAGTTGCGTAGAGCTGGCGCCCCCCTGTAAACGTCACTCATCAGCCAAAATATTGTTGGGAGACTGTACTACGGCCGGTCTAGTTGACATGACGGTGACGGCGCGGCGGCGGGGCGGCGGCGGCGCGGCGGCGCGGCGGTGGTCAAAAGGTGAAACGGTATCGGTGGTCAAATCCACTGCACCTTTAGGAACCGCCCATAATAACTTAGCTAACATACAACCTACGTATATTCAGGCATGTGGGCGCCCTGGGAACTTTTCAGAGATTTATGCTCTACGGAGTCGTGTCGACAGACATTGCGACAAGGGTCTCACTCATCTTGTTAATTATGTAATTATTAATTATTACATAATTAACAAGATGAGAATGTATTCGGGACTCTTTTTTGGCGACCTTACCCTAACAAGCTTTTTATAGCTATATTCTATTATCTCATTATCTGAAATTATAATCCGTTCGATCCTTTATTTTACTTTTTCTTTATTTATTTACCCTTCTTCGTCAGTGGGTAATTTTATAAAAAAAATCATTTTAATTGTTATCTACTCATAGCGGCCACTGTCACAGACGAGAGGTTATCTACATTTTAAACACTATTAATTATTTGGCGATGTCAAAAATATGGCTTTTGATCTGTCAAAGTGATTCGCTGAATAGTTGGACGGGCCCAATTCTTACCCATGCGAATTGATAGCGTAGACTTAACATATTTTTATTTTCATATTAGGTAATTTCACGCCACACGAATGACGCGTCATTAATTAATCTCATTCGTGTGACATAAAAATTCGTGGAATCGACCCTCGTAGAAGATTCGTAACGCTTGCAACGCTATTTGTAGCGTGCCGTAACAACGTTCGTAGCAGATTCGAAACGCTTGCAACGTTATTTACAGCGTGCGTAACGTAACACCGTTCGTGGGTCGATTTCACGTCACATGAATGAGACGCGTAATTCGTATGAATTAAATCTCATTCGTGTGACACAAAAATGTCATTGTATGTCGGTCGTAGGCAATGTGCGACCAAGCAGCATACAACTCGCATGGGCAAGAATTGGGCTTCAGGTGCCCAAAATATATTATCAGGGGTATTCAATATTGATGAAATGCTTTAACAAAACACTATCATAATAACAATTGTATTGAATCTCAACAGCTTGTAAAAATATAACCATGGAGTGCACCAGGTATTTTTCTGGCCGGCACTTTTACTTTTCGGCCCAAAAATGTGTGAAACGTGAATGATGTCCTTTCATCCAAATTCCTCCAGCCGCCAGCGTGAGAGACAAACATCATACACATTACACACATAAACTTACATTCTTTTAAATTTAAAATTAAAATTTTAGATCTACATCACATTGAAATAGAAAAATATTTGATTTGGTTTGTTAACTTTCATTACCTATTAATTTTTTAGGGGAGGAGCCTCGCTACTTATCCCAAAACACAGGGGAAACCCTACTTTGGGGAGTATCGACTCTGACGTTATCTTGTGCTTAATATCAAAAAAAAAAAACAGACTCACGCAAAAACTTTCACAACAATATAAGTGGGATATGATGTATAGGAACATTAACTACGCTACCCTATCGAAAAGTAATGAAAGTACTTCTTCTTCAAAAGTATAAATTGATGAATCCAGCATTTCCCATGATGCCTTATTCCAGATTGTATTTCTTATGCGGAATATATTCGTTTTGTAACGTAATTTCACGTTCACTGAAGAAGCTGTGACGTAACAAAATTATGTTATCAGCAAAATTATCATAACGAAATTGTCTTTTTATATTCTTGTCAAAATTAGGTCCTTTGATTATGCAGAGCAGTATATAAAACCGGTACTCGTGTTCTCATGCTGTTATAATAGCCACTTTATTATACTATACGACTTTATTATAAATATATTGTGTTCTCAGCTTTTATGTGAATTTTTTGACATTTCAAGTTACCCTATATAATATAAGTTACTCTATAATTTCAAGCACAGATTAATAAAGAGTTAGTTTCAAGTAAGTATTTGAATTTTGTTTTACAATAAGTTCCATTAAACATATTTAAGTTGTGTACGTACACGACTTTGTTATAAATAAGGGCTTTAGATACAAGCAAAATCGTTTTAAGAAACAATAGCTATATTTAGTACTATACGGTTTTATTAATTGTAAACAAAAGCTATATAGCCAGAAGCGCAAAAGTAAAACCTAAGCTAATAAATCAAAGACGTACCTAGCAAAAAGGGAGCCGCTGGCAACGAGATGAAAGCAGTCGTTGTTTACAACTCCAGAATTCTACAGATTGTTTTAATTATAATTTATGTACCATACACATCTTAGCTTAACTTACTACAAAAATTGTTACATTGATATTGCCATACGGGTTGGCTGGGGCCTGTCCGTCCGTCTGTCCGTCAGCGGGGACCTGGGTCCTGGCACGAACCGTACCTAATAGCTAGAGATTTGGAATTTTCACAGAATGTGTAGGTGTATCTTTGCCGCTTCAGGAACAAAAACTAATATTCACGAAAAAATATGGGTGTTTAGATAAAACAATATTAAATTAAGTTAATTTCGATATGAAAGTGTCTGTAATATTTTGGACAGCAAAATTACGAGATGAACACGTCAGGGTGCTTGTTGAGAATCCGACTGGCACTTGACCGATTATGGAAACTCTAACAACATAACATAGCATCACGCCTATTCTCATACGGGGGTTGCAGCTCTCTGCATTGCAAACTCTGCATTGTACGCGGGAGTTGTACAGTCCTTTACAGAACCTTAAAAGAAACTCCTTTAGAAAACATTAAAAAAACGGACTCTACTACTACTACTCTACTACTACTCTTCTACTTTGTATTTTTTCTTGCCAATGTAAGTATTTTGAATGTTTCTGTGCCATAAGATTATAAATTTCAATAAACTATCTACCTTTCCCTTACTATCGGTTTGCTGGAAGAAATCTGCTGTTAGAGATAAGCTCACCCTTATACTGTCTATCTATCTATCTATCTATCTATCTATCTATCTATCTATCTATCTATCTATTCTGTATGTCATTCTTGTGTAGTATAATAAATAAATTACGAAATTAATATGATAACGTACAAATGCTAACTCATCGCCGCTAGATAGATAGATAGATGGATAAATCATTTATTCAAAGGACACGGTACACACACATAAATTATTAACAACAAAAATCAATTCAAATAGACAGCACTTAATAGCACGCACTATGCAATTAACAGTAGGTACCTACAGCTGTGTGGTTATGTGACTGTACCACGGCAGTGAAATGGCCCTGACTCAGCAATGTCACAGACGAATCTGTGACGCTGGTATTCTGCCAAGGCCAAAACGGACGCACAACAGTGGCTCAAGTACACAATTATAGTCATTAAATACGAACTAATTAAGTTTTCTGAAAAGGTTTTCAGGAAACCATAAAACTATTTAGATACAATTCACTTCTCCAACCCCCCATCCGATCAAAGAGACATGAATATTAGTATTTTTTTAGCATGTCGAAACAAGGCCCCAGGATCCCGTCCAATCTACTGTAATAGTCTGTTATGTGCGATTCAAAGAGAGTAGGAAGTGGTTCGGGGTACACAAATAACAACAAGAATCGTCCACAGAATAGATCCAGACTGAGATGAAGCTCCGGCTTTTTTTAGAATCGGGGATCGACTGTTGCGGTTGGTGTAAAACATGTAAAAATCTAAGATTGAAGGTGTGTAAGTAATAAAATACGTCCAATCCAAATACTCCACCACGCTGGCTCGCTTGATATCATCACCTTCATCATAGTGAGCCCGTCAGGACGTTAAAATTAGCAACTGGGTTTGTGGTGGTGGAAATTTTCTCAAATCATAATACAATGGCGTAAACTGCAGCGCACTGCGCGACATTCAGGTCCGTGCAAAAAGTGCGAAAAGTGCAAAAAAGTGTGTTTTTTGCAAATTACACAAAAACCGCTTATGATTTCTAAAATGTAAACACTAAATTTTTAGATATTTTTTTATCGATTTTTATTATTCGAATTAGGTAAAAAACAACTATCAGTTTTTTTTTCATATAGTTTCCAATGGCATTATGATGTTTTCAAGCACAAATTTTTTAGCCAAGGGACTGTTTATAACATATTTTTTGTGGATTCAGGAAGTATGCTGGAATAACTTTTTAAAGATGGTCATTTTGCTGGACAACCGTCTTAGACCTCCTCATGTAATAGGTTTCTTTTTTTTTCATTTATTTCGTGAGTGGCTGTCCTGTCTATACTCTATGCAATTGGCTTACAATAAATATGGCATGGAAGTTAGCGGGTCCCATCACAAGACTCGGGAAGTTGGCGGGATCCCAAATAAACCCGCGCGCGCTTACATGTGGCGGACGGGCTTTCGGAATCGCTAGAAAGGAAAAAATGCTGTATTTATTGTTTCTCCACATAAACAACCAGCTTAAAATATAATAGTATGCATAATTTTTAAGACTAAATAATAATAAAAAAAACAATAATTAGAAGACTTTGTGAAGGTGTTGTATGTACCTATTAAACATAAAAAGCCCTCAATATCAATTTAGTGCCGATGTTTCCATCCTCAGATAGCGTTGATCTGTCTGTTTATCTGATGCTTTGACATTTCACACGTACGTGAAGTGTCGAAAAAACTTATCTCTGACTGTTTACCCGTTTATCCGTCTCTGAAAAATCGGGCCTTAGTCAAATAATCCAAAATTAGCAATACTGACAAACAAACTTTCCGCGTTCACATATTTTGTGGTTTTCATGAAATCACAAAAACAGCGGCGCGGACGCCGTAAACCTCGTAAACGCTCGTACCTAACTGTTGTAATTAGTTTCTACATGAAAAAAGTATGGTATCATCCATGTAAACCGAATTAGGTACCTACCTACATAGTTTTACAGAAAGATTTCAGATTTTCATCCTTTTGCGACCCTAAGCTTCTTGGGGAAAGTTGTTATTATTGATTGGTACTTAATATCATTCCCTGAAAGGAACAACATTAATGAAACATTGTATCTTGATTTAAGAGCAAATGTGAATGGAAGCAATAAACGTAATTCTAATTCTAATTCTGAAAATTCCCTGTTCAGTGCGCCGAGAATATGCTGGTCTGAAACTGAATCGCTGTAGGCTACTGTGTTTTTATTATATTAATATCAGAATCAGAGGGGTGAACTAATTAGCAGCACATGTATCCTGCGGCTTTACGTAATAAAGTTTTTTCTCATTATGAATCATCCTGGAACAGCTGCTCTATTCTCTATCTTTGACTTGCCTAGAAATTGCTATCGCGATAAAATAGCATAGCTCGCGCTTTTTCCCATACGGGCTGGCAGAGGCACTGTTAACTCCATTCCAACTCCATTTTACGTGACAGTAGGATAACGCACTATATAGATTGAAGGTTGCTTTTAATACTAATCACCGCCATTAGAACCTCCCTAGGTATAATTATGTACATTTTTACTTATTTCATTTTTACACGGTCTGCAACGGAATTGAATCCAAATAAGAAGCCAAGCGTGAAGCCATAAGGCCACGGACATCCAAGGAGCTCTGTCTGTCAAATCAAGGTTGACCGATCAGACCGCGAATGATTTACTCGAGCTATCATCAAAAGCAACTGTAATTTGAATGGCATTCCATTCTAATTTAATTGATTTAAGGGTAAAATATACAGAATTAAGCTGCAGTCCTTCCCATAATCCGCTGTAATAAGCATTTTTATACAAAATATAAATATTATACACAGTATACAGTGTTTAAGAGATACTATCTCAGGGATTCTGCAGTGCTAGTAATAATTTATGGAGCGGAACACATTTTTATTGCTAAGTTTATTTATGCCCGATTCCACCAACATCAGTAAACAAAACACCAACACACAAGACGGGACAATTAGCTCCTTTTCTGTACAGCGATTGTTTCAGAGGTCGGCTTTTTAAAGGGGCTCCCCTATTAGTAGCCATGACTCATGTCATAACTTTGGTCAAAGCGAAACAACGGCTATGTTAAGAAAATAAAGTGTCCCCTAAAAGACAGTTTGGGTTTCTCCTCAAGGGGATCTAATCATGAAAGTTGTTTTATATTCAGTGTTTTGTTTTATGTCTTAGCTAAATGGTCGTCAATCTAATAACAGGGGACAGAAAGGGACTGAACAGCATTAATTTATGCGGTAGCCTAAATTATATTATCCTATCCTAATGGACTATGAACAAAGAAGATCTGTGTCTACTAATATTGCAGATCTCGTACGCCCTACGCAAATACTTACCCTTATCTATAAAAAAGTCTTATAATAGGGTCACGTTAGCACCCTTCGGGTACGGAGCCTTAAAAACGGCAAAACAGACCTAAATAAGAAAGGATGTGAACTAGGATCATAGATTTAGCAGATTTAGGAAACGTTTGTAAAATCGCCAAGAAAGGTAAAAGGCTATCGCCTCGCCGTCCCATAAATTCCGGAGCACTGATTTAAAGCCAATTTAAGTTCTTTGCTGCATCGAGATTTTCAATAAGAGTTGAATCTCAAAGGCGGACCTGCCTTTCAGACTTCGAACCTAGCTTGTTAACGTGGTACTTACCGCAAATACAACCTTGTGGACGTTTGTATCGTTCCTATTTCAAGCCTTATAAAGACTGTTTTGGCAACTCTACCTGAGTGCGACTATACTAGGTAATCTAGTATTACATCGAATCGCTAAAGCTAAATTTTAACTAAGACCACCAGAGCCATACAAATACCGAAACTAAGTACCAACTTTAACAGAAAGAATGCGAATCACAAAACCATCAAAAGTAAATCCCGTGAGCAAATTGCCGTGGTCGCCAAAATCCGATAGGAGATGGCACCCGAAGAAAAAGAAGAAGGAATTCCTAAGGGTCACCACACCATGAACAAATATATCTTGTGAACTTAAGAAACTATATTTTCTCTGTTAGAACCCCCAGCTCTTCGATGTTCACGATTTCACAGGTTCGATGTGACGTCGTTATTTTTGGTTATAACAAGGAATTCTTGGGGCCAAAAGCATTGTATGTATATGTGTATACATAAATATATATATATATAAATATTTGTTTATGTCCGTGTTAAATTCTGTGGTACCCACACTTTCTCATAGCAGACAAGCGATAATGAATGTGCCAAGTTCCCTCTGAATGCCCGCACGTCCGAAGCAACTTTTGCCACAAAATGTAACTTTTTACGCTACAACTACAGGACTCTAATTTAGCAACACGACTGAGTTTAAATTCAACACTACTCCGAGAACTAAACTTATATTTACGTCTTGTTGTTGTGATTATTTGAATTTGAGAACTAATTATGCTGGGTAAGTAGTTGTGATTAATTAATGTTGCGTTTCAATTATAAAATTCCCTTTTTGAGTCCAGTATTCGACACATTTTAGGGGTGAATTTTTGTTTTGGCTTTTTTGGATGTCCACGTCTTATAGGAACAAAACCACTGAAGAAAACTCCTAATTTACTTTATATTGTTTTTCTAGACACCCAAGTATGATATTAAAACTAAAAACATTATGTGTAGGCGTACCTAAATCCTGAGAAATCCACGTACGAAAGTTGAAAATCACCGATTACGAGCGCTGGGAGGCTTGTCTCCCGCGCGTTTTGGGTCAAACAAGCTTCGATAAGTTTCTGACGGAACACAGTATGAAAACGATTTATACCTAATTGGAAAGGATATCACTCCACGCACACCTTCAAACAATAAAAGCAGTTACGTATAATAGTATTTTGTTAAACAAGAGGTCGCGACATGTTTGTCCCACTCTGAACCGTGCTTCTCATGCCTCCTAATAAGTATTGCTATCTCATTAGGGGCACAAACTAGCGTCCTGTCGCTTGCGCATGTTAAAACAGGTTAGTTGTGCGTGCGAATGCACAGGAAGTGAACGTGGAGAATAAACTTTTTGGCAGTCAAAGAGGTATGTTTTTCACGCGATGTACTTTGGTACGCCGGTCGGGTTATTTCCGTGGCTCATTTTTTGAGTACTTATAATACGACTTGCATTATGTCATTCCATTTTTTAGGTGGCAATAATGACGGAGCTCTAATTTTAAAATGATTTTTTGTAATTCAGACAGTAGTTTAATAAATGAGATCAAAACACTATTTTGCCGTCAGTTCTGTGGCATCATTTCCGTGGTCATTTTTACCACAGAACTGACGGTCGTGCCACGGAAATGACTGAAAGGTTTTATTAAACGAAATCCTTACAAAACTTTTCCTAAACGGAGTGGCAGAAGCTCAGATGGGTCTCACTCAACACTTAATTTTTACACCACTTTGTTATATTATTTATCAGAGGTAATTATATCAAAATGTATGGCTTACTTTATGTTATATTTTTGCCTATTTAAGTTTTGCAGGCGCTCATTCAAACACTGAATATAATAATTATGAAATATGATACAGATGTGTAAAAAAGAATCAAAAGATGATTTTTGTTTAATTTATCTTCATCCTTGGCCCTCACGCATTGTAAACACACACACAGCCGTAGCGCCGCAGATGTTGTTTCTCTCTCTACCATTCGAGAAGTCCCGGATTCGAACCCCGGCTTGGATGTGATATGTAATAATATCCTTCCTTACTAATTAAAAACTGTCGAAGGTGTATTGTATACAGGCGGAAGGACAGAGCTACACAATATACAGCTAAATGGTCTGATCCGCTCTACCACCCGTACTCACCCTGCAAAGCTGTGTAATGGGGTTAATGTTTATTTTTTTGAATAAGTGTTGTGTTGTATGTTACATTTTTTGATAATTATTTATTCATATCAGATTTATAATGAACGCTATAATAGATAATGTTATAATATTTTTGTTTGAGTTGATTTTTGTTAATTACTATAATTATGAAGAAAAATAATTTAATTACATAGTTTCATTTAAAAATATTCATGTTCATATCAGATGTATGCATAATGTTATAATGGTTTTGTTTTGAGTTAATTTTTGTTGATAACTAGAACTACAATTATAAAGAAAATTTATTTTATTTCATTGTTTCATTTTATCAATATATATGTCAGCATTAGTATAAATAATTGACATGGTGGTCTTATGATCGATCAATCACTGCTAGAAATACGTAATAATATATCCATGTATGGGAAAGTAGACCTTTCGTCAGTTCTGTGGCATAGATTTGGCATGGCCGTCATTTCCGTGGCAAAAATATTTTTGATGTTAAATTTTAGCCAAAGTATTAGCTTCTGTTTGACGCCCCATCGATAGTTCAGTTTTAAGGCTTTCATAATCTTTGTTAATTTTCCATGTTTTACGAGAAACAAAAAATGCCACAGAACTGACGTGAAAATCGAAATTTCAAAAATTGACCCAAAGATAAAATTAAAGAGATGATTCAGGTCGAAAACTGCAATTCCACAACTCACACTTTCCCCAAACAATTTCCGAAACTGAGAGGAAAAAGGAGCGGATTATCAAATCGGTTTTATTATTATAATTTTTATGTTTGTTACATCGAAACTGGTACTATTTGTGAACCGATTTCAAAGAATCTGGAATCGGTTTATTAGTTAGGTTCCTACATGAAAAAACTGTGAGGTTTAATTTAATTTTACCTGGATGACATTGTACATCCAGCCTTTTTGTGACTTTTCGGTGTTTATAGTCATTGTCACGAGATAAATACTGGCTGTTAGGATCATTTTATTCGTTTAAATTATGTAATACGTATGGACTTCACCGTCAGGAGACAGGTTTTGCGTTTTCGGGTTCATAAACGACATTTGTATACCGAGCGGGGAGGACTAATAGGTCATGAAGTCGTTTTTCAGGGTACCGTACCCGAAGGGTGCCAAACGGGACCCTATTACTGAGACTTCGCTGTCCGTCTGTCCGTCCGTCCGTCCGTCCGTCCGTCCGTCCGTCCGTCCGTCCGTCCGTCCTGTCTGTCACCGGGTCCGTCTGCACGAACCGTAATAGCCAGAAAGCTGAAATTTTCACAGAATGTGTATATCTGTTGCCGCGCCAACCACAAATACTGAAATACGAGAGATATTGCAAATTAAAGGGGGCCCCGATACAAGAGACGTGTTTAGATACACTTACGCATTTCAAAATGGAGATCTTGACTGAAACTGTTTATTTATTGTCATAGCAACCATGTCATAGACACATATACTACACATTTAAATATGATAGCATATTTCGCGTCAATCCACATGGTGGTTAGCCGGTGCCGTATGATGTAGACTCTCAATCCGGAGGTCGTCGGTTCAAATCTCGTGAAGGCATAAACTTTTTAAATTTTCTTTTTGTTTATGTTTTTATTGTTTTGAGTGCTTTTGATTTGTTGTACGATGGTACGGTACCCTTCGTGTGCGATACCGACCCGCACTTAACCGATTATTTTAAGTTTTTAGCCGGGGGCCCGATGCTGCTCTGAGAAACGCACTTATATTGGATCGCTTACGCTTGCAATCTATTTACGATCTATTTGCGATTCTTTAGGAGCATACCAAATGACGCCATTTTGGGTGTTTTAGAAGCGATGGCGATCCAATATAAGTGCGTTTCTCAGAGCAGCATCGGGCCCCTGGTGAATTATTACATGCTGACTTTAGCTATGCATATTTTAATGGTGATTATATCCCGACCAATTTCGGTCACATGACCGAATCAATTACTTTATAACTGCTCGTCGCTCGTGGGCTCGCATGTGGATTATATGGAGCAAATCTTCTTTGTATACGTCCCCGTACTTTGTGAGTAATGAAATGAGCACAAAGACATACTCCTACACTTGCAAAAATATTGTAGTACCAATCGATTTCAACAGTCAACGACGAAATAAATAAATTCAACAGCAAAAAGGGCACAAAATCCCTTTTATGTCTGTGTGATTAGATCAGCGGCGATTTCGTATCGTTCAGTCACAGAAGAGATAATAGTACTCCGTGCAGAACGGCCACTCCCTTCCCCGCGCTGATTCAGATACCGCACCCCACCCCTGGCGTCAAAGGATTGGTTAAAGAATCAATAGACAGGGCTGAACGCCGGACGAGTTACGAGACGCGTATACTAAATATCGCTGCATTTGCCGCGCCACCAGCCCTAGCAAAGTTTACGCACACCTTTGCACGTATACAAACATCATTTGGTTATGTAGTAGTAATAGGTGATTATTTTACGAGCGTTCTATGGAGTGTCCGAGGTGTGTGTCCGTTCAGTCAGAAAAATTCGGGTTTGTAATAAAAATATTGTGCTTTCACGCACCGGCCGGCGCGCGACCAAATCCGGCAAATAAATGAGGGGTTTATATTTATTTGATATTGTCACTGATACCTTTCGATGGATAGCTTCGCGTTAACCAATTCATATTTCGGACTTCTAGGTACTAAATATAGTACAGTACCATATATAGTACAGTATAGTAACGTAAAATATAACAACAAAAACATAAAAACAAGAAATAGCCGTACTGTGGAACTAGATCCGACCCCCATCAGTGCCCTTCCAGTTCTCGAGGCCATGTGTAATTATTCCCAGTGTCTTGGTTAGCTGACAAAATTACACCTTGTATTAAATGGTCTAAGATCCATAGAGAGCTCGACCTACACCCATCTGTTATTGCGATAAAACATGGTTTTTACCAAATTTTGCATTCTAGAAAATACATCGCGAGTGGGTTGCCTAGTAAAATCCTGGCAAGGCTATGATTAATTAGTTAACGGTCAAGTGCGAGTAAGAGTCGCGCCCTAAGGGTTTTGATCACACTTGTAGATTGCTACCTCTCGTGAAATTAAGTATCTACATAAAAATACATGTAAGATGTCAAACAAAATTAAGGCATAAACGGTTATAGCGTTCGATTGCATTGACCTAGAAGGTTGATTTTTTCACAGCTTTAAGGAACCACAGACTTGAGTAATTAGTATAAATTTCAGCTTGATACGTTTACGCCTTCTAGATATAAAATATCTTTTATTTTTAAATGTCAAATTAATCATAGCCTTGCCAGCATTTTGCTAGGTAACCAACTCGCAATGTATTTTCTAGCATACAAAATTTGATAAAAACCAAGTTTCATCGCAGTTACAGATGGGTGAAGGTCGAGCTCTCTTCGTATCTTAGGATAAAACGGGGACAACAGTTTACAACCAGCCATTTTGCATACATTATTGTCCCTACCGAGAAGCACAGGCCTTTCCCCGGATACCAGTAAGATTGAGCCATACTCTACCATGCTGGCTCAAAGCTGGTTAGTGGAGTGGTTTTACGACTACTGCTAACATACTACCAAGTAGCGACAGAAGCCGGGACAATAAAGTAAGATACTTTGAATTTAAATGATAGTTTATCGTAGGCATAGGCAATCTGTGAACATTTCAGCAGATGAAAACATGGAGTAGGTTCATTAACGAGACCGCGGGTAAAGTGGCTGAGTGAGACGTAAAGCGGTTACTGGCTACCACATAAGTGAGATAGTTAGATAGGAATATGGCTGACTTGTTACTCAGGATTTCAGGAAGGATACTGCGAGTAGGTAAAATAGGTATACAGAATTCCATATAGTATCTGTGGTATTCCTTAATACGGAATTGCGATGACCTTGAAAGATATTGAATGATTTTGATAAAACCGACGAGCTTCATCATGTCACAGATATTTGATCATATTTGATCATATTTAATTTATCTGTTCAATAGTGGAGATTGGCTTAATTTTACTCCTATCCGGGTAAGGGGTATTTTAACTGTCAAGTTACATGTAAAGGATTTTTTTATTTTATTTTGTAGAACATTTTTGTTTGATAAAGGTCTTTGAATCCTTGGTTTTATCAAAATCATCCAAATTCTTCGGAATTCTTTGTTAAGGAATTCTGTACCTAGCTGACCGTGGGATCATAATTGGGCATTTAAGCTGGGCATGAATCGCATGGAGCTGAGATTGAAGTAAGTAAGGAAGTAAGTAATCTTTATTCATAGTAAAAATATACTTAACAAGGAGATAGTTTTGTCGACTAATATCATAACTAGGCTGACAGGTAGCCTGTATTTATGAAGTAGGCCTAATTTACGAAAATATTTTTTAATATAAACTTAAATAATACAGGAAGCCGTTCATACAGCACAACTACCATGCCAAACTGGACCATATTTTCCAAATATCATATTTCATGTCCCGACAAACCACTCTACCCTAACCAAAGTCTTACAAAATCAACAAAGTTGAGTTAACAACACAACTACAGATTGAAACTATCGTCGTTAAGTGCTAAAATAACGGTTATGGTTCAACTGTTATCGTGAACATTCAAACACTGACTTATTTTATGAAGTTACAAGTAACAATTTCTTGAACATTGGTTAAATCTCGTCCCCAATGCTTCTCAAATATACCCTGACAATTTCATATGTGAAGTAAATGATAGCCTTATTGCGGTAGTCCGCATGCATGTCTGTTTTGGAAAAATAATACTTGTCTAATTAAATACTTATTTATGTATAAAAAATAAGCTACTAAGAAAAAGAGCTAAATGACCCCTAACTTATAACTGTTGGTGAAATAGGGCATAAGTCTTTTAAAATCATTTTTAAACTCATTTGAAGAAGTTGTCAAATTTAACAGGGGACTAAACGAACTCTATCCAAAATAGCTGCACATCATTAAGAAATTGACATGAGATTACCTTCGGTTACATTTAATTGTCATTCCAGAAACCAAGCTTGTATCATTAAAATTTTAAGTTGCCATTTGGGAATCCATTCAAAAAACTTGTAAATGACTAATTGCTCCATGAAATAGACCACAGAAGTCATAAGTCGTGCGCTTTCCGTTGAATATTGTTGGAAAGCAATTTGTGCAGTCGCCATACCAGGCTAGTGGCCGCAGATCTGAATTTATGAATACATACTCAAACAAACGACCCTTCCCTGCACTTCAAGCCGCTATTTCTTGGGCAATAGAGTCGCGTTTCCGGACGGCAAATGGCGCTGACATGGGGCAGAGAATAAAGTTGGACGCTTGGGATTCATGCCTCGTGATTACTTTATCAGGGAACGTTCGGGAAATATGAAAAGCTGACTGACGCGAGATGGAGTGTTGAGTTTCTCTCATTTTAAAACTCGTCTGTCGTCTTGCTTAAATAGGTACTTAGTTATCACATCAAAATATTCGCGATATAGGTGTAATGCATCCCAACCAAGAGAGCAACTGAATGGATTCCAAAAATGCGAAGAGGAAGCGTGGCAGGTCTTTAAAAATTCGGTCAAGTGCGGGTCGGAATCGCACACGAAGGGTACCGTACTATCGTATAACAAAACTCTAGCACTCAAAACAATAAAACTAAAACAAGTAAATAAATAAAAAAGATTATGCCCTCACGAGGATTTGAACTCACTACCTACGGATTGAGAGCCTACTTCATACCCGCTGAGCTACCTTAACGATGTAGTTTGGCGCGAAATATACCATCATATTGAAATGCGTGGGTGTATCAAAACAAGTCTCTTGTATGGTCCCCCTTTAATTTGTAATATCTCTCGTATTTCAGTATTTGCGGCAACAGATATACACATTCTGTGAAAATTTCAACTTTCTAGCTATTACGGTTCGTGCTATAGGACCCGCTGACGGACGGACGGACGGACGGACAGACGGACAGCAGAGCCTTAGTAATAGGGTCCCGTTTGGAGACAGGCGATTGCCCTTAGTAGGATACAATACATATACCATGGGCTCAAAACTAAATAAAGTGTTGAGATGAAAAGACGGTAAGTGATGATCACAGAGTTTAAAATTGAATAATAGTTTTATTGCTAAATTGCACGTAATTAACCGCTGAGCCATGCTCAGCGAAATTGCTGCTCCATTGCGTAAAATATTTATTTATTCTTATAGAAAACTTGTTATTCCAAGACATAGCCGGACAGAACAAATTCCATTCCAGATCACTTGATTACTTTACCTAGAAATGACTTACTGCGGAAGGAGCAACTTCAAATTGAAGTCACAGATCCACTTGGCTCAGGCGCGTCTAGTTATACTCGGTTACATTCTTTATTTTACTTTATTTCTTATGGCTTTGGACCTGTCAAAAGTAAAATGATTCGCTGAAAATAATAATAAAGAAAACATTATAGTCTATTCGTGGTAAGAATGCAGTAAAGTCATCACTGTCCGGCGGCCTAGCCACGCCCCGTAACCAATCAAATTGTTTCCAATTATCAAGCCAAGTTCACAGTGACAGTTGAAGGCAAACTTTCGAACGCAAAGGTTGTGTCCTGTCCTGTGAGTGTGTGTTAACAGATTTAAATTTAAATTTCTCTGCATTCTTATCACGAATAGACTATAATTAGAAAACACGACACACCAGGGGCTTGTTGGCTTAACATTGTTATCTTTAGGGTGGTTGTCTCATCGTTCGTCCGAGTCAAAGGTTTTTCATGTCAAGCTCAAATGCTGAAGCTGCAAAAGAGGCTGCCAAGATCGACATAGCCTCAAGACATGGCCTGGTCAGCCTTCTTTGTGAGGGAAACACAACAACGAATGCAAGAGCAGCAAAATATTTTTTCTGCTTTTGTAACGCGATGGTTTATCTATAAGTTTACAATTGAAAATAAATAAATTGAATTGAATTAAATTAAAAAGGTATATCATTCTGTCCCCAATATCATTAAAAACAACACTGTACAGAATAAGGCGTGACGCTCTGTTTGTATTTGTTTAACCGACTTCCCAAAGGAGGAGGTTTACAATTCGTCCGGATGTTTGTTTTTTTTTTTATTTTTTTTTTTATGTATGTGCCCCGATAGCGCCTAAACGGGTGGACCTATTTGGAAAATTATTTTTTTGTTTGAAAGGGTTTACCTTCCCATTGGTCCCATTGACACCAGGTCAGGATCTGATGATGGGATCCTGGAGAAATCGAGGGAACTCTTCAAATATTGTAGGCAGACCTATAGTGATTTTTGTGTTTTTCATAATAACTCGAGCAAATGCACATGGTAAGCATAATATTGTGATGCGGAACTGCTGATGAAGACCACATATGGCCACCAGATCTGCTCAATACTAGGTACAAATACAATGCGTGGCTGACGGGCAGGCAACGCATAGCCTAAACCGGTGCACCTAGAGCCATGAAACTTTTTACAGGGGTTTCTTAGTAGCGTGGGGTAGCACTGATGTGGGATTTGACAAAATTAATTCCCCAAGGGGGGGGGGGGGGATAAGGGGTTACAGTTTGTATTAAACTCAATCTAATCAAATAGGGTTTGTGGAAGTCGGTTTTTTCTAAAGTTTACTTTTTGTTTCAATTATTTCGTAACACCATTCAAATGCACGCAGGTATATTTTTTCTGGTGCAGTACCGCTCGCAGATTCTATAACCGTTGGCGCGTCCATAAATTCTCTTTCCTAAACTTTGGCAGGCGTTATCCGGGTGTATTCATAAATTCCGGCTGCGGTAGCTGCGATGCGCCGGGCATGTGACTACAGCGGTGCTAGGTTAGGCAGTCACGCAGGATAGAGTGTTTTCAGAATGAAGCCCAGTTTTACTAAAGGTCGATTCACATAGTGTCCGTGACGACACTGACAAGTGTGACTATAGAGAATGTATGAAAGAATATTTTTCACTGTATAATGTGTGAATCGACGGCGGGGCATCAGACGATAATGCTCGCTGTGCTGTCGCTCTACAATGCTGTTGCTATCAAGCTCGGAATGTCGACTCAATAGAGCCTATTGGCCAACGCACACCGCTTCGGGATTAAAATTTTTACCAATGGAAATTCAAACGTATCGATATAGAAATACGACATAAATTGCTATGGTTTGAAATAATGCCGAAGCATCCCGAAGCATTGAGATGGACCACGCAATCACTATATTTTTTTGTTAACAATATTATCTTCTATTCTCCTAGAAACCATTTAAACACATCTGCTAACAGTTTTAGCGAGGGACAAGAAATATCTTAGTATTCGTTTTGTATTGGGCAGTTTTTCATTTAGAGAGGTTAGACAAAAAATCCAAACAGCATTCGAACAAGCATTAAATTTCTTTGTAATTTGTCTTAGAAAAAACAATATCTTTGACACCATGGGTTGTTGACAGGGAATTTATGATGAGAAGGAGTAGGTTAATAAGTAACTCTAAAGCGTCGCATAGTAAACTCAATATTCAAAGACGGGTCTATAGTCATAAATTAAAACAGAGTGCTCGCCAGTTTTTTTCTTTGTTCAAGGATCATTTTGACGGAGACAGTGAGGATTTGCGGGAAGGCAGATTCGTGGCATTCGAGGCTCGACACGAGAACTATCAAGTCAAATTATGTGGAAGCTCAAAGTGTATCATTAGTATACTAAACCTATGTAGAACTAAATTTCCTGAACCCTTACTGAATAACCTATTAATTTGTTTGTTGATTGTATTCCTTTGAATTGTACAAGTTTAAGAGTGATCTTCGTACCCGGAAATTTCGGTAAAGTATTCTTTCATTGTTCATTTGCTTGGTACATTATTTTCACAATTTCTACCGTGTGCTACCAAATCATAATATTCGAGATAAATTGATTAGAGCAGAATGGATCATTTTCTTTGGGAAACATTTGCTATAGAGCCCGTACCATTAAACATAATGATGAACGTATTATTCATGGTAATTGCTCACCTTTGTGACTGGTATTACGGTCTATATGTGCATAAGAATGTGTAGTCGGTCGGCAATTGCACCGGGCGAGATTGTTACCTATGGCACAACGATAACCAGCTAACAATGAGACTTCATGAAAAATTATCGAAAAGTTATCCTATCATTAGCGCACCGTGAGATTAGTGGAAATGATTTACCAGTGTGTTGTATATAACGTGTAATTGTTTGTATGTAATTTAAAATGTTGGAGGGGGTTCCTTTTATATCATGTTCAATTTTACGGAAGTATCAAGTGTAATTAATCACACTGGTCTATTATTGTAAATGTACCAATCCTGGATTCTGACCAATTTAAATAGAGTGAGATAAGCAATGGGTTTTGATTCAATGGTGTGAATTGATTATTTATAGTCTAAACAAGTGGCTATAATCTACATTTGTAGCATATCAGATTATTGTATGAGTAAATTACCGACAAGGCGGGTTTGACAGCCAAAACCACCCATGAATAAGTCAAGTTGACGTGATTTGATTCTGCATATAAATAAAACTAGGGAACCCCTTACCTACGTCATTTTAGTTGTAAATAAGTGTAAGATTAGCATAGACTTTGTTTAAGGTTGTTTATTTAATTGTGTTATCAATTGATAATGGTCTATGAGGGTTTTTTATTTGGACGTTTCGTTTTCCCCATAGAAATGCCTTAGGAACAGAACGTCCGATTGTCCTTGGCAAAGTTAGACAAGGACGATCTAAATAATATCTGTTTTCTATACTTTTGGGTTTTTTTTATAGTATTTCTGGTCTTCTTAAATAAATGAAGTGATTTACTATATATCTGGCGTTCTTGTATTTCCTTAACCGTAAGATTCTTAGAAAGTCTGTAGAACAGTGGGGGTTTGTGCTAAAATCAATTACAGTTTCCACATTCCTAGTGAGATAACTCTGCATATAGACTAGGCCATCATGCTAATAAACAACCACCACTGTCATACATCATGGTTCACTCAAAACACAAGGTTACTAAACAGTTTGTGATTAGAGTTTTCTGGAGGCTGATAGATTTGAAAGTACATATATACACTGAATTATTTGAGGAGAATATAGGAGTCTCAGTCTAGTTAGCAAACACTCAACATTAGATTAGATTAATTGACATAGTCTGAATACTTATTTCCTGGATTGAGAGACGACGGCAATCGACGTGGAGCTTGGACGACGGGACATCTAACGATCTGGACAAGTATAAAGGGAGATACCGCAGGGCATCCATGAGTACGATATCTAGGCATCACCTAGGTTACCTAGACAGACCTTGCAGTGTTGAAGATATTGATTGAGCGGGCAAACAGCCACATTCATATTTGTTATTTTGTAACGATGGCTTGAAGTGACCGGAGAAAGTGCGTGGTCCGAGTGACCCGAAAGGTCAATCCAGTGTATCCCCGTGGCGGAGCGGCAGCGTCTCTGGGCACCATATATCACGTCCTGTCTTCTGCGGCAGACCATCGACCTTAGTTTGGCCAAACTAAACATTTGAATATTTTTGAAATAATAAATCCATGGTACAATGGGGGAAGGTAGCTTCCGTGCGCCTTGTAAATTTCCATGTCCCTAAGACGTGATGATAATAAACGCTTCTCAGCGAAAGATGGTCTGTACGCCCCCCACTCCTGTACGCAGGGCCAGATACTGGCGTAGGGTTCCCCGTGTCAGAGTGAGGCGGTCGTTATCTGGTGAGAAAACTCACACGGGTTTAATTCACTTTCTCACGCGAACCGATCACTTACTATGGTATATCTGAACTTAACTGATAAATATCATATTTGTGCTATTCTTTGCCACCGAAGTCTTGTAGATTATCTGAAGGAGTTCAGGATACCATGATATGAGTAAGCTCGGGGGAAATGGGCTTTGTGATTACTCTTGATCCATTCGGGCTATACACTGGCGGTAAAACGAACAAACTGCAATATTAAAAATCTCACATCATGCACAGACAATGTTTTGACACTGCAAGGTTCCTGTACTGAGCTATTACACTCAACACACTATTTAACATTACATCTAGACGATCACAACCGGCGTGCCATCACAGAATTGTGCCGGTGACCAGCGATTCTTTACGTATTCGAAATAACGATACGATTGGATCAGATACAACTAAATAATTAAAACACAACGTAGAAACCGTGTATTGAGTGAAACTTTCTTTCAGGAGTCTTATCTTACAGGAAATACTTCTTTATGTATTGTGCATGACTTGTTAAAAATTATTGTGTATGATTTGTGTTATAATGTGGTAACTGAAGTCTAGGGGGAGTAAAAACTAAATTATAATATTCGGGAGCCAGGGAGCAGATTAGAATATATTGAGGACGCTTATGATATTACTCTTTTTCACCATAGTGACATCAGATACATACGATCAATTTAAAGTAGCAGTTCGTATTAGTTCTTACAATAGGCAAAATAACGAAATTTCATGCTTGTTTTGGATACGTTGTCAAGGGTCATACAACAGGTATAAACGGAAAAGGAACGTGACAAATTAGGCGCTCTATCGTACGGTATGGTCACTGTCGCGTACTTTTAAATTTGAGATTATATTTGATTTCGGGTTCTGCGAGGTCAGTTAGATAAGTATAGGTGTCAGTCGATAGGTTGAGACGTAAATTATGTGTGATTAGACACAGTTACTAATAAGGACCTATGTCTATCAGTTACAAAGAAAGATGGCCAAAAGTAGAGGCATGGGATGGAGTAGACTAAATGAACTAATAACATATAACTGTAGGAAGGTCGGGAAAAAAAAAACACAGGTAGATATTGTAAGAAATATTGTAACGGACCTTACTTTCGTAATCTTAATTTTGTAATTTTTTTTATTGTACTCACATGGCATAATACAGATAGCTTATGATAGAGAAAAGGATGTGCAAAGGCGAGCTTATCTGTAAATAGTAATCGTAATCTTTATTGCACAAAGGAAAATTACACAGGACAAAAATACATAGTAAAGGTGTATAAAGGCGAAACATACGACACAGAGTATCCTAGTGTGGGGCCAGAAGCAATGTATGTGCCTGTATGTAAATGTTAAATGTTAAATACGCAATCATTTGTTAATTATTTGAATACTCAGTTCTGCGAACGATCGATTGTAAATTATGGTTTCGCAAACCACTTTTAGGGATATGTGATAGGCCTCTCATAGTGGTGTGGTTCACAAAAAAAAGGGATAGTTTTCAGAACGACTCCAAGGTGATCATAAACTTAACATTTCTTGACACTTTTGTTCAATAAATTAGGAAAGTAACTAATAGTATCGTGTTCGTCGGCATCAATAGCTGCACTTGGGGACTGTTTTTGTGGGTTAACTTTTGTTTTGACCCAACACATGGAGAGAATTGGGGTTTATTTTTTTTCTCAAATTATCTCGTTCGTAGAAATTTGAAGATGTTTATGACGTTGCCTGCTTTTGTTTATTTATTGCGGAACTAGCATTGAGCGATGTCGAAATTTGTTTAAATTAGTGGCAATATTTTAACAAACATTTGGATGTAATAAAAATAAAACTTAACTTTCGAAACAGCTGATGTCGGGATGAATGTCCAATTCGTAAGAAGAATAATCGAAGCATAAATAGTGTGGCGGGAAGTCAAGTCTAGCTGTAAAGGGTTTTTGTTATTACTATTTGGATACCGGTTGGATATTACTTACCAACTTGGTATAACACCTTCATGTGTACAATACAGAATCTCAGTATTATAATCTAAGATACCTATCTAGAACGGTTATTCCAAAATTATATTCATAGTGTGAGGGCAAGGGTAAGGTAAATTTTAGGTGTACGTAATAGATGTCATTAAATAACATAATAAAATATTATAAACAGTCAACTCATGTCATTTGCTTCAGTTTTTGAAACCTTAAAGTTATATCAAGTTAGATAATGGATAATTGGCGTAATAGTAACTATTCCTGGTTCGGACGGCATGGAAACATCCTGTATTTAATGGAGGCGTTGACGAATCTGTTTGAAATGTAAATCCTAGGCCCAGCATTAGAGAGTAAATTTGATTGATTGATAGCGCGTTATGGGATGGTATTAGTGCAGCCTAGGCAAGAGAAAGTTGTTTACCGAAATTAAGTCACCACCGAACATATAGTTAATTACTAAATTTAAGGCTTACTTTGACCTATGAGCTCCCACAACTCAGGATAGGTTATGTCAAATGAGTTATTGAATGAGGGCATATTTGATGAAAGGCATATATGTATGTAATTTATCGGGTCCGTAATATAACTATGTTGTGACGATATTGTGCGGTGATCGCACACTACTGATAATAATATGATGATTGTGATACTGATAGAGAAGGCGCTTTATGAATGAAATAACCAATTCTAACGAGTGCGTTAGTGACACTATTTTATTGTAAAATAAAGAACACGTAAGCTAAAATTGTAAATGGAGCTAAGCGAATTTGGCTTGTACAGATATGTTAATGATGACATTAGTGACTTAGTTTGGCCACGGGATTACTAGGTTGGACTATTTAGAACTGTAAGAGGTTTAAGTGATTCGATTCATCCTCTATGAGTTTATCAATTTTACTGGTTCACTATCAGAGGCACGCGGGTCGAGCGAACGAACAATGGAGAACAATAGATAGATAAGATGCGTCGACGAGAGGGTTAAGAATAAGAAATAACTTCGATGTTGTTTAAATAACAAATTTGGAAAGAAGCATTGGACTGAGGATGAGGAAGAGTAAAGGAAACATCAATGGTTAATATCGATGGTTTTCCGTCCGTCTGTCAAATTAATTTATGTATTACTTACGATTGGTTTTCGTAAAGGTTATAAGTCCGACCGTTTGTCAAATTAATTTTATTACTTACGATTGGTTTTCGTAAAGATTATAAGTCCGTCCGTTTGTCGATATATTTAGCTAGTTAAAATCCAGAGTGTTGTTGTAGAGTTCTGGGTACAGACAAACGATTTAGTTTAATTTAATTTTACGATTGTTTGAAGGGGTTAGTTAACGGCATTAAAATTCATTATTTATCACGTTATTAATTCGTGTCGCCAGTATTAACTATCAATGCGTTCGGTTGTGAATTATTTTACTGAATTTTATGTTGTTTTATGTTACGAATATTTGAAAATTCAGTTTAGCGACGTGAATAAACTCAAAATACGGAAAAATACTCTCTCATAGGGATATTTCAGATCAAATCCGGGCGTGTATATAAATAAGATTAATAGGAACATGATTCTTTGGATGATAGCACAGATATCGATATTGTTAGTGACTGTGTTAGAGGCTGTACCGTACAACAATACTTTAGTTCATGCTTAGATTGGTAAAAGTACGGGGTAATTACAATGCAATTCATTATTTGTTTTGGTACTCGTATTATGTAAACAAGTAACAGAAACAGATGGGCAATATAATTGTAGGGTTGTTGTTGAAAAAAAAAGGTTTTTTTTAAGAGGAATAACAAAGAAGAGTCGTAAGCAATGGAGACGGTTATAGTGCCATTCGATAAGTACAATAGAGTTTCGTGGGAAGATCTAGATGAGCGTGGGATATCGGAGAGAATAGCTGTAAATCTTTAGACTAGTAAATTGCGTGGAGACTGAAGGAGATTGGTGCATATTTGGGGAAATATATTTCGAAACTATGGAATAGGGAGATAGGGGGAGTATTGAAGTTTCCAAATCTATTTGGGGGAGTGTGAGATGGACCACGCAATCACTATATTTTTTTGTTAACAATATTATCTTCTATTCTCCTAGAAACCATTTAAACACATCTGCTAACAGTTTTAGCGAGGGACAAGAAATATCTTAGTATTCGTTTTGTATTGGGCAGTTTTTCATTTAGAGAGGTTAGACAAAAAATCCAAACAGCATTCGAACAAGCATTAAATTTCTTTGTAATTTGTCTTAGAAAAAACAATATCTTTGACACCATGGGTTGTTGACAGGGAATTTATGATGAGAAGGAGTAGGTTAATAAGTAACTCTAAAGCGTCGCATAGTAAACTCAATATTCAAAGACGGGTCTATAGTCATAAATTAAAACAGAGTGCTCGCCAGTTTTTTTCTTTGTTCAAGGATCATTTTGACGGAGACAGTGAGGATTTGCGGGAAGGCAGATTCGTGGCATTCGAGGCTCGACACGAGAACTATCAAGTCAAATTATGTGGAAGCTCAAAGTGTATCATTAGTATACTAAACCTATGTAGAACTAAATTTCCTGAACCCTTACTGAATAACCTATTAATTTGTTTGTTGATTGTATTCCTTTGAATTGTACAAGTTTAAGAGTGATCTTCGTACCCGGAAATTTCGGTAAAGTATTCTTTCATTGTTCATTTGCTTGGTACATTATTTTCACAATTTCTACCGTGTGCTACCAAATCATAATATTCGAGATAAATTGATTAGAGCAGAATGGATCATTTTCTTTGGGAAACATTTGCTATAGAGCCCGTACCATTAAACATAATGATGAACGTATTATTCATGGTAATTGCTCACCTTTGTGACTGGTATTACGGTCTATATGTGCATAAGAATGTGTAGTCGGTCGGCAATTGCACCGGGCGAGATTGTTACCTATGGCACAACGATAACCAGCTAACAATGAGACTTCATGAAAAATTATCGAAAAGTTATCCTATCATTAGCGCACCGTGAGATTAGTGGAAATGATTTACCAGTGTGTTGTATATAACGTGTAATTGTTTGTATGTAATTTAAAATGTTGGAGGGGGTTCCTTTTATATCATGTTCAATTTTACGGAAGTATCAAGTGTAATTAATCACACTGGTCTATTATTGTAAATGTACCAATCCTGGATTCTGACCAATTTAAATAGAGTGAGATAAGCAATGGGTTTTGATTCAATGGTGTGAATTGATTATTTATAGTCTAAACAAGTGGCTATAATCTACATTTGTAGCATATCAGATTATTGTATGAGTAAATTACCGACAAGGCGGGTTTGACAGCCAAAACCACCCATGAATAAGTCAAGTTGACGTGATTTGATTCTGCATATAAATAAAACTAGGGAACCCCTTACCTACGTCATTTTAGTTGTAAATAAGTGTAAGATTAGCATAGACTTTGTTTAAGGTTGTTTATTTAATTGTGTTATCAATTGATAATGGTCTATGAGGGTTTTTTATTTGGACGTTTCGTTTTCCCCATAGAAATGCCTTAGGAACAGAACGTCCGATTGTCCTTGGCAAAGTTAGACAAGGACGATCTAAATAATATCTGTTTTCTATACTTTTGGGTTTTTTTTATAGTATTTCTGGTCTTCTTAAATAAATGAAGTGATTTACTATATATCTGGCGTTCTTGTATTTCCTTAACCGTAAGATTCTTAGAAAGTCTGTAGAACAGTGGGGGTTTGTGCTAAAATCAATTACAGTTTCCACATTCCTAGTGAGATAACTCTGCATATAGACTAGGCCATCATGCTAATAAACAACCACCACTGTCATACATCATGGTTCACTCAAAACACAAGGTTACTAAACAGTTTGTGATTAGAGTTTTCTGGAGGCTGATAGATTTGAAAGTACATATATACACTGAATTATTTGAGGAGAATATAGGAGTCTCAGTCTAGTTAGCAAACACTCAACATTAGATTAGATTAATTGACATAGTCTGAATACTTATTTCCTGGATTGAGAGACGACGGCAATCGACGTGGAGCTTGGACGACGGGACATCTAACGATCTGGACAAGTATAAAGGGAGATACCGCAGGGCATCCATGAGTACGATATCTAGGCATCACCTAGGTTACCTAGACAGACCTTGCAGTGTTGAAGATATTGATTGAGCGGGCAAACAGCCACATTCATATTTGTTATTTTGTAACGATGGCTTGAAGTGACCGGAGAAAGTGCGTGGTCCGAGTGACCCGAAAGGTCAATCCAGTGTATCCCCGTGGCGGAGCGGCAGCGTCTCTGGGCACCATATATCACGTCCTGTCTTCTGCGGCAGACCATCGACCTTAGTTTGGCCAAACTAAACATTTGAATATTTTTGAAATAATAAATCCATGGTACAATGGGGGAAGGTAGCTTCCGTGCGCCTTGTAAATTTCCATGTCCCTAAGACGTGATGATAATAAACGCTTCTCAGCGAAAGATGGTCTGTACGCCCCCCACTCCTGTACGCAGGGCCAGATACTGGCGTAGGGTTCCCCGTGTCAGAGTGAGGCGGTCGTTATCTGGTGAGAAAACTCACACGGGTTTAATTCACTTTCTCACGCGAACCGATCACTTACTATGGTATATCTGAACTTAACTGATAAATATCATATTTGTGCTATTCTTTGCCACCGAAGTCTTGTAGATTATCTGAAGGAGTTCAGGATACCATGATATGAGTAAGCTCGGGGGAAATGGGCTTTGTGATTACTCTTGATCCATTCGGGCTATACACTGGCGGTAAAACGAACAAACTGCAATATTAAAAATCTCACATCATGCACAGACAATGTTTTGACACTGCAAGGTTCCTGTACTGAGCTATTACACTCAACACACTATTTAACATTACATCTAGACGATCACAACCGGCGTGCCATCACAGCATTCCGCGGGATGCTTCGGCATTATTTAAAAGCATATCAATTTATGTCTTATTTCTATAGGGATATACTTCGTATATATTTATTACACATATTAGTAAAAAACACAAACAATACAGAAAAGGCATGAACAAAGGCAAGCTTATCTCTAAAAAGAGATTTCTTCCAGCAAACCCAGGATGGACAGGATACATTTTAAAACTCGAAACGGGTAGGCCTATGTGCTAAAGTAAAAAATACAAATATACAAATGTACAAATATACGTTTGAATGTCAATTGGTAAAGTAAAGTAAAGTAAATGTAGCCCATTAATGTCCCCACCGAGGGGCACAGGCCTTTACTCGGATCCTATTGGTAAAAACTTAAAATGCCTTGCCATACCGTCCTAGTGTGCGTAGGCCATATTTCTAATAAATACAAGATAAGATCAAGCGTTGCTTCTGATATGCCAGCGTAAGGCCAGTGGGCAGACCACCTGCCTGCACTGTTTCGTATTGCTAAGTTTATAATTGCACCACAAAAGTAATGTAGTTGGAACCATTGTCGCCAATATCATGGCAAAAGTATTGTAACTGCTGTTTACTGGACGTTGTCGGGCCGTGACTATACTATAGCCTTACCTAACTCGGGGCTTAGTGTGAGGTATCGAACGTACCCCGTATATAGTATCGAGCTCAAGAAACTTCTGGCAGTCTTCCTTATAAATTATGAGCAACAATGGATCACAAGATACTTGAAGTTAGAATATCTCAATATTATATTGTAGATATGAAAATAGGGACCCCTTTGCTTCGCATAATTCTGTAATTATTAATATATGTATTTTCAGTTGGACTACTTTTGAATTACAAAATGATTGTTTTACATATTATTTTATGACTAATAATGATTTGTTAAATTCTGAACTGCACACATGTCACATGAGTTGACATACTCTTAGATCTGGGCAAAGTGGTCGGGTAGGTGAAGGCTAAAGGACGGCTAATGGCTAAAGTCTTGGTGTTAGGTTGACATGTATGTTTTTTTTACATATTTTGTTCATATATACGCATACCAAGTCTCATAGCGATAGAAGAACTGGAAGTAGGTAAAACTCATGCGTGCAATGTTAAATATTAATATTAAATGTTCAATTAATCATAACCACGCGAGGATTTTGCTAGGCAACCCACCGCGATATATTTTCTAGCATATAAAATTTGATAATGACCGGCCAAGTGCTCTAAGTACATTTTATACTAGCTATGCCGCACGCGCAATATTAATTACTGTAACTGCCTGTAAAATGCATTTTCAGACGACAGACATGCCCTGTGTTTGCACTGTACTTAACTTGGAGGAATCAACTAGTTGGATTGAGTCTGAGGTACTTAATTCTGAGCACGCCGACACGACAGCGGAACTTATAATTTCACCTTCAGCTTACTTTTAGAAATAAAAAACCTTTTAACTGCTTTCCAATGATCTTTTGACGGTGGCAGGTGGAACTAACGCTTGATGACAGGTTCTTTGCGTAAGGTTTCGTAGAACTAGCACCCCCATGTAAACACCACTCAAGTTCCAAAAGATCGTTTGAAGACTGTAAGAAATTATGACGTTCCAATGACTGAGGAATTATGAAACTGAAAAACTGCATAATTGAGCTCCGGTATGTGAATGTACTAACAGATACAACATATTAAATCAATGCATCTTGCATAATATTTTTAGAGTTGGGTTGGGTATCGTTTAAAATATAAAGTACACTTATAGGATCACTTCGTTTTATTTTATATTTTTTTATTTTATTTTATTTATTTGGGACGAAAAACAACTATACAATTCATAGATGTAACTATGTTGTTCCACTATCCGTTTGTCAAGTTTGAAGGTTCCCTCACGATGTTTTCCACCACTTAGAACTTAAGTAAAAACCTCTTGCGTAAATTTCCTTATCTCATTGGTAGTACATTTTCAGGAACGTATTCGAACCCTGCATGAGAAGCGGACGTGAAACCATCGCAACCACTTGATAGCAGTTTTTTTTTTAATTCCATTAATATCATTAAATGGTGAATTGAAGTGCTGCAATGAACAAATGCTGAATTAAATCCCTGATTGGCCCAGTTTCAGCTGGAACTGCTTTGGCGGGCATCCAGATGTAATAAAGACATATTCAAGCCTTCGTTCTGCGAAGAATTAACGTCTCCATGGATGAACATTTAATATAAGAGCGCTCTCACATAAGGCGTTTTCGTCCCGTGACTGCAGCGTTTCTAGTCGCGCTGTCCGTCCGTCTATATGTCCGTCCGTCCGACTTTCTTGTGCGTTAACCTTCGTGGGAGTCCAACTGGTACTTGATTTTTAAAACTGGCACTGATGTCTATTAGCTCGAATTTAGTTAATGGCTCGATTTTGATATCGCACAAATGAAGGGCCTAGACAAAATTAATTAAGCCAACCAGTGGGTTTTATTTGATTGAAAACAGAAAAGCCCCGATTGAATGAATTCCATCCCTCTGATTTTTTATATATGAATCATGCGCATATTTTTGTGAATGCGAATGCGATATTTTTTAATGTGTGTATTATCCATTGAACTAATATTACTAGTAAAAGACCAGGGGCGTAACATTCAAAAATAAACCAGCATAACTTTTATAAATAGTTGTTAATCTCCAAAATTCGTACATGGACTGACCCGAGACTAAGCCAAACAGTCCCTTTTATACTTTTTAAAAACAAGATGGCAGCACCTGTTTACCGCTAACAGTTGCCGCCTTTAAGCAACTGATGTTTATATTACTGTTTAGCTTGGTATATCTTATTCCAAATACATTTTTTAATTTATGCTACGATTCTATAAGTATATTAAACACAAACTCTATCACTAGGTATTGTATCCATACATTTATTCCTAGCCTAGCGCGGTCAGCTGATTTTTACGATGAAGTAAAAAATCATGTTGCTCTGATCAAATCGGTTTAATAGTGAAAGTTGTTTAGAAAAATATCCCTTTCAACCAATTTTTAAAAGCTATTTTAAATGTGGCTTTCTGTTACCACTCTGTATTCCAGCGTAAATGCAGTAGTAAGTAAATATAAAGTGAACGAAATGGAGATGGAGTAACGAGACGAATTTAAAATGTTTCGTAATTGCCAATTAAAAAGGCATTTCCCAATGTGAAATTTTAAAATGTGAAAACCTCCTGCGGTACATTAGCATGCATTCGCACGTTTTTGTCAGTAAGAATAAAGCTTGTACAGTACAGGTAGGCTAAGCCTTACTTTGTAGTCTAAATATAACCTATTATCATGGGGTTAGCACATGATTGAGTAGGCCTTACAGATATCTAGTTACTAGGGATTAGGTATACCTATAGGTTCTTATTGTTGTGGGGTGGCAGGGCATGTGACGTCAAAACTAGAGATGTGGTCGTCGTGAAGGTATTACGAAAATTTGACGTCTATATATTAATCGTTTTGAACTAATTAAAACCACCCACGGAGCTCCAGTCACATAAACTTTCTTTTCAGCTGGAATTCTAAATGACGACTCTATAATACTTGCCAACGTTTTTTCAGTGCCCCTAATTCAAATCTTGATAAAACAATCCTTTTCAATGCACGGCAAAAAGTAATTTAGATTCTATTCCAGGAAATTCGTTGCCGCGGAAATTGGAAAAGCAATCGGTTTTTTATTATATTTGTGGCTCAAAATAATTATCAAGCGGCGATAAGCGGACGAAAAGAGATTTCAATTGATATAATCCTTAAAATGGTTTCGCCTCGCTATGATGGCGTTCGATCTAATTTTATCAAAGAAATTAATTTCCTTTGCGTTTTCATATTCAATAGCAAACAGCTTTTGTATCCAGTTTCAACCAATTACAATACGGTTAGACCCAGAAAAATTAGATGAAACTTAAATACAAATACAAGTAGATACGTATATATTTTGTTATTCAATTCAGCACTATGAAGTAAATCCAATTTTCGCATTCTCTCATCAGAATACAAAAATCTTTATTTTCCAAAACAACAGTTTACATATTATGGATGTTGGGATACACCTAGGTCTAACCTGTATCGTGGGCCCCAGCTTAGTAATTTTCGCTAATGTTTATTTGGCCACTCAGGCCAAAATTTACAGGGAAGTGAAAAACAAAATTGCTCTGGTCAAATCGGTTTCATAATTATAGTTGCTTAGAATGATGTCCCTAAAAAGTAGTTTCTCATTTTGCGTTAATTCATTTTACGTTGTGTATGGTGGAGTGAAAAATAAATTTGCTCTGATCAAGTCAGTAAGTCCTATAGTGAATGTTGTTGAGAATGATGTTCCTAACAACCCTCTTTCGGCTTGTACACCCCCTATTACAGACATTTGAGCAATATTGCTGTGTTCTGAATACTACTATGCTTTTTATTTTACAAAATATGGCAATCACAAATTGCGCCCTGCTAGGTATTTCATCTGACCCCCCTTTGAGTTAACAGGGGCTGGACTGGACCGCCGGGACGGTACGGTGCGCCTTCCAGACGAGCGGACATGGTCCGGAGCGAACCATGTTCGCTGGCAGACCACCGGACCGATGTTAATAACAATTATGTCTGGCGGACAGCCCTCCAGCATCCTCCTGGACGATCGGATTTGGTCTGGAGCGTACCAAGGTCGGTCGCGGTCAAGAGCGAACCAAATCCGATGGTCTGTTAGGGCTATTAGAGTTCTTTGTCTGAGGAGCGAAAGCGTGTGTGAAATGTGATACAACGCGCAGCACCAATTTGCACTTTCACGGAGGCACTCACAATTTTTTCACGTTTTATACACATGCCTTTTGATATGGAAGCGTTAAAATTGAGGATCACTAGACTTTTTTTAATCAAGTAAGTAGTAAATATCATCAAAAAGGTCCGTCTGTTTGTAAGAATGATGGTGTGTAATTAAGCATACAAAAAAATACATTTTCTAACCAAAACCAACAATGTGCTCCTACTCCCACCATCCCATAGAGAAAAAGAAATTTACAATCAAAGCATAGGTACTTACATAAATAAAAGTACATGAACAAGATACGAAAACTGATTGCAATATCCAGAACACACACCAACAAACAAAAAGTATCTTCTCCCGACGTTCGTGTATTTCCTGAACATCGATTTATTTCCAAATAGAGTACATATTCTTTAGAATGTTAGCTTGTTATTCACTTCGGTGGATGGAATTTAGACATTGTTGAGTTTTGAATATTGGAGAAATGTTTGAGTAACATTCCGCGAAAATCACAATTGTGGTATTTTAATACTCGTGTTGCCAAATATATACCTCGTATACTTTTACAGCACTTATTACATTACGCTGTCGGCAGGGCACGATTTGTATAGACGTCTAACTCTGATGGAATGACTAGAAAGAGACAGTGAGTTAGACAGGGCCCTGCCGACAGCGTAGTCTAATAGGCCCATGTGTCTGACAACCATCCTTCATTACAAGCGTCAACTTACGTAGGCCCAAATAAAAAAGGCCTGTTTCAGTACAACTTTTAGGGCCGATCTTTCACTCCCCAGATAACGTTTACCTATCTGTTTAACGAAATTACTCAATTGATCTCGATTAGTTCAAATTACTTTGAAAATATATTGACAGTCTATTATTTTATTACTTTTGTTCACTCTGCCAGAAAGCGGGTTTAAGGCTAAATACTAATAAAGGCACAAGAGTGAAAAAATCACATCGCCAAGTTAATTATGTCACGCGAGCTTAAAAGTAGGGTTCCGTCCGTAGTTATTAAACCCATAGTAAGTATGGGATTATTTATGTTTATTATTCCCCGCATCTCGCGCAGTGCATGCTATTATGCTAGTGCCAAAATGGTGTACCAGACGGACACGTGTAACAATGTTGGCTTGTTTCACCTTGCCCAGTTTTTCAGTTTTTTTTTTCACTCTTTGTAAAAAAATACTACAGGGACGCATGTTTTTTCTTTCGTAATCTACAAGTTTATGATCACGCGCATGTGTTGGTGTAGCTAGGTATTTTTTATATGATTTAATCGAAAATATTATTGATTTTGATGATGATGGCCGGTAAAGTTACCTCGACTTTTCGCCAACATTACCCACACCGCCGATTTATTGCCACTAAATATTCGATTCAAAATATAAAATAATATCAGTATAATATACTTTAGGAAATGAAGGCCTTTGCTTTAGAAAACTAAGAGATACCATAATAAGTTACCTACTCTTTGTATTTTTTTATCTATGTGCTGTTGATGTCCCAAATAAAATAAATAAATTACTCATAAAACAATTGCAAAAATTTTCCAAATTTCGCCCGCAAAATGAAGAACCTTAATTATTCGACGAGTTCCAACAAGTTACTCAGTAACATCAACAAAATAAAGCGATAGTCAGTGTTGCCAGAAATATAGTCTAGTTTTTAACAAAAATAATCAATGTTGCCATAAAATTTAAGATATGGACGACATCAAAGTTTTGCTTAAAATTAGATTTTTGAGCAAAATTACCCCCTGTTGGAAATGTTGACATGTTTCACGGCATATGTTTTAGATATTTATTTCAAAGATATTATTGATTTGTTGATCCTAAAACTATTGTACACCTGTACCTATATTGTATACATCTTATACCACGAAAGTTTTGTGGTTGTAACCTCTCCATAGTATGTCTTGTAAAGTCTAGGTAAATGTTGTCTGCCTATTCCGACCTCTGGTAATTGAATAGGTAAATAATTATGTTTAGCTTCAAGTATACCAGGCTCCATACAAAAATGTTCGAACCCCTTTGCTGTACATGTGAGTTTTCAGCATGATCGGCAAATCGGCATAAGGTCCATAGATAATGTATGTAGGAATCAAAATGTAGGTCTCCAAAAACTATGTTTTTTTTCTTCATTATATGATGTATCTTGATGTATCAATCAAAACAAATGTTCCAAGAACATTGCTGAATTTATTTAATTTCGCTTGCCTCGATGTTGCTCCGAAATGTGAAGCTTTTACGCATGCGCGAAATTTCTCAAAGCGCGTCCTCGTCAGTGTATTCTGAGGCTGGCCGCAAAACAGTCTCGGCCTCTGTGCTGAGGCGAGAAAGAAAAAATCGAAAATATACTTTTTTCAACCGAGACGCGGCATTTTTTCCGCGAAAAAGTATATAGTGAAGTTGGAGTAAAAAGATAGTTTCTGCTTTTGTTGTGTAACTCTTTGGTAAGAAAGTGAGACTGTGAGAAAGTTTCAAACTTTGAAATATTCTAATGGAGTTTTAGGAGTGACACCACTTGTGTTGCTGAGTTTTGAAGTGTCGAGAAAGTCCAAAAGAAAATATTATTATTTTGTGGACGTGGTAAGTGTTTTTTTATTATCAATTTAATATAATTAACAAAACTTGCAAATGTTTCACGTATAAATTATAGCAACATACGGTTAGATTTTGTACGTGTAAGGGCGCGTTTCCACTAAGTATAACGAAACGACAATAAGTCGTTTCATTTAATTCATCGTGGCTTTTATTTATTTCAATGGAGCTGTACCTGTCGCAGTTGGTTGTTTGAATCAGACTCTTTTAAATAACACCCTAGACCGTTAATTAAAGACCGATATTTAACAAAGTCACTAGCATTTTGATTTAAATAAAGCATTGTCGAAAACGTTTAACAATCTGTTTCACCGAAAGTCGGCGTGTTGGTTAAAACATGATTACATCACGACTACAGCTACTTTCAAATATCTTTTTTGCAACGTTGGTTTGTTGTGTTCAGTGGTTTTTTGTTTCAAATGGTGTATGGTCTTAGGTGCAATTGTAAACATGTTGTCAACTCCGCCATGATTATTTCATTAGTTATTTCTGTGTAATTGGAGCGAAGCGGAGCGAGGCGACCCCATGTAGTTTCAGAAAACCGAAGTTGAAATGCGTCTTGTTGCCTAGGAACGTTTAAACAACTCGTTATACGTTTCGTTCACTCACTTATCTTGCGGAAATTTAGCGGCTTGGTTAAATTTCAGTCTTTAATTAACGGTCTAGGGTGTTATTTAAGTGTCTGATTAAACCAACTAACTGCGACATACTCATTACGACAGTAAGATTAATTATCGTTCGCGATTTTTACAGCTATACGACGCGACGGTGTCGTCCAACGATGATTAATTAATAGTTTCGCTCTATAGTGAGAACGCGCGACATAAGGTATCACCTATGGATATCGATAAACCTATGGAAGAATTAGATTTTAGCATCGGCAACAGATTTACAAGCAACTCAGGTGCAATATACCTACTACTAATATCATACCTATTAGCTCTCACTTTACTCCTCATCGAATAATAGATAAATTTGGATTTTCATCAGTAGGTATGTATTGTATATACTGGTAAAAATCACAGGTGCTAAGATTTAGCAAGGCAGCACCCGGAGCATGCCTGCCCCCGCGGGGTGTCGTGACGCGGGACAGAGCACGCGCTTTATATATGGTGTAACAGAAAGGGGTGTACAAGCCGAAAGAGGGTTGGGACATCATTCTGAACTACTTTCACTATATATGAGACCGACTTGATCAGTCTATTGATTATAGAATACTCTCTAGTGTGAGTTATAGTTATTTAGTTATTTTTGTTTCTAAACTATGCCTCAACTTTGCCTTTGTAAGTAATTAACTATGACAGTAATTAACAACAATGTTCCTACATAGCTATAAATACTAAACTATGTTCCGTATGGCCTCTAGCTCCTGACACACAGGTCGCCCTAGTTTGGGAGTTAGAGCCACAATTATAATTAGGAAATAAGATACAATACAATAAATATATTTCATTTCATTTCATTCAAATTAATTAAAGCTACATCTCAAATTTTAAGATTGAAATAAATAAATTGTTTATAATAATTATAATTAGTTCCAATCACACAGCACACGCGTAGCACACAATTTCACATCCCACTGCACTGCACCTTGTCTGGTGGTCAACCCAGTGGATTTGAATTTGCAATTTGCTTGCAGAATTCTGCCCCAGACTGCCCGACCGGATGCACAAATGGCCCGAATCCACACTTATAGACATACCGTCACTTTCCCGCGACATATGGCGCGCCGCGCTCTTCATGCTACGAGTGCATGTCAGTATAAGAAATACTTGTACCCTACACGTTCTCCTGGGTAGTTCCAAGATCAATGAACCATTTTCAAGACCTGATTTTTTTTAATACACCAGGCAAAATTACATAGAATATGATGAGGTGACGCCTGATAAACACAGGCGGGTGATCGGTCCTCTATTATGACTATTTCACCCAATTCCAAGTGCTTTAACGTTGGTTCCTGATGGTTTTAGCTGATTTCCCTCCCCAAATCCCTAGAGTGTGTCGCTGAGTTTGAGATTTGCTAGTTCTCTAGACGCCAAATTATCGATCCTGCAAATTGTCTGCACGAAGATTTTGCTCGGAACAAATAGTACTTGTGTCGATAAGTTACAACATTGTCTTGTCGTAACAAGAGTACAAAGTTTCTTGAATGACTTGAAAGTTCAACTCTTTGATTGTGCAGAGAAAGACTCACTTAGTTGATCAAAGTGTCTGATAATGGATGCATCGGCATTTCTGAAGTAGAAATTGTAGAAAACCAAAGGGCATGATTGCTAGCATAATGGCTGATGTCGTTGAAAATTATGTGAAGACGGCGCGATCCACTTTTAGCGTTTGAAGTAGGTATATGCAATTTAATATGATGGTAGAAATCATGATCATTTATAATTATCAGCATCATCGGCAGCTTGTTTCCGACCACTGCTGGGTAATAAAAGCCTCCAACCTCCTCCAATCCTGCCAACTTATCCGGTCCTTTACAATTTGTAATTTATAAACTTATGTTACTCCATATTGTCATTAAGTCATCATAAGATACTACTAAGATGTTATTGACTCGATTCCTTGATATGCCGATAACTTTAAAGAACCATCTCATTAAAATTTACTAGCGTTATGTAAAATCCAATTTAAAATCCGTACAACCATTTTGAGCGATAGAGTGCTACAGACAGACAGATACACACATAGACATACAGTTCAAACTCCCCACTTATCCGTTTTTATCCCCTCTCGGTGGATAAATTAAAAGTAACCATTGGGTGGAAAATTTTAAAATTTGCTCTTATGAATAAAATTATAAACTATAATGCAGAAGTAAAATATTATACTTTATGATATTCCTTGGACCCCTTGTAAGTAGGTACAATCCGGTCCAGGAGATGAATCGGAAAATGTTGCCCTGATAGCAATAAATTGTTTTTTTCAGAAGCATTTATGAAGAATGACTTGGATGAAACTAAAAAAAACTTGGCAGCTACCGCATCTGGACATTCTTTTTTAAATTACATCATAATTATTCGACTGACAAAAGTCCTTTTGAATCTTTGTTGCTGATTCCAACAGCATCACAACAACTATGATTATTAAACTTTTAACACCAATGAAAATGGAACCCCAAATTGGGCTTATATTTGTCTCCTGGTAACTTTCTGAAAAACTTTAAAACCTAGCTAAGAACAATTGCAGGGAAGTGTTTTGAAATCCGTCTAAGGATCTGTTTGAGTGCCATCAGAGTGCAGAAAGATACATAAACGATAGAAGTCTGATGCTTCAAACTTCTAACAGCCTTCTTTTCGTCGGGGCTAAGAATATCAAACTAGTAAGCACCTGTGTTGTGTAAGCATTCAAGAGTACATCTGTATGCAGTACTTTATGGCACTTTAGAAACGGAATGCTGCATAATAATTATTTGAAGCATTGGTCCAATGAATTCCGATATCTACTGTATGGACATTTTGTACATCTCTAGGTAAATACCTACCATATGCATGTAATGTAGCTACTACTGTATTCCCAATAGACAATAAAAATAAAAGGTTGGCATTGAGGCAGATAAATACCCCCCAGCCAAACATTATTGGGGTTGGTATAAGTATTTCGGCGATTTTGTCGAAGGCAAAAATGGCATTAATATCCGCTTTCGGAATCTTACGAAGGAAAATAGTACGAAAAGCCGACTTTTATTTGATATTCCGAGGCCTTGATATTTGGAACAGTTATTGACGTGACAGAAAGGGGGCAGGTAGTTCCGTCTAACAAAAATGAACTCTGGCCAAGTGCGAGCAGCGAGCGTGCGAGGGTGTCGCACGAATCGCTGTTTTCAAAGAGCCAAAAAAATATTTAGTGACTGTTGTTGAATTTTCAAGTATTTAAAACATGGATTCGTCATTCATTTCATTACCCATTTCATCACTACTAACTCATAAAAAAATCAGAACTACCTCATTTGTAGGGTAAAAATACCAATTCCATGGACTATAGAAAATACTCAGTCGAATAATAATCAGTCGTAATGAGAGTAACTTGCTTATCATTGTTAAGTTAAATTACACTTAAATTGAGCAGCATCTCATACGGCCATAAAACCTGGGGGCCTTGGGGCTTAGTTTCATGTTAGCCTTTCTGCTTAATGGCTTGCTAACATTACCGAGGTGAAAACATCTTTAAGGGCACTTAAAAGCCTGCAAAGTCATTTTCCGACCAACTACTATACCGCTACACGTGCCATACGAAACCGCCATATTCCTGCAAGTAATTCATTTTGTGGAAGCAAAGAAGCCATGTTTTGACCATTTGGTAATAAAGATGGTGATAGTAGTTTAAAAATCATAGCGTCACGCCTTTTCCCATACGGGGTGGCAGAGGCACAATTGTGCCCACTTTAAGCCAGTTACTCAATATCTTATTTTGCTTAATATGATTAATTTTTAGTCCATATTGATGATGATAATTATTACTTTTCCTCACTGAATGGGGACAAAGGCTAATTATATTATTACATTTTCGTTGTCCGAAAAATCATAGGGACAGGGGCAGTGGGGATAATGGAAATACACACCGGAGGCTGGCCCATTGCCGCGGCTAAAGCTTGAACTCAAATCAATTTTACAGATCAGAAAATAATTATGAACACAATAATACATGAGGATTGGATTTACTACTACCTACGACTACCAAAACTAAATTATGTGTATGTGATTGTAAAAAAATATTAATGTCTTCAACAATTATTTTCAGACCCACACATTGTTCGGCATACGTTTATTGCTTAATCGCCGCGCGTAATGGGATATTTCAGCATCCCGCTGTATTTTTTGGAATATACCTCTAGAATAGCTAATATAAAGTTCTAGAATGTATTTATATTAAAAAAGATTTGGTTTTCAATCTAGACAAGACCGACCGCGCAACTTGTTTTTCTTGCCTTAAGCCACCCTATAAATCCAGGGCTTTCAATTTAATGAAAAACTGACTTTCCTCCGGTGACTTATGAGCCAGAACAGAATACATTACGCTTGAACATCATCGTTTGGTGTGTTTGGGATGAAGAGCACAAAAATAATAATATGTATAAGGCATTGAATGTTTTGTTTTATCATGCACCTTTTTTAACCCCCGCCCGACGAAGGACAAAAGGGGTGTTATACGTGTAATGTGTGAGTCACTCTCTGTGTTTGTCTGTCTGTCTGTCTCTCAGCACGTGGAGCGTAAACGGTTGAACCGATTTGAATGTTGTTTTTTTATTTGAGATTTCTTTGAGCAGTTTGTTATGGCACCATCGAGCTAGTCTGATGATGGAGATCGAAGGTTCCCACCTGGAACCCTGGGATGCTTACTAGTTAACCCATCGAGCTTAGGCTCATTGAATTCGTTGTGATGAGACCTTTTAATTTCACCTGATGATGAAACCTGGTGATGAAACCTGGTGATGAAACTGGAAGACTGGTTTTATGCAGGGGTTTTTTAATGCTAAAGTTTATATTTACCTTCTAACTTTTGTCGGCACTTCACAAAATTGGGTTTTACGAGTATGTAAATTTTTGTTTTTTTTTTCAAGCCTCAATGTAATACGTTCCACGCATGTCGATGTTGCCTATTTGTTTACTTTACAAATGGGCGATTTTACAGTCTTGTACTAAAAACATATAGCTGTACGTACAATCTTTAGTTTTTTTTAATTTTCATGTACCTCTAAAAAATTAAATTCCTCACATAAAAATCTGTTTATTTGAGGATTGAAAATAGGAAGGTAGCCAGGTTCTTTAGGTAAATACTTAATCCCGCATGTATTGTTTGTTCGTAATATATGAAACCCGCGCCGCGCTCGTCATGCTACTACTAGTGCTTGATAACTCTGTCGCGAACTGTGTAGAAAGAATTAGAACTTCTAACTTATTACTTTCGAAAGCAAACCAGCCGCAAACTTCTCAACAACTGAAATCAATGCTTTTGTAGATTAAAATTGTACAAAGGGCTTATAAACTTCTCAGTGTAAAGTTGCGATCACTTTTGAAGAGAGAATTTATTATTAATGATTGAGGATTAAGGATTTCGTGTTTGGGGGTTGAGCTTTTCTGCATAACTTATTCATTAACCGCTTAAACTTAATGGGCTGGCGTTATGGTCCATTGCATAATCTGCTACTTTAAAAAAACCGACTAAGTGAACTCGCGTACTGAGGGTTCCGCAAAAATCGCATGTTTTTTTAAAGAAATCACATATTACCCGTATTAAAATCCGTCCGCCCGTGCTAGATTGCCACAAACAGATACACACACTAGCAGACGCTTCAAACTTAAAACGCTCTTCTTTTTCGTTGTCGGGGATGGGATAAAAACAGAGCCACAGTTAAATGGCATGTCAAATAGTTCAGTGCGGACTGCAAAGATCTCTTGGGGTATGTTTCTGTATATATTTTTTCTTGACATAAAGACGAGAGAGAGATTGAAAGGGCTATGTGCTGTGCGGTCAGCCGTGATGCGAAGGACGAGTTCATTGTAATGCCGTGACAAAAAGGAAAATAGGTACATATTGGTCGCGGTAAACGAATATCGCTCATCGCTCATAGAATACTTATAATTATTTGTTCTGTATACAGGCTATAACAGAAAGGTGCAGTCATATTTTAGGGGGTGGTTAGGGAGACCATTCTGAGCAACTTTTCCTATGAAACCGATTTGATCAGAGAAACTTCACTTTTAATTTCTCCTTACAAATCAGCCTGTTCATCCGGCTCAAATCGTATGGATAAAGACATCCAGCCTTCCGGTCATTTGATGCATCGACCAGGCGCGAAGAGAGTTCTTTGAACAGCCCTCGCGCCTCTGGACCCATCCATGGACTATGAGTTTCGACTCCAAAAGGCACTAATATAGGTAGGTACCTATCGCCTTGGCCAAAGGTGACATATCGAGCCTTTTGTTGCCTTCTGCTGTCGAAGCGTCTGCCCGCTGGGACTGTAACGCTGTAAAAGCGTATCGACACAGTCGCGTCCACACGCCCTCGGGTTGTATTCATGTATCTGGGGCATGCATGCTGCCCAATGTCCATATCATTATGTTTGAAGTTTAACAAAAGCTTCAAAGAACTAAAACAGCTGCACCATTTTCAATTATTTGCTATCTGGTACCGATAACGTTGACGAAAGTACCGAAGAATATCATAATAATAAGACAGTCAAGTGCAAGTAGGCAGATTACCGAACCCGAATATCCTTTGTGACAGGCGAGCGTATAGCCATACTCGATCGCAGACGCCATTTTACAACCCCTATAATCTCATTCCATCCAAGCATCTATGAAAATATTAGATAACTTTGTAACAATTTCCACAAAAGCAATAACGAACAAAAAGTATATTTATTGAGCCGTTTTATCGCAAAGCGGCTTTATTCAGCAACAAATTATTTTCAAAGGTACCTAAAGCTCTTCATTGGTCCACGAACAATGGACAAGCTAAAAGCTTAAAACAATAAAGCATTTCCCGTTTTCACTAATTTCCGATCCAACTAATTTGACTGTCTAGGGCGACAAACGGAGAAAAATGTCCTACTTTCCGCGCTTTCTAACACCTTTTGTCGTTGATTGTCGAATAAATTTATTTAAAGAGGGGCAAATTTAATCACACTTTTCCTACGTTACGGGAGAATTCAGCTCGGTAATGATATAGCCATTTTGCTTAGCCGCCCGTAAGCTTACTGGAATTTCTCAGAATGTAATTAGAACGTGGGTTTGTATACTTATTATTTTACAGGATTTGACTACAGGAGTACCTAGGTAGGTACTTGGTATTAATTAAATCGACAAACAAAATCTTAGGTTACATTGCTTTGTTAGTCGGCCCCCTATACATTGCTGCAGCCTTTTATACCTAAAAGAAAGCCGAAAATTAGACTGTAAGTGCCACTGTCGGGGTGCCCAGCAGATATTTTATAAATTAATATATACTTTGTAAACTATGCAAGCTCTAACCTAATTCATCAGATACGAACTTCTATTCATCAACGATTTGAGTAAGCAGGCTAGCGGTGGTGTTTCAAACTACTTAATTTTAACTCATCAGTTGTATTGGCAGCTCAGCCATTCAACGGGCGGCGGGCTCATCCATTGGAATATTTGAACTTTGTTGCTCAATGTATAAGTACTCAGAAATGCGCATGTAAAAGCCCGTGTATTTCGTAGAACTGTTAGTGGAAAAGCTTACTTGTGCTAAAGCTCTCTTTTCACAAGATGTTACATAAATATCACTTGCCATATTTTGTCTATGAGCATGCTAACTCTGTGATATATCAATATCATAGGTTTATATATGATTCTCGCACATTCGATATTATGGATAGTATTCCCATCATACAAAATCACTCGCTATACCTAAATGTCGATATCTGTATATCGAATGCGCGAGAAACGGTACCTCCGTATGTACATCGCTGATTTATCATAGCATCTTGAGATGTCATTTTATTATATTATCCCGTAGTGAAAATTGAACTTTAACCCCGCTTTTTACCATGCTTTTGACATCCGCAAAAAGCTGTTTTAGCACGTAAACAGTGTTCCACCTCTATGCAAGTTTTAATTTAAGCATGATTATGTTATAGCCACGACACTGAAAACCACAAAGCGGTCGACCAGTAAATGGCACGTCCGAAAAGGTTACCTTATAATCAGATTTAAAGGAGAAGCATTAATCTTGCTGTGTCAGCGTTCTCCCTTAATCGTCGTCTTAGCGCGACACGGTCCAGCCCCGAAAGGAAAACTGGATCCCGATAAACGATTAAATCGTGACGTCAGTAAACCTTTTATCGGGTATTCCATGCTTATTCGCGGCTTGGGAATAAAAGATTACGTCAAGTTACTTTAACTTTAGCCCAAGGTTTAGGGGACTATTGGATGGTGTTAGCGGTATGTGACATTGCGTATAATGTAAGCGTAATGTGAATTTTCTAACCTTAAAAAAACTGAGAAATCTTACTGAGATAGAAGAAAGTCGGGCTTCTCAACCGTCAGAAGTTTTCAATCTTGATCGATTAGCGAAAAAGCGAAGTATTAATCAAATAAACCTTGTTAAGCACCGCCGTAAATCCTTACAAAAAAACCCGCTGTCAGCGCGTGATTTTCTCTCGAGTGCATTTTATTCACGAGTCCGTGAAATTGACTTCATTCAATGAGAAGTGCTTCCCAGAGTTTGCTTTACGGATACGGATTGAGCTGATTGAAACTCGAGTACTTACACATCCTAAAGTTCCTGAACAATGCTTGAATGGAAATTAAATGATAGAATGAACTATTGCTCAGTTTCTAAATTAAATTTGAGTTTAGATTCCTGTTCGTTTAAGGTCCCCATTTAGAATTGTTTTTCAAGAAAAATACGGGTCACAATCGTTGATCCAAAACTTCAGTGCTCCAATAGTTTTCTTACACCGGTATGTTAAGTCGCCTTCTTGACAGCTCCAGTCCTCGAATCTCTCAAGTCTCAATGTATAGAACAGTACCTTGAATTTCTTTGAATTAAAGGTACCCTTGCACGCCACTCGACTGACAAAAATCTTCAAGTATTAGTGGTGTTCAGGTCGAGTCGAGGTTGAGGAACCAACCAAGCACACCAGATCGGGTTTAGTTTAGATCCTTGGTTTTTATCTGACTTCCTAAACTTACGATCTGAATCTGGCTGTAATGTTGTTCCATGCAAGTGCCAGCGATGTTCTTACGAGTTTCGTTCCGAGCGATTGCTGCTATTCATGCAGCAAATAGTCTTCAACGACTAGTTTTCGTTTTGAATAGAATACCCGGAATCTGCTATCCGGTATCTGTTAAAGTTCAAATAGAATGCTGAATAGACCGTGCCTTTTAAGATATTGTAAAGATACCATATACCCAATGTCGAGATACTACGACGTATAAAGGTTGTAGATGTGGGTAAACGGATCGCAAGGTTAAAGTGGAGATGTGCAGGACACTTGGCTAAGAGGGACGACGACGGAAGATGGAGCAAGGCGGTGACAGAATGAACGGCCAAGAAACGCCCTTAGGCTGAGAGGCAGACAGGAGCCCGATGGTCGGATGACATTGCCAAAACTGCCGTGAAGTACCTATAGGATCAGATTGACCCAGGACCGCAATAATTGGCCTAATGAAGAGGATTTACCTAATAGTGGGTGTTGGAGGCTGGAAAGACAGATATAGATAGTCCAGAATGCGAGACCTAATGTGTTTGTGTGAGGGCTTTCATACGTCAGAACACTTTTACGAAGTGTAGTGTAGATCAGAGGAGATTGTTTAAAGCATGGCTAGAAATAATATAAATATAATATATAAAATGGATGTATTCTCTATTAGACGTAAAGTAACAGATATTCGTATTTCTTAGATTCGATAGATTAAATTTAGGGAGCCCCTAGTAGCCTAGATGACTCTTTAACTTAAGTCAAAGTGAAAATATACCGCTAGGTGATCCTTAAAAGCTTAAAGTGTCCCCTAAACTATAGGAATTCTTAGTGAAATATGGTGAAATCGACCATGAAGCCCTTATAAAACACTCTTAGCTCTGGAGTTGTCTCAGCTATGACACAATTACGGTTTTGCCATATAAAATCTGTCCGTCGGTCTGTTTGTTTTTCCCTCAGCGGGGTCCGCGTACGAAAAACCCTTTTCTAGTGAATCATTACAAATATTTTAATATTTTAATATTGCAATGTTTTGCAGTTACCATTTGCTAAATTGTGATTTGAATTCGTTCATTGCTATTCTCTTCGTAAAGAATAGACGTTAGTAAAACGACAGTGTTTTTAGGATGCAATTAATATGTTTTATAGAATTTATTGAAGCAATTTCAACAATATAAAACGATAAATTTACTCCCATTACTTTTGGTCCGCTATTATTTGAGCCTAACTTTTGCCCTTCAATTAAAAGCGCTTACATTTCCATCTCTGAGATGTAAATACTTAATTAGGAATGGCGTGTTTTGTTTGCCTTCAGCGGCACGAATTTAATTTTATGAGCCGAGACGAACTGAAATCTTTCGGTCAAATAATTCGCGCTGAGCGTTCAGAAAAAATCATCCATATAATTAATATTATGATTTTTCCTAAACAGTGTGGTGTGTGTGACACACATTTACATCCATATCTGTTTATTTATTAAATAGGTATTATCATCATCATTACCAAAATTTGATTGACGTTAGATTTGAACTTCCTTTAGAAGCTCATTTAATTCTCTATTGAACTTGTAGGCAAAATGGTTATTAGTGTACCGTACCCGAAGGATGCCAAACGGGACTCTATTACTAAGCCCACTCCTTCCGTCTGTCTGTCCGTCTGTCTGTTAAACTTTTCACAGAATATGTATATATGTTGCCGCAACAACAAATACGAGAGATATTACAAATTAAAGGGGGTCCCCATACAAGAGACGTGTTTTGATACACCCATGCATTTCAATATGATGGTATATTTAGTGTTAACTCACATCGCTGTCGTGGCGCAGCCGGTATGTTGTAGGCCCTCAATTAAATCCGTAGGTCGTGAGTTCAAATCCTCGTGATGACCTCTTTTTGTTTTTGTTTTGTTGTTTCGAGTGCTTAAGTTGTGTTGTACGACAGTACCCTTCTTGTGCGATTCCGACGCGCACTTGACCGATTTTTATTTTATTCATGATTTCTATGACACCCACGAGCATCCTTATCGACTTGATTGATATGAGTTTTCTGTGTTTTAGGGTTCAGGTCCAAGGAAAAAATAAACCCTTATTCCGTTGTAAAGAAACCCTTAGTTCATGAAATGAAATGAAATGAAATCATTTATTTGCGTTGATGTGGTACAGTAGTAGTATGTCTGTCTGTCTGTCAGTCAGTCTTTTAACACCTTTTTTATCGGGAACGCGTGGTATCATGCCGAAATATCTATCAATTGCTCAAGTCAGTGGTCCCTTAGATCTGTGAAAAAATAACCAACGCAATTTAAACGATACTATACTGTTTATGGGTCGATTTCAGGTCCCGCGAATGAGATTCGTCTCATAAGAATGAGATTTGTACTAAATGTATTGTATTATTGTATTGATTTGTACTATTGTATTTTTTGTATAGATTATATTCGTGTGACACAAAAAATCGTAAAATCGACCCATATCCTGTAAAAATTATCGGTTTTCATAGTAATCGCAATGGACTCAAAACCTAGGTAACGTACTTCCCGTTGACCTAGGATCATGAAAGACATAAAGCAAGGAAAAATATTAAAACTGTAAATTTCTGACTTTCTGCAAAAATAGGTACCTATTTATATGTTGTTTGGTTTGCAGGATACGTCATACTTTTATTTTTTTTGTGTAGAAACCTAAATAGGTACATTAGTTACGCGGTAACAATTACAAGTGTGATCGGAACCCTTGGTGCGCAAGTCCTACTTCCACTTGACCGTTTTTTTTTACAAGACTGACTGTTACTGACTGTTTTTTAGGGTTTCGTATCCGAAAGGTGCCAAACGGGACCCTATTAATGAGACTTCGCTGTCCGTCTGTCTGTCTGTCACCAGGCTGTATCTCATGAACCGTGGTAGCTAGACAGTTGAAATTTGTATTTCACACATCACAAATGATGTATTTCTGTTGACGCTATAACAACAAATACAAAAATAAAAACAAAATAAATTCAATATTAAGGGGGGCTCCCATACAACAAGCGTGATTTTTTTGCTCATTTTTGCTCAATATTGATAATGGTAGCAGGTAGTCCCTTAAAATGTTCACAATTTATTGAGTATACTTAAAAATTAAAAATTAAAAACAATAAAATAAGGGGGCTCACAAACAACAAAAGTTTTTTTATAGATAATGGTACGGAACCTTCGTGTGCGAGTCTGACTCGCACTTGGCCGGTCATTTCTAAAAGTATCAACGCTGGTTTAATTTTTAGTCACCTATCGGCAAAGAGAATTGTAAATTGTAACGCACTACAGGGACGTTCGACATTTCCGCTCACGTCCTATGTTCGGCTCGGAAAAGTTTTCTATTTACTTTTCGATCGGCCGCCGAAAAATGTCTGGTTTGGTAAAACTGGTAACACGTCCTAGAGTTATGGCTTCCCCATTGAATATTTTATTCCAATATCCATGCGAGTTCCACAGTGATTGAATGGAGGGAATCTGTAGGCTTGTATTGCAATTATTCTGATTGGTCAATAGGTATAATTTCTGAGAACCAAAAGTCACATCGGCGGGAAAGTAAAATAATATACTATCTTTCAATCAAACACTCACTTTTGCTTTTCGCGACTTGTGTTTTCTGAATAAACACGCAAAATATGCATGCAATTAATTATATTATAGAGATGGTGGAGAAAATGACTCAGATTGTACTATTTGCTGATGACACATCCATTATCTTTAAGGTGAAAAGACAACAAGAAATTCTAGACGATGCAAATAGTACGCTCTCTCATGTGTTAAGTTGGTTTAATGTAAACAACCTTTTATTAAACTCGAAGAAGACAAAATGTATCAAATTCTGTTTACCGAATGTGCGGCAGGTGGACACGAGTGTAAGCATAGGAACGGAAAGACTAGACCTCGTTGAAGAAACAATTTTCCTTGGAATCACTATAGACTCGAAACTTCAATGGGGTCCTCATGTAACTAGTCTCTCACGAAGACTTAGCTCAGCTGCTTATGCGGTCAGGCAAATCAGACACATCACAGATGTAGGAACTGCCAGATTGGTTTACTTTAGTTATTTCCATAGTATTATGTCTTACGGAATACTTCTTTGGGGGAGAGCGGCAGATATAAACACAATATTTGTCTTACAAAAAAGGGCCATTCGGGCTATCTATCAACTAGATGCTAGGCAATCACTAAGGGACAAATTCAAAAATATCAATATACTTACTGTTACCTGTCAATACATTTATGAAAATATCATGTATACCAGAAAAAACATAGGTTTATTTAAGACTTTAGGTCATAATCATAGTATTGGCACTAGAAATAGAAATAAGATTGCTATGCCCGCGTTCAGACTCAGTAAGGTTGCTCACTCTTTTATGGGAGTATGTGTTAGTTTTTATAATAAAATACCTAATGAAGCAACGGACCTACCAGAAAGGAGGTTCAAAAACTATGTCAAAAACGGCCTATTGAAGAAGTCATATTACAGTGTAAAAGAATATTTAGATGACAAAACTGCATGGTCTTTACCATCTCAGCGCACAGAAATCCAAAGAGGGGCGATGGACTGAGTCAGTACGTCTCTCCTCGGTGTATTTCCTTAGACTTAAGTAGAAATACATAACATTGTATTTTTAAGGCTCTGATATTTTAAAAGAGGTACGGGGGAGGTTTCTTGCCCTTCTTTGCTCCATCCCTAAGCCCACAACTTCCGAACGGGCGGTAGTATACAAAAATATTAATATTATATTGACGTTGACTAAGTAATATGTATGATTTTATGGTCAATAAAAATTTTGAACTGAACTGAACTGAGCACGAGTTATTTTTAGTCCATTAATGGACATGTGACGGAACAGGGCGTCAATTGACCTTCGAAAAGTAACAATACCGTGTGCAACGGCTGACAAAAAAAACAGGTTCAGGCTGTACGGCTTTGAAGGCTTTGAATGCCTTACAGTATAAAATAACCGGCCAAGTGCGAGTCGGACTCGCGCACGAAGGGTTCCGTACCATTATCTATAAAAAACCGAAAAAAAACAAACATGTTGTATGGGAGCCTCCCTTAAATATTAATTTAATTTTAATTTAATTATTTATTTATTAAGTAAATAATATACTCAATATATTGTGAACATTTCAAGCGTCTACCTGCTACCATTATCAATATCGAGCAAAAATGAGCAAAAAAATCACGTTTGTTGTATGGGAGCCCCCTTAATATTAAGTTTCTTTTATTTTTCAGTATTTGTTGTTATAGCGGCAACAGAAATACATCATCTGTGAAAATTTCAACTGTCTAGCTACCACGGTTCATGAGATACAGCCTGGTGACAGACAGACGGATGGACGGACGGACGAACAGACAGACAGCGAAGTCTCAGTAATAGGGTCCCGTTTGGCACACTTCGGGTACGGAACCCTATAAAAGAGGTTCAGGCTGTACGGCCTTAAATGCCTTACAGTATAAAAAAGCGTGTTAAAAAAGAGCTGGCATCAGAATCGCCTCAGACTAGCGCCAGCGTACGTTTTGGTTAGTAGAATACGAAGTACGCTGGCTCATAGAAGTAAGGCTTGTGATCGTCATGTGCACGACTTGTGCACGGCTTGTGCCAACCCCAGCGTGCTTGCATTTTTGTAGAATTGGCCCCCAGATTTCGTGCAAAAGATATGGTTATAATTTTTCTGAAATAATTTACTATATCGATCAAAACGCGTCTCGTCTCTTGCCGCAGAAATCGCGATTTCGGCATGGTTAAATAAGCCAAACATTTTATTTGCCCAATTTGGACCCAACCATTTAAAATAAAATTCATTACATCTCACTATAACAATAATAAAATCTAAAATCAACATTCATGCTTCAAAACTGCAATTAAAGATTTGTTCAAATATTCCAGAGACCTTTTGTTCGTCGTCTCCAAGCTCCCTCCGTTCAATACGCAATTGAATTTAATGCCGAAATTGGCAGCACTCGTCGTAAACAGAATACGGGATTAGGGCTGGCACGCACAGGCCCCGAGTGGGTTCAATCAAGTTACTTATTCTTAATTAATTAAGTAACTTGACACTGCGGCACGTAGGTTTTTGGCAATAATTCGGTTACAGTTTCTATCGCAGGAACTAAGTTATTATAAAGGATTCCGGAAAATCTAAATAAGCAGTGCGGTTACACTCGACAGAGGAGAGGTTCCTTGTTATGTGTCGTTGGAGTCGTAGTGTTTCAATCTGTTACCCTTGAATTCCGTTGGCTAAATCTGGCATCTAGTCAAGATAATTTTTCACAAATTGAAAAGCGCGTCCCACTCATTTATTTGCATGATGTGCATTTGCTTGGGGGTGTAAATGCGGGTAATTGATGAGATACCAAGTAGGTTTTTTATATTACATAACATAACATAACATAGTGTCACGTTTCCCATGAGGGGTGGCAGAGGCACAATAGGCTTGTGGCCTGTCAAGTCAAAATAGATACTTTTTATGAACTGTCAAAACGGAACGGATTTTATGGTCAATAAAAAAAATGACTTTGACTTTGAACTTTTGTTCCTGAGTTCTATGAAATAACAACAGAATGACGTCACGTAAAAGTGCCATCAAATGCTGTCTTGTCTGTTTTTTTGCACAAAATTGACTTTAAAAAAAATATTTACTGGAAATAATCAGTTCTGAGAATGTCAAGCCATTTTAATGCTTCAACCTAAGACTTGTTCCTAGATTTATTGGATTACCTTGGCCACAAGCCAATTACTTAATGGCTTGTTTTTTTAACTAGGGTTCCGATTCTTAAAAGAAAAAAAAAGGAACCCTTACCCTCACTTTGTTGTCCGTCCGTCGGTCCGTCCATCTGTCAAGACCTTTTATATCGAGAACTCGTGGACGTATCAAGCTTTAATTTATGTCGATTGCTCAGGTACCTATGTGGTCCCCTATAGCTGTGAAAAAATCAACCTTCTAAGACAACGCAATCAAACGCTGAGACTATTTATGCTGTACTTCCCGTTGGCCTACAAAGTAAGATGTAACGCGTTCTAAATTTATTAAATTAAATTTGGCTTTCTAATTGAGATTAAATTAATGCATTACTGGTTCTCAATCTATGTTATCACCATCACGTATCATGTAACTAGGAAGAGCGCTGAATCTGAAATACAGGTTAATCCTAGCTCAGGTTCAGATGATTTCTGTTTTGTCTGACACAAATGCTCTGTAATAATTAAGTCTGGTATATAATTGTGAACCTTTAATTATGCAAATAAATAAATAAATAAAAAATAATTAAATTATTAAATATCGCAGGTAAAGGAAAAAAATCTGAAAACTGCGTCTTTCTTCAAAACTATTTTATTTGGTATACATGGATAACATCATACTTTTTTAATGTAGAAGCCTAATTACACCAGTTACGAGTTAACAATCTGCAAGTGTGATCGGAACCAAGGCAAGGGGTCCGCGAGTCCTCTCGCACTTGACCTCCACGCGTTCCTCAGCAAAAGGGTTTTGACAGACGGACGGACAGACGGACCAGTGATCCAACAAGGATTCCTTTTCGGGGTTCCATACCTGAACCCGAAGCATAGATAAGAAATAGTAAGTTCACTAGGCCCCTGTTCGCATGATAACTACCTACTCTTGCTCAAACGGCTAGGGTTGTCGCAACAAGTTAACACGTGCCGCCCGGCCGGACGAATGACGTTGACTCGTCGCATGCATTGCTTGCATAGCCCTGTCTCTTAGCACGCGAAGGACGCGAGATTCGGCAATGTGTGCGTGTGGCGGCGCGTGCTTATACGGAATGCAATGTAGTTGTGTGTGTTCTCGCTGATTTGTTTGAAGTGAACCTGGCGTGCCCGATGGGTGCCAAAAGGGTCTCTCTTCTCCTCTGCTGTCCGTCCGTTCGTCCGCCTGTCTTTTACGAGCGTAGAGAGTTATATTGTTCACATTATGCGTATATCTGTTGCCGCATTGGTTTTGTTCTGTACCTACCTATATTTTTTATTTTGTTTATATAAGTCCATTTGCAATATCCTATCTATCCATGATTTTCGCTTATAGAGTCAGATTTGACAGTTGCGCCATAGTATAAATAAGAAATAGTAAGTTCACTAGGCCCCTGTTCGCATGATAACTACCTACTCTTGCTCAAACGGCTAGGGTTGTCGCTTAGCGCCGCGGGTCGGACCGCGCCGGACGAATGACGTTGACTCGTCGCATGCATTGCTTGCATAGCCCTGTCTCGTAGCAAGCGAAGGAGGCGAGATTCGGCAATGTGTGCGTGTGGCGGCGCGTGCTTATACGGAATGCAATGTAGCTGTGTGTGTGCGGCTGTTCTCGTTGATTTGTTTGAAGTGAACCTGGCGTGGTTGCGCTATGGAACTTATGTCCAATCTCATATCTGCCGATTGAAGATAGATAGGTTATTGAAAACGGCCGTTAATAAATGCAGATAACCGGCTTAAGTACCTACATGACATGACATCACGCAAACCACGGAGGTTTGTGCGTGATGCTGGCATTATTCGTGCGAATAAAGTTATAGTAATTATTAAATATACGTGGGTACATGGACATTTCGTAAAGTATCGTATCGTATCGAAATATTTAGAACACCCCTCTATTGAATATTAGAATGATTTTTCTAAGACTGTTGTCAATTAATCAAGATACACGGTTGTGTATCAAGACGTTACCAGCTATGTTATTTATTAGGTACCATTTATTAAGAGCTACTTTTGACCCCTTACAACCTACCCAGAATGTATGGTACTTTTATTGTTCCGTAAAGATACATCATCCTTCCCGGTACTGCGAAAGTGGCTACCACCATCGCACAAACCGCCGTAAATCATTGTCAAAATCCTAATAAAAGACCATTTTAGCGCCCATTCTGTTCAGGTTAAACCGTGTGTTTCCTGTACAAATCTGAAAACATCGTTTTTATTTGCGAACAGTATCATTAGCTACAATATGTGGGGTCCCGACGCGGATATATGACGGTGGCAGGCTTTATTGCCTTCAGTGATAAATGGAGACATCAACTTTGCGAAAAACCCACCGAGGAAAACTGACGCACCCGCCGGTTCCGACCAAGCCCACCGCAGCTGACAGATAGCCTTCATAATATGTTAGCGATGTAAAATTTAAGGTAAATATATTATACTGCGTTGCGTGTTTCTGACGTGATGTAATTGAGTCTGATAATTACCGCTAAAGGTCGTGAAACTATCACAGCAGTAGAGCTTTCTCTCGACGACCTCTGTGGCGCAGCGGTTGCGTATCTGCCTATATACCATGCGAGAGGTTCTGGGTTCGAATCCCGGCTAGGGACAAAAAAAACCAGGTCTTGGCTTTTCACATGTTTGTGATGTCGCTGTTTCTGGTTCCCACGACACAGACACGACCTAGGGTGGGGCCAGGCATTGTATGTGCCTGTATGTAGGTAAATGTTATATGTTATGTTTATGTTAATGATTAGGAATGCCTGAAAACTAGGACAGTAGGTTTAGGACTCACAGTATCCCCAACTAACAATGCTGCATGTAGAAATGATGTTGCAGTACCCGCATGACCATCTCGATCCGCAATAAAATGGAAATATAGACGAAAATACCGAACACGAGTAAAAAAGTGTTTGCTAAACTCGGCTCGGGAAAAATAAAATAAAAAGTTATTTTGTTGTTTCAATTGCCACTAGAACACTGCATGTTTGCTAATAGACTGCGTTTCACCGAATAGTTCCTTTGGATCAAGGCATTTTCGTACTTAACCTTTGACAATAAAGACTTCGACAACTATTCGGTGAAACGCATGTTTTAATGGTTCTATTATAGACAGCATTAAAAAAAACCGGCCAAGTGCGAGTCAGACACGCGCACGAAGGGTTCCGTACTATTATCCACCTAAAAACACCTTCATAGAAGAAAAAAAATACGCGTGTAGCACCGTACACGTGTTAGAAGTAAAACTTCTGTAGCTAGATCATTAAGTGGTACCTATACTATACACCTATACCTACCTATACTAAAAGAGATTTAAATTTCCAATTTTGAGATCCAATCTCTGCTTCAAGTTACTTTTAAGTTTCAGACGTCCGATTATTTGAAATTATTTTATACTTGTACTTACTTTTAATACGTCATGTCATTTATTTCTCACCATTCCTTATCTACAATTTGTCGCGCTCGTGGTGATATGCTTAACTCATTCAATAGTGTCACTACTATTTGCATCTCGCTCAGATTATATACCATCTGACGTCACGTCTTTAAGCCGTCTCGCTCAAATGTATGCATTGCTTTGCTTGTCTCTGTGCCCAGTCCCTTTATTTAATTGATCGAGTACGTATTTTCAACTATTCCAAGTTAATGTGTACCTGCGGGGCTACCATAAGGCTTGCCACTCACCTCAGTCGCGCAGATAAATGACAAAGAAGATGGCTAAATCAATATATGGACGACTGCCCCAGACATGTACAAAGACTTCTCAACAGCCAATAGCATTTAAATATTCATTCATAAATTTAATTTACTGCGTCTGTATTTAGTTTGTAGAACTTATGAGAGAATATTTAAATGCTATTAATTGGCTGTTGAGAGGTCTTTGTACATGTCTGGGGCAGTCATTTTGCCAAATTGCCAACTCCTTTCGCGTCTCAATGATGTTTCTCCATAAAATAGCGCGCATTCATTATGATATGACATTAAATTGTGACAAAATGCGTGGCTGGGGTGACTGGCGTGCCTTATGCTACCCCCGCTAACCTATACATACCTACTTTGCTAGGATTTTTTAGGGTTACTTCATCGCGAAGCGATGACGTAACTCTTATTTAATTTTATTCTTGACATTTCCTTAGTCCGCCATACGACATACCTCGATTTTTATATTTTACTTCAACATTATTGACTGGCATGAAGCATTAACTTTAAAATTACAAAAGCTTATTAAAATCAAAATCGTATAATTTCAACAGTTATAACAACAATTCAACTTTAAAATATGTATTACAAAAATTACATACAAACCAATAAGCGAAACAATAAGCCATTAAACTTATGGCTCTGTAAACTGTAGACCTCGCTTTGGCCGTTTACTACAGATAAACATTAAATAGGTAGGTATAACACGTACTTAGTAGCTAAACTGCTAATTTGTGACTTGAACTGCACTATATAATAAAAAGTGGGTTTAGAACAGTTCTAGGTACCTACTTATTGTTTTCAAGAAGTCTTAATGCAGCCATCCATCACATCGGAATTTGCTTGAAAACTAAATATCACATTTGGATGATTCTAAGTGACTTTATGCGATTACTAGCTGCCCGTTGCGCGACTACGCAGCGCGTTTTAGGTACCTATTCCATAGTTACCGGCCACAAAACGATTCGTTCATCATTTTAGAAATCCATATCGACCCGTATGTGACATTGATGAAACTCTTTTCTTACAAACTGTATGGATCGCATCGCACAGCTGTCAAACATAAGTTCCGGTTCCAACAAAGAGGTTGAACGAAGTAGTTTTTGGTCACGTCACTGGTTTTGTTTGCCCCAGCCAGCGGCGGCGGCGCCATCTTGGCCATACCGGAAATCAAGAACTCGTGGAAGAATGCTTAAAATAATTTTTATTTGTTAACGTTTCATCAGGTTTTTCTCTCACTAATTAACATTCTTTATTGTACGAATGTATTATTATCTTATCTGATTAGTTAAAAACCGTATTGAAAATAGTTGCGGTTTTAAAAGTCTTCAGCCGACCCTGACGTCACCGATTCCAATTTCCGTTACATTTCTTAGCCACTCGTGATAGCACCCGGCTAGTAGCAAGTGAAAAGCAAATATATGAATAACCCACAGTTGAGAGGTTAAATAAACTTTACCCCCGTGCCCCAAGAAGTTTTACTTCAAAAAGTCACTCTTTCTGGTTTACGGGGTACATAGGTACCTACCATGAAAGGAGGATGCAAACTCTATGTTACATACAATATATCCATGGGACCAGAACTCCAGAAGTAAGCCAGAAGCATAATGGTGGTAAAGAGCATAGAGTAATTTATACATATTAAACAGACTTGAACTCCTTTGTCAAACATACATGAAATAGTGAAATAGTGATTTTTCCATATGTAATACGTCGCTTTTAAATGTTTTGATCATGGTTTTGGCACGACTTAAGTCTTCCAACGATCTTTTGGGTGATAAATGACATTTACAGGGGGCGCCAGCTCTACGCAACTTAAGGCGAGATATGAATAATTACAAACCAAAGTCAACGAAGATTGCGGAAGTGAGAAGCGAATATAGGTAACTCGGGAATAGGAACAAGTGGGATGGTAACTGTGCGCTCGCGCCTAATCTGAATCAACCTAAAGTAACGTAAGCGCCAAAACGAAAAAAAAAATACATAAAAAATAAGCTATTTCAGTCTTCAAATCGCTGGTAACAACAATTCCCCACATATTACAATTAATATAAAGATCATATTTACTACTACTGCGGTTAAAAGAAAAAATATTGGAAAAGGGTTGACTTTGGATTTATATTCTATCGAGAAATTGATTACGATTTGCCGAGTATTTCCTGAAATACACATGAAAAAAAGCAGCCCTAATTTATTCATCTGTCCTCATTCATTAGTCATCAAGCGTTAGTTCCATCTGTCACCGCCGCGCGCCAAAACACCACGTCGCTTTTAAATGTTTTCATCATGGCTTTGGCTCGATTGCGTTTCACTTACATAAGCCATAGAAGAAGTGAAACTCAATTTGTCTGTCGAGTGTGTGGACGAAGGAAATCTATTTATAAGGATCAGTTGAAAATCCACAGCCGCATCCAAAGGCCTGCGACTTGAGCCGGCCTTAACTCTGGCTTTACAAACAAAATGTAGCTATGCGTGAATGACTTTTTTAATGTTTAATGGGATTGACTTCTTTGTCGTCGCTTGAGGTCGTTGGATACGATACTTACCCAGAGTTGCACGAAACGATTTTGAAATTTAATATGTCAACAATAAATAAATTTATCAAATTGGCGAAAATCTCATAGGATTATCATTATTTATTTTTAATGCTTATGCCAGCGTTCCACTAAAAAAGTGAATTGCGCGGAAGTGGAGCCAGCGACCTGAGCGGACCGGACTGCATACAAAAAAACTCTTTCTCAGTGAGAAATAGATGCGGTTCTCCATTGCAAGTTAAGCGGACTCCGAAAGAGTCCGTTCCGCTCGCAGTGGAAGGCCGGCATAAACTCAGGGTTAGGTTCACTAAATCGAGCCGTGAATCGGTAAAATAAACAACTCGATTAATATTGGTTGAAATACTTTGGATTTTATGTATTTTTTAATTCCATTTTCCAATAAAAGTATTTCCTAATTGCTAATCTCGATGATTTCAGTTTATTTTATTGCCATTATGTTATGACATGTTACAATGTTGTTTTCAAATGCTGATGCTTACCGTACCTACCCAATTTGTTTGATGCTTAAAATCATTATTTATTTGTAAATTGTTTTATTTAAATGTGTTTTTCTTCCTTTGTCAATCAAGGTTTTATTCTATTTTGTATTTTTTTTTAATTATGTGTCCGTGTGTGTACCTTTCAATAAATAAATTAATTTATCTATCTATCTATCTATCAAACAAAATATGAATGAAATGTCTTCATTTTCTTTCTGGATTTATAAGATGAATTAGATGGACATTTGACCCATCGTTTTAATGGAAACGTCTCGCCGAGATGGGTATGGATCAGTTATCTGTTTCTAGGTGGCATTTGTATCAGGCGCTTTCATGTTTCGGATGACACGTTATCAAGCTGTGGGTCACCAACAACTCAGTGGTTGACAGGCTTTCAAACTTTCTTCCACTTTGGAATTATACGTATTCGGTAAGCATCCCTGTCGAGCAAACCGATACTGCACCGCGCTGCTGCCGTAAAGACAAGACAAAGAAATCCTCCTAGCATTAATTTCACACTCTCGGTAGTTGCCTTACTTTATATTCGTGGGAGGTAAATAATTAAATCACGCTCCATCTATGCCGTCTTTGCTGCTTCACAAACGAAAACGTCATTATATTTTCATAAGCAGCTCCCGCGTGATGCTCGCGCGAACATTCTTTGGCTCTGAGGGGGCTATCACCTGATTCACCTCTCTTTTTTTCACCCCACCTTACCCCATGCGAGAAATAGAGGTAACAGCTCTCTCAGAGCTACAGAAACGTGGCGTGGCCTGTACCTCATTAGCAAGACCTTTACAATTTTCAATTACACATGCTTTAATATGATACAGTGAATGTTTACAGGATTCAGTATTATGAGATAAATTGTCTTTTGAAGTGGTTTTGTAACGAATTTTCGAAGTGACATACTATAGTTGCATGAAATCCATAAAATAAAATATTAGAAACAAATGACAATCCCTGAGGCGAGATTCACGCCAATAAATTAGTTAAGTGACGACTTTGAATTTCTAAAGCGTTTCGTGTAACTCAGACTCAGTGGTAAGCAACACTGTACATACAGGGTGACTGTGAAACCCCTAGGTATATTTTAAGGGGTTGTTAGGGACATCATTCTGAGCAACTTTCACTATAAAACCGATTTGATCTGAGCAACTTTATTTTTCACTTCTTCATACAAATCAACTGACCCACTCAGGTCAAAATGTACTGGGAAGTGAAAAATAAAGTTGCTCTGATTAAATCGGTTTCATAATGAAAAATGCTGAGAATGATGTCCCTAAAAAAGAAGTTTCTCATTTTGCGTTAATTCATTTACACGTTGTATATTTTTATCAGATATATATGTATTGTTGTATATTATATTACGCAGAATAAAAAGAGAAAGGCATACAGTAATTGTAATTGCATTTTAATTACATTATGATTTGACTACACTTTAAATGAAACTAAAAACAAACTCAAAACTACTTCAGCAAAATTATTATAACTTTACTTTACAAGGAATAAGGAAGCAATATATACAGAAAACAAGCTTTGTTTGGAAGACATGAGCAGCACGGACATAGATTTTACAAGCTGAGCGAAGGAAAGCGAAAGAGGGCTATGAAAGTGCGAATGGCGGGAGTTTCTATTTGAAGGTTTTCCCCCACTCCTCGCCGAGCGGGTGACGTCTCAGTGGTGGCGCGTAGTGTGATGAATTGCCGGTGTGGCCACCTGTGATGCTCAGGCTGGGGGTACCTGTGCAACAATATCTTATATTACAGCGATATTCTTGTACCTTTAATAATTATACAGTTACATGTAGCGTACTCTACATAACTGGATACCCAGATCTGATACAATTGCGTTTATCAACAGAATATAGTTTAAACTCCCTTAGCTTTGATAACCACTATAAGCTACCGCAAAGGCTTTTCACTAATCCCTCTCCTCAAGTTCAAAAGCTCGGGCTTGCTATTATGTAATAGGGGAGCTGAATTTCTGAATAATTCAGTAAGGTAAACGCAACGGTTAAAAGCTGGTATAAACAAAGTGAAAATTATGTAAGGTTTGTAATAAAACTGGCCACGAGCGACTCGGACTCGCGAACCGAGTAAAAGTATAAGTTCGGTTCCGCTTAAATTGAATTTTTTTGAGCACATTTACGGTTTTCGGATTTCTTCCGTTACTTTAGGTACAGAGGTAGGGAAGCACCCTGTAGGAATAAATTCACTTGCAAAAATTTTGCAACGTGATATTAAACAGCGGTATCATTTTGTTTCAATTATTATCTTAGTATAAATTGGCTTTTTTAAGGCGACGTACGAATAATTATAAACCAAGGTCAACGAAGATTGCGGAAGTGAGAAGCAAATATAACTCGGGAACAGGAACAAGTGGGATGGCAATTGACAACCTTTCATTTTGATAAGGTACTAAAATTAGAAAACCATTTCGAGATTTAAGTGTTCTGAGCTCTTAGATATTTTTTTCAGAATTTTTAGATCAGTAATTTAAGAGTTAAATAATAAAAACTGAAATGTTGTCCAAATTATCAATGTCAGGATTTATGGCATGTGTTCCATAGGCTAGATATAAATAAAAAAGCAACTGTCAGTCATCATCTGTCATCTAAATTTTGTCACTGCTGGTTGTCAACTTGTCACGAAGTTGCACAACAACAAAAGAGTATTTACACATATTGACAGTGCGTTCCGCGACATCGCCGTCAGCGCCATAATCGAATACAGCGTCTAAGATGCCATCGTTTTGTATCGCCAAAAGCCCAAAACTGACTCGGACTGTAATCGATTTTGGCGTGACTCGGAACGGGGGGTGATATTATGACAGAATAATGACATTTTAATTTTTTATTGATGCAATGACGGGCAAAAGTTCAACGTTTTATAATCCTGACATTGTACTTACGCCCTTTTAGAATGAGTAACTCTAAAAATCTTGAATTATAACTTAAAAATAAGAATAAACACTAAAATAAAAAATACGGGTCCCATCGTTTTCCATCTATTTTCGTATGAGATAATAAAAACAGCTCCTATTTTTTTTGAAATATTATCAATTGTGCGCTCGCGCCTAATCTGAATCAACGTAAGCGCCAAAACGGGAAAAAAACATAAAAAATAAGCTATTCCAGGGAATTACATTTCAATCTTCAAATCGCTAATAACAACAATTCCCCGAATATTACAATTAATAGAAGGATATATTTACTGCTACTGCGGTAAAAAAGGAAAAAATATTGGAAAAAAGGGTTGACTTTGGATTTATTTTCTATCGAGAAAATTTTATCCAAACATGTTTTCCTTCATGAAAACCCTAGATTATATAGTCAAATTACATATACCAGAAATTGATTACGTTGATTGATTGATTTGCCCAGTATTTCCTGAAATACACATGAAAAAAGCACCCCTAATTTATTCATGAGGCGCCTTAACAGTTCTGAGGGACGACAGACCTTAGTAGTATTAATTATAACTTGATACTTCTACGCTTTTCTTGAACCCAAAAACCAGTATTTATGGTGTATGCCTACCCTCATTGCACTAAAATATATTTATTCTCTGAAACTTAAGATGACTATTAACAATTGCAACTGTAGATACTCTAGAGGGCATAAAGTCCTGGAAAAAAGTCTATAAAAGTTTAAACTCAACAGCTTAATTCCATATTTAATAAATAATTAGGTACCGTTGAACTTTTTAGAACACGATGGGTTAGAAGGGGTTTAAACATTTTTGTATGGTGCCTGGGATACTGGGGTACTACTTGCATTACATACCTTAATTAATTTTCCTTTTTCGTGTAAAGCTACAAAACTGTGATTGAGAATTTGATTACAAACAACAAATATTCTTTGACAAAATGTCGTAAATATATACATACATATTCAAACTTAATTATCTCAGTAACGACGAATTTACGACATTTTGTCAAAGAATATTTGTTATTCGATGGACAATGTTTTTAGGTGAACACGAAAAATGCAACAGTTAAGGGAACTTTAGGTAGGCATCCCAGAAAGGTTCGATGTTCTTTATGAATTTATTAGCTGGGTTTTTGAAACTAGTAGCGTGTGATGTGAAAAAGAATATTTTAGGTTATATTTTTGATGCTCTCGCTAAAAGCTTTCATCTAAAACATGTATTTTCTTTTGCTTTGCTTTATTATTAAAACGCTGGGATTCCATTATCATCAACATGTTTAGGGTATTTTTTTTAATGATAGCCCATTTGTATTTCGAAGTAAGTAAGTGGTTATATTATTGTATTATTAATAATCTCGCAAGTTGCTAAGTTAATTTATACAATAGTTAACTCAATATGTGAGCTGAATTTCAATGCATTTCCTTGACATGTAATTTCAATTACGAATAAATGTCTTATATATCTTTTAACTTACTTTTTCGAATGTTGTGCTGCACGAGTTTTATTTTTTGTTGGTAATTTATTAACAAAATTGATATTTTTTTTGCACTACATCTAAGAGACATACCTACATAGACTTGAAAAAACGATGGCAATTTTTTTGCATCATACATAACCTAACATAGCGCCAAGCATTCCCGTACGTGTGACAGAGTCACCATCGTGCCAACTTTATACCGATGTAGGTAATTCCATACTCAAAGTGTGAGAGGGGGCTAGCCAACCGCCGCAGGTGTGGAGTTGAAGGTTTTCTCACCACGATGTTTTCCATCACCCTTAACACTTCCATATAGTTTATAAATTATGTAATTATCTGTAAGGTCCATGGTTAGCACCGGGATTCGAAACTAACCTATGCGTGAAACCCACCAGACCACGGTTCTCTGGGCAACTTCACTTCACCATCAAATCAGACACGAGCAGGAAAACCAAAATATACTCCAGCAGTGCCACCTGCTACCACTGTTCTAAAATCAAATAAATGTTATATTAGACTTGTCTGATCCCAAAGTAAAATGACCCGTGTAACTTAAACCCATATCGAATTGCCTCAACCTCGTGGCCACAGATTTATTATCGTAGATGAAGAAAAACATCAGGATCTGTATATACCGGTCAGTTATTTAGAGCTGGCACGGTCACAGTACTCACACTAATGCAATTTCACTATACAATTTAAAAAGTATACAGTTTTTAGTAGTAAGTTAATTGTATATACTATCAATAAGTTTAAAAATAAAACAAGTAAATTTATCACAATAATTTCTTCGATTGACACGTCACAATAATACAAAAGATCACTTATATTTATAATTAGTAGTACAAGAAAAAATAATAGGTAACATATTTCATTCATACTCATAAAATTAACGCGCGCGGGAAAGACATACAGGCTATTCTTGATGCCCATGCAATGCAGTGTCGTGCATGTTGCGCGCTTATTTACAGACACTACACATCTACACAAGCACATCGTATGAAGGTATTGAACGTGCCAGCTTTAGATATAATATAACTGATCTGTAGTAGAGGTCTCGTTGTACTTCGTCTGTACTTGAGTCTAATCCGATTTCCTCGGGGATTTGGCGGGAAATTGCTCTGCTCTGTGCCTCGTGAAAAAATATTGATGCTTAATGGCCTACGCACACTGGGACGGCATGGCAAGGGATTTTAAGCTTTTTACCAATGGACATTCAAACGTATCCATATAGAAATAAGACATAAATTGATATGCTTTCAAATAATGCCGAAGCATCCCGCGGAATGCTTCGGGATGCTTCGGCATTATTTCAAACCATAGCAATTTATGTCGTATTTCTATATCGATACGTTTGAATTTCCATTAGTAAAATTTTAAATCCCGAAGCGGTGTGCGTTGGCCATAATACGCTGACCATGACGTTGCGGTCTTAGTGGTCTTGAAAGGTTGGGCTGAAAAAACAGAGGAAAGTAATAAAGAAAGTTTTTTTTTTCATTTTTACGTTCACCAATATAAGTAAATATAATTTTCCTCTGAATATTAAAAGTAAAACGATTTAATCATTTGACTATAGCTAGCTCGTCCAACGTCCACAAAAGACCCAGATCTTTTGTTCTTTTTTTCATAAGTTTTGAACTTTATCTCGATGTCGGTTATGTGGGTAGTTTTAAAATCGTGGGCCGCCTACACAGTACCTACTTCACGGAGGGTTGTGTACTCAGTCCGCCCATCGTGTGCAATCGCTTTGCGAAGCAGTTAAGTCTAACTAGTTTTAGATCTGACATGATCCTCTTGGCTCTTATTTTCCAGCGGTTGTTTAAGGTTTAGACAGGTTGTAAACGGCTGGATCGAAAATATAGAGAGACTGAGAAAGGCAGCAAGATGTAGCTGTAGTTTGTCCGTTGGTCTGACGCCTTCAAAATTCAACGAAAAATATAAAATTGCAAAGGAATCTATTCCTAAGAAAGCGATAATAATAATAATAAATAATAATATTTATTATTATTTTTATAGCTTATTTATTATTATTGTTAGCGATGTGTGGTCACCCTACGGACGCCTTTTTCTCGATGTTGATTAAATTTCTGTGGTTGTTTGTAAAATCGCTATCTTTAAACAACCATGAAAATAAACATGGCTTTTTTCCCATTTAGAAGAAATAAATGAGGATAAGATGTTCCGGAAGCCGACTCAGGATTGATTACAGAGACAGTAAAAAAAATAAAAAAATAAAATAGATCCAGGTACAGTCTTTAATTTCCCATGACCCTAACAAAGAGGCACGAATTTTCCCATAGGATTTAGAAGAGGCCCAATTGTGCCCACCGCCACAACTATGAAGTATTGAAGGTTTCCTCACAACTTTTAGCATCACCGTTAGAACTTCCCAATCGTACCCCCTTCACTTTCAGGAGCACTCTGCTCGAACGACCGAACAATGGCGAACTATTGTCATATTATAAGATTTGTCGGCGAACCAGTTAAGATAAATTAACATATCTCATTGGTACATACTCTTATAAATATTCTTTTAATCGCCTGTTCAGTTTCAGTTTCTCTGTACTTTAAACTAATAATCTCACTATTGTTAGCTTTGTTGTGGCTTTGTTGCGATATCGCTGCTGGTTATGTTAGTTGAGTCAGCCTACGAGAATAAATTTTATGCGTGCGGGGCTAGCCCGTCGGCGTACGTCCAGAGGAACTAAAATATAAAATTAATAATTAAGTAGGTACCAAATCCTTTTATTCGTGACTTATGCAACGACAAAAGTCCCGCAAATGATTTATGGTTCTATTCATGTTGAACTAAATGTTGTAAACGGCGACATATCGCATGACTGCCACCAATAAACGCCGATACTATACTCTGTTTTATTTTCTTTTCTCTCCCTTGTCGTAATTTAAAAGCAATTGCCTGCAATGGCTCGCTAATAACATGGCGTGTAGCGAATAATGAAGAGAAATTGAGAATTTATTCAAAGTCCCGCCTCGATACAATCTGAATGAGTTGGGCAGCAACAATGCGCATTACTCTTTGTGGATAATTAAGGTTAAACCTATTTTTAGGGTTCCGTACCCGAAGGGTGCAAAAACGGGACCCTATTACTGAGACTTCGCTGTCCGTCTGTCGTCCGTCCGTCCGTCGGTCCGTCTGTCACCAGGCTGTATCTCATGAACCCTGGTAGCTAGATAGTTGAAATTTTCACAGATGATGTATTTCTGTTGCCGCTATAACAAAAAATACTTAAAATCAAAATAAATTTAATATTAAGGGGGGCTCCCATACAACATACGTGATTTTTTTGCTCATTTTTGCTCGATATTGATAATGGTAGCAGGTAGACGCTTAAAATGTTCACAATATATTGAGTATATTATTTACTTAAAAAATAAATAATTAAATTAAAATTAAATTAATATTTAGGGGGGGCTCCCATACATTTTCTTTTGCGTTTTTTTATAGATAATGGCACGGAACCCTTCGTGCGCGAGTCCGACTCGCACTTGGCCGGTTATTTTGTTATTGTAGGTTCGTCGTATTTGTATTTAAACATGTAACTGTAGCCAACTGGTTAAGAGTTGCATCAGAAACCACGACACTGAATTTTTATTCTTGTACACACGGCTGAGATATTAGAGCTTCAATGGAACACTTTTTGTATAAAAAAAGCTATAAAGTGTGATATCTCAGCCCGAAATGATTTTGCTATTTGTAATCTATAGTCAGATAAGTTTATTTACATCATCCGAGCTCAGGAAAGAGGTTTTGCTGCTGTCAAAAGAGTCCGTGAAAGTTAGCGTTTCCGAAGCCGGGCAATGAAAACTAGAAATCGTTCCATTTTCAAACTCATTACACTCTGATATTTAAATGGTTCATGTCATGACAAAGAACCTACCACAGACTACCACTCACTATGCTTGACAGTGTGGCGTTACTACCCTGAGTTACTACCACTCAGTTTTTTTTTCATAAATTGTTAGGGAAACCGCGTTTAGCCGTTTTTTAATACGCCCTGAAGGGTTACTATCAACTCTTATAGCAGGGCCTAAACTGGGCAGTTTTGCTTTTTCAATACTAAAATGTTATGAATTTGTATGAAAAAAGCAGAACGGTTTAGGTCCTGCTATAAGAGTTCATAGCAACCCACCCGGCCCGGCACCGGCACCGGTTTAGTGAGTAAACGCTCATGTACACGACGACGACGGTTATTCTTGACCTCGAAGTCAGTGAACTTTCAACGGCTTTTTCGACATAAAATCATTCATTTTTGTCTTTTCTCCCACATCCCCACGTGTCCCGAATGCTTGAAATGGCGATTACTAAAAATATAACTCTAAAACTACTGATTTCCGACGACGGTTCCCGTATTTTGATATCGTCTATAAATACACTAATCTACATTTAAAAACCATCATGCATAACTGCATAAGCATCTGCGACCGCAGTAGTTCTAAGTCATTCCGTTTAATTTACCTCGCTTAAATGATGTAAAGTATTATGCTTACTTCGGGGTGTAAAAGTAGCTATTTTACCCTCGAACTATATTCGCCCTCGCTCGCTCTGGCGTCTAAATATCTCGGGTAGACTCGATCCTTAGCGCCCTTTGCTAGCTGCGCTCGCACGGGCTTCAAATTGGACCTTCGTCCGAAATAGCTCTCTTTCACCCCTTGTGTAACAAACTACTATTTCAATAGGGTATTACTGCTTTTGTAAAAACTTAAAAAAAAAAATTTAGGGCGTGATAAAAGAAATTAGAAATTTTATTGCAATTTTGTGAAACCGATAAATCAATCAGCCTTGCATTGTCGCGCGGAAACGCTAGCCGCTATGATGGTTCGCTCGTGACGTGACTCTGATAGTAAACACACGAGAACAAGTACTAATTTTCGTCGATGGGATACTATCGCACTGACGTCAAGTCGAAATCAAAATGGCGAACGGTGTTTTAGTCAAATGACGGACTGAGTAGAACTCGCGACTTTTCAAATTGAATTATTAAATTTACATTACATTTTTAGGGATCAATATCGACGATTCTCGTTTAGCGTTTTGGGTATCTACCTCGGACATGCATTCTTAGATTTATTCTTACATGGGCAATAATACCGAATTGCTCTTTCAAAATTTGTCGCCAAAACTCAAAATCAACAAAACTCTAAGGAAACGTCAAAATGACGACGCCATATTTACCCAAACCCCTTTCTTATTCCTAAAACGAAACTATTGTTCTTAGGGCGAAACCATCATTTTTAAACAGCTGATATACAGCTCTCGGACTCTTTACTACTAGGTACGGACTACGGACCTTAAACCTGTAAAACAGTGTGCTTAAATTATGAAATAAATTTCTGTTATTATAACATAAAACCGCGTCACGCCTTTTCCTATATGATGTGGCAGAGGCACACTAGTGCCCGCGTCTAGGCAGCGTTTTATGTTTTAGTTATTCATTTGTTCATATCATGATAGACAATACGGTATACCGAATACTCTTACAACATTATTCTTTTGATGTTCGTATAAAAACAATAATATCATTAACATCTCGTTATAATAAAAAAATATCTCCTATTAAAAAAGCGGACGAGGCCTGAAGCGACAATGCATTATTTATAACTCCAAAATTGCTTTCAGTTTGTAGACTTTTAAGGCATTATTAGAGCTTTTTCGGTCTCTGTGGCTTTCAAATAACAATCACTTCAAAAGGCATTATTACAAAGCTCCTATATCTTTTTCATTTGATAATTTTAGATTATGATTTCTAATTTAACGGGATTAAATAATATGTGCTTTAATTTAAGTTTGCATCAGTTATGTAGTTTTTAGGGTTCCGCACCCGAAGGGTGCCAAACGGGACCCTATTACTGAGACTTCGCTGTCCGTCTGTCCGTCCGTCCGTCCGTCCGTCCGTCCGTCCGTCCGTCTGTCACCAGGCTGTATCTCATGAATCGTGGTAGCTAGACAGTTGAAATTTTCACAGATGATGTATTTCTGTTGCCGCTATAACAACAAATACTAAAAATCAAAAGAAATTTAATATTAAGGGGGGCTCCCATACAACAAACGTGATTTTTTTGCTAATTTTTGCTCGATATTGATAATGGTAGCAGGTAGACGCTTAAAATGTTCACAATATATTGAGTATATTATTTACTTACAAAATAAATAATCAAATTAATATTTAGGGGGGGCTCCTATACTTTTTTTTTGCGGTTTTTTATAGATAATGGCACGGAACCCTTCGTGCGTGAGTCCGACTCGCACTTGGCCGGTTATTTATTGTACATATTTAACCTGTCGTGGTGCCCCGCTGATGGGCAAAGACCTCACACTGGTTCGAGCCCACACATCTCTAGCTGCAATTTGATCCATCCACCCCGGTATAGGAACTTATCCATAGGTCATCATCTCCTTCTGGGCCTTCCCCTACGCCGGTGTCCGTCTGTAGACACCCCTTTAGTGGCTGATTTCGCTTATTTGTCCGGATGCGCTCAGCAGACATGTCCGGCCCAGTTCCACTTGAGTGCGGTCATACACCTACGTCTCGATTATACCAGTTTTCGAGCGCAGTATAGCAGAGAAATGCAATAGGAAACATGATTGACCGAGCGAGCGAAGCGTCTCCGTTTCAGTATTGGGCAAAAATGCTTTCGTATGTCTGTCCATCTGTTCTCCTCTTCAGGTCGCAGTTCTCAACCGATTCTCGTGAAATTTTGTGAGCATATTCTCGTGAAATTGCGAAGATTTGGGGTTTTGTAATGTAAAAAAATTGCTACAACCCAAACGACTCAACGGATATTAACAAATAAGGTGTTGTTGGATTTGTGGAAACCGTGAGAGTGAGACAGACTATATAATTTTAGTAAAAAGGTTGTATTTTAGATCGCAAAATGTAGTTTACAAGGTTATTGGTGCGGCTACTTTCATACTCCATTTACGTAACCAGGTACATTCATAAGTAAGTTTATATGTGTGATTGAAAGAAAATGCTGTCGGGTTAATTGTTTTTTGTAATATTTCCATCTGAGCTCCGTGGTCTAGTCGGTGTCATGCTTGCCTCTCACGCAGGTGGTGCAGGTTCGAATCCCGGTGCCGACCATGTACCAATGAAGTCATTTTATCTTAAGTAAGTTATACGGACACTCTAACGGTGATCGATGACGAATCGTGAGGAAACCTTCATTACTCCATAGCTGCGGCGATGGGCTAGCCCCCTGTCACGCAAAATGGAGTATTGAATCACTGGCTGAAAGTGGGCACAGTGGTGCCTCTGCCACCCCTTATGGGAAAAGACGTGACGGTATGTTATGGAATGTTCCATCTGATCATCCGATAAACTTCAAGTACGATAGGAGCTGTGAGGGGCGGAAAATAATGATTAATATTTATTGCTTTGTAATAGAACTATACATTTTGAGGTCATGCCAAATGGCGTCCAAGTCGTCCAACGGCAAGATTTAAGCCAATATCTTTTGATATTTACGGCACCTTCTCTCAATATCTTCCAATTTAAGTTCCACTAGAACGCCAATTCAAAGTATTTGATATTTGAGTTCATTCTCACTAAGTTAAGGCCATTCGACATTTCTATTATTCAGATAGATTTACTGCCGCTGTAATTCACGATACCGATCTCAACAAAGGGAAAGTTTGGACATACAATAATTTCTGATAATATGCGAACATGTTTACCTGGCACCCTTTAACGTGAATATATTATGGCAAGTTGCGAAACTTGGAGGATCCCCCTTCTTTGATGGTGTGTTACTTATGTTATAAAAGTTTTTGTGTATGTTAGGTTCTTGTCGCAAAGTGGAGTTGTATTATTTTTTTGGACCCATGAGGTACCTATTTTTTTTTTGTTAAATGTTTAAAGCATGACCTTGAACACATAAACATTCTAGTACTTACATTACTAAAACTGAAACAGAAATACTCTTCAAACTTATATGAAATACAGGTGTGAATTTCTTTATCCATGAGTCATCATAAATATAATAAAAACAGTACGTGCACAATCTGTTTGCGTCGCTACCTCGCATACAAAGGCACTCTACAAACTAATATTGAATAAAGGTTTTAAATGAGAAATTGAAGATGGTATGAGAACTTCGCTACGGCTTTCTACGCCCGGCGCGGCGTCACGTAGCTTTCAGACGATGCTAAAACCATTTTTGCTACTTCTCTCGCTACGAATATCATATTACTCGTAGCAGCAGCGTAGCAGCAGCGTAGCAGCAGCGTAGCAGCAGCGTAGCAGCATAGTATGAGCAGAAATAATCTTTCAATATACATAGATAGAATAACACCAAGAACGTTATTTCTAATATATTTTTTAACACTCTTTCCCATCAAAAGTACTGTGTCGTATCGCGAAAAGTGATATTATTCCCCTGACATACATGGAACATCTAAATCATTACGTAACAGCTGTTACCCTGTAACGCTGGACTATTTTATTGGTCAAAGCTGTAACGCACTATTTCAGAACTATTTCAATGTAAGTCATCATCAATATCATCACTATCTGTTTCGGTCTTACCGATTTCACTGTTGAAAGCTTTGCTTATGCCCTCACAATTGTAAAAAGCTCAGTTTTTTACTTAATTCGGACAGCACTACTTTAAAACGTAGCATGTTCTTCCATTTGTAATTCGGAATGCGAAAAGTCAACATTATTTACAGTCTTTTGTTGGCTTTATTTTCAACTGGAGCTTTCAGCTTTTCTTGTGGAACACTTTAAATCTCTACAAAGAATGCCACGATGCATTTATTAACTTGCCTCTTGAAATTTAAGCGGATCTTTTGATCTGTAATACCGTCTGTTATGATTTTTGACCTAGATTCCTTTCATCGTGGAGATTGGCTTAGTTATGTATACAAACAATTGTGAAACGGGAATCGAATATACAATAATAATAACAAAAAAACTACGCAAGAAATTTTTCATCAATTCAGTATTCTCTTCTTTCGGGGTGCGGTTCATCAGTAGAGGCTGGAGTGATGTGATGACTAATTCAAATTTGCGCCAACCATGACTGATTCAAAAATGCGCCCACCTTTATCAAATATATGCAATGCGATACGCTGGTAGCGACGGGTTGTTACCGTTGGGGGCCAGCCTATTGTTCTCGTAACCGCGAATCTCCATACATTGATTACCAAACGGGGCCAAAAGGTATAATACTATTATTAAAATTCAATCGCGTAATTTTCATACTTCTATTGCCGCTTGGGGCCATAGTGGCTAAGTACAGTCGGCTACCAAACTAAAACGATGATTCTGTAGTACTATTAAATTATTTTTAACAATTGTTTTGACTAGATAGTTATAAAATGAAAGACGAAATTAGCAATGAGACACAAATTTTTATATTTGGATCAAATGTTAATATCTATGTATGGGTAACATTAAGGGTATATTTAAATCACAGCCTGTGATAAGAATATGTACTTATGAAAAGTAACTACTATTGTAATATGTAAGTGTAAAATAGAATAGTAGAATAGTAGTCTTCATTCGAATATGCATTACATTGAGCTTACTTCCTTACACCATCCTAGCTCCATGCGGGTGGTTAAACAATACAACCAGCTATACAAATAGTATTTTGTTACACAAGGGGTGAAAGAGAGCTATTTCGGACGAGGGTCCAATTTGGAGCCCGTGCGAGCGCAGCTCGCAAAGGGCGCTCAGGATCGGGTCTACCCGAGATATTTAGACTTAGAATATAGTTCGACGGTCAAATAGCTACTTACACCCAGAGGTAAGCATAATACTTTACATCATTGGAGCGAGGTAAGTTAACGGAAAGACTGAGTACAGAACCATGCAGTGCAGGACACTGCAGGACCGCAGAACCATAAACATATATACATAACCCAAAAACTCACAAGACTTAGTCAAATTTACGTGTATATTTATCAGGTTTGAATACATAATCGTCAATTATAGTTGTAAGTTTTAGGACTACGGGAAAGTTTAGGGTGTCAAAACACGCATTCTATTTGGATAATTAAAAAAAAAAGTTAAATACTTTTGGAGAAAAGTAAAGTGAAAAAAGCCACGATATTTTTATTTTATTTTTTATTTATTACTTGCTATTTTTATTTTTTATTTTTTAGAATACATAAAATGTACGTACTATTTTTTTATTTTCTAAAAGTTTAAAAATAAAAAAGTTATGAATTTTTTTGAACTCCCGGATATGGTCGGAGTATGGAACGATCGCCGGAGTATGGAAAGATCCCGGACAGGATTTGCGCACGTCTATTTAAAAACGGCTAAACGCGGTTTCCCAAACAATTTATGAAATAAAAACTGAGTCGTACGTATCTCCACACTGTCAAGCATAGTGAGTGGTAGTTTCTTCGTCATGACTTGAACCATTTAAACCTATGGGTCTGTAATATGTTTGAAAACGGAAAGATTTCTAGTTTTCATTGCCCGGCTTCGGAAACGCGAACTTTCAAGGATGGTTTTAACAGGTGCAAAACCTCTTTTCTGAGCTCGGATGATGTAAATTTTATTTTTATTACTAGCTAGTAATAAAATAAAACAAGTAGATAAATACATTTAAAACGGTGCGGCTAAAAAACTATAATCTCAGTCCGGCCACGATACCTTATTTTTTCAGACAGTTTTTCCACTTGTGATTTTCTGCATATTAAATTAAAAATAAAAATGATAATAATAATAATAAACGAAAACTGCGTTGATAGGCTTGTACCAGCTGCGAGACGAAAAGTCTTGCTCGTTCATTTTATTTTACGAAAACTGCACACAAGTACTTTATTCACACACTGCACACTGATAGTCTAAACATGAAGTGACACCTGTTCATTGTCAAGGCTATGACCCTCCAAAGCCTAGAAGAAGAAATATCTTTTTGATTGATTCAGCTAAAAATACAACCCGTCATAATTGGTTAACAAAACAATGACATGAAAGACAAAAGAAAATATCAAAAGACCGCTAAATAATATTTGTAAAATGAAAGGGGTATAGAGGGTAAGTAACCAAGGTCATCAAGCAGGTAAAGCCACTCACGATGACTAATGAACGACATATTTGAATGTGTGGACAGAAGTTTCAAGAACTCTATTAATACAATCTGTTGCTAACTGTACTTGTTACAATCCCTTATGGCCAAGTGCGAGTTGTTTTTCATTTAAATAATAATAGTTGAAAAAGGCTTTGGCCCCTAGCGGTAATACTCTTTGGCCCCTAGCGGCAACAACCCGTAGCGGGGGGTCTTTAACTATCTTATTTTCCAGATTGAATGATTTCCCTTCTTACACCGGCGGCGTCTCACCCATTCAGACTTTTCTCTCAACCACCTACAATTACACATGATTATGGTATCCTAGCGCTATTTTCATATTTCTATCTCGTTCGTTGCAGGTAAACATGACACGATAGGGATGGCGCCTGTCCCCGACCGCAACAAAACATGTCTGTAACAAAGAGAAAAACCTACAAGCATCAATTCAAAGGGCCCTGACTTCGAGAACTCTTTGTATCTAGCTTCGCAGTGAGAAAAACAGACATTTTGAACAACGAGCAAAGCGTTGTTAAGCCAAAGGCCTAAAGAGTTGTGAACTAATATGGCTAAATGACTAAAATTGATGTGGACTAAATGAGCCTACACGACTAAAATTTGTGGCTGAATGACTAAACATTTGTGTACTATTGTTACTGAACGAACAAAGTGGATATAAAAGACAGAAGTGTTTTGGACTAATGTGGCTAAACAACTGAGTGTTGTGGACTAATGTGGCGGAACCATGTGTGCTTGGTTATATGTTGTGATGATGGTTGCCACAATCAATATTAGTGAGCTGGTGCCTGCGCCGCTGAAGACTGAAGTTAAAGAGACGTATGGTAAGTAATTAACTAAACTAACTTAATTACCGTTCTAAGACCAATTATACGGCGTTTCGTGAACAAAAGATTTCCTTTGGCAGGATTGATCTGTAGGTCCGAAGGATGGATTTGATCTCAGAGAAAAATATTGCCATTGCAACAAAAAAACTTTGATGCTGGATAGCCGTCAAAGGTACATAGTTATGACGGCAACGTTTTTATTGTTACTCTTCAATAGCTAATGCAACTAATTTACCAATTTTCACTTCATAACGTTGATAAGTTGGCAACGTGCCGTTTTTATCCCGTTTAAATATTTTTAACATAGTTACCATATCTACGTTTCTTTAGCTGAAATTACAAAAATAATTTCAACAATAAAAAAGTTGTCACAGGCACTATGGGCCTATAGCTGCAGCGACAATGCACTTACGTGCGGTAACAATAAAATTCTAACAAAGCTTTTATTGTCGCTTTGTCAACCGATTTTTCTCTGAGTAAAGAAGTGATAATATTTGTAAGTGCGTATATATTTCGTTTTTCTGTCGTCTAAGATGCCCACTACTTATTTACTAACTAACCATAACATAGCGTTACGCATTCTCGCACATCATGGGATGGCGTGTATCACGTGACAGGGGACTCGCCCATTGCCACAGCTATGCTATGGAGATTGAAGGTTTGTTTACGTGTTTTCCACCACCGCTAGAGCATCCGCAACAATCCGCATGGTGTACCTAAGATAAATTACTTTACTTATTGTTACAATCGGGATTCGAACCACCCGCATCTTCTGAGAGTGTAAACCAAATAGAGCACAGAGCAACTTCTATATCACACGACGCGGTCATAAATATAGATTCGTGACATCAATACGGTGATCAAAAATAGCTTCGATCTAGTTGCACGAGCAATGTGTGTGACGTTTTTCATGAAGACTATCGCTTTTCTCATTGCATTTGTTTCACAGATCGTCATTACTGGTATGCGCAGGCCCAAGAAACGCTGGAGAAACGTCTTCAATACGCCAGCGACAAGAAACCAGTAGCTAAGTATGAGTTATGATTTTATACTGAATTAGGTAAAGGGATATTATTATTTAACCATATCGTCGAATTGGCCTTATCATGAAATGGCGAAACGTGAAATATCATGAAACGATGAAATAGCTCGCCTTTGTACATGTTTTTTTTTTCATTATTATGTGTCTGTATTCTGTTTTTGTGCAATAAAGTACAAAGTATAAGTATAAATATTTTAGAGCAAACACTGCGGTAGCTCAGGTGAAGACTAAAGGAGGCGAGAGCAGCGAAGCCCCCGAGTCTTTGTGTTAGTTTCACTTGAATAACACAAAAAAGTGACGTAATGCTAAATAAAAGTGATTTTATAATTACATGTTTTCATTAAAACCAGCCATATCAGGATATGGCCAAAGACGATAACGCTACGACAGATACATAGACAGATTTACTTTAATTTCCAGTCTCGTAACAAAAATATATATCTTACTATGGCCAGTACAAAATCGTTGACGTTCAAATGTTATTTTATTGTACTACCATTGTTCCCTTTTTGCTAAGAGATTAGATTTAATAAGCTTTTATTTAACCTCAACAATAAATAAACAAAACTGGAACCCAAAAAATGCAAAGCCTCTGCGTACATTATCCTCCCCTCTTATTTTGTCTTTAAAAATTATTTTATAACTGCCATTTTAATTGCGTACCAACCTGGTTTACCCAATTTTAATATAATAGTCATAAATTGAGAGTTTTTAATCAGCCTATGTCAAATCATATTTTTTGAACGTACATTGTATCGTGCGCTGATGCCTCAGTTCCCAAATAAACAAAGAAACAAATAAATTCTGAAGGCGTCTATTGATTCAAGGTAATATCCAAATAACAATATTGCTAAACAATTACCAATTTCAATTGTCGTCTATCCATAAAGACTTTCCTACCTTATGGCGACCTAGCTAGCATGGACCCACAGATAAAATACCCAATATTGGGTATTTTATCTGTGCATGGACTTTGTTCCGATTTTGTTTCTTTACTGTCCTAATAAAATAAGCATTTACCTAGTTTTGAACCAGACCGTAAATTATTATGTTACAGACACTTACACTCACCAAAGTGATTAAACCTTTATGGTTCTCAGACAAGGGACATCGCAAACTCGTGACAAAACCCCTTTTAGATTATTATCATCGATGGTTCAAGATAAGCGTGATCTTCCGGATGCAATTCTTATATCAAGCGTCATAGGAATCATTTGTGTAAAACAAGGGCGTATCTTAACTTGAACTTCGCCAACTTTTACTTCAACTCGGTCACCCTTCGACCCTAACTTAACTTTTATGCTGTAACGTACTACCTCCTTGACCATATTGGCTACTGGCGTATTAGCCAGATAAAAAGTAAACTTTAGAAATTTCGTAATTCGTATCTCGTCTGGCAGCTGATTGTTTTTTTGACGTAGTCCTGGTTTGAGCTCCGAAAAGTGAGGACGTACCTATCTTCTGCACAATTTTTCAAGTCACACCTATAGTTGCGGCGATGGGCTAGTCCCTTTTGTATTTTATTGGAGCTGAATTTTGAGTTGCTGTAAAGTGCAGATGTTGCTATAAATAATCTCTATAATCCCCAACCTTTGGGTAAGCATTTGTTCGTAGTTAGTCTTTCTTATTTTCGTGTATTTTATATTCTCTGTGTATTTCCCTTTTCTATAGAGTGTTTATTGGACTGCGGCACTCTTAGATCCTAATTACCCTAGGGCCCTCGTCGGAAGTCTCCGTGTGAGGAGCCGTCGCCTGATAGCTGGGCGCTGTAGCGCTCTTGTTTTCTATTATTCACACTAGTCTCTTTCCAGGGTTCCACGCCGAGTCGTAAAATCCTCCTGGCGCTAATCATTTCTGTTGTTGACGTCTGGAGAAGTGGACCAGCTGGATTTGTCACGAGTCTACCAAGGAGCTGAAGACTATCTACAAATTCCCGGCGAGTCGCTACCCAGTGTTTCAACGATATCACCAATATTCGACTCACGACCCTGAATAAACGTATCTTGAGCCTGTCAACAAACTCTTTTGGTCAGGATAGAGTCTAACTGTTTCAATGGCGCCCAGATTAAGGGAATATTGGTGATTGAGTTTTACGTCTGGTCAAGAGTATTTAGGCCATAAGAGCGCCGTAGAACGCTAGATTTTTTTTCGTAGCTTGTATATTTTGTTGTGTTTATTTTTGTCTGACAGGAGTATACTTGATCGTTTGTCTGGATACCTACCTCATTTCTGCATTATTTATGGTCGCAGTCTGTCAGCCGTTGTCATGATAATTGGTGATAAATATTTTCCTAAATTCTCAGTACGAAAGATAAATTAATAAATTGTGAAGATTTTAGTAGGAAAACTATTCGGAATATTAAATAATAAATAAGGTTAGTGTTCAACGGCCGATTTCTCGTACATTAGTTGTGTACTCTGCTTACTTTCATGTAAATTTGTACAGTTTACTGGATAGGTAGTAAACATGTCGTTTCCTATAAAATATCTGTCGCTAAATAAGGCTGAATTGGAGTATGAGGTTGAGCTTCGAGGAGGTACACCGGGTACTGTTCTGGACCTCAGGAAACAAATAATTCCCCTCGCCGAAAAATCACCAGCTGATGATATCTCGGTATCGCATTTGAGTGCGGAAGTAGATCTTCTGGGAGCCAAGGAGAGCTTACTCAAAGCCCTTGCAAATATTACCTCGCTGAACACAGAATATGACCGCGGTCAATATTACAGAACTGAGGCGATACTGCATCACGTATCCCATAGGTTGGATCGTATATGTCCTGAGGAAGCTCAATCTGACGTCCTCCAAGTCTGCCGTAGCAACCTTGCGATTTCTCTAGATAGTTTAAAAAAACTGTCTCATCAAACTAGATCTTGCACTGTTGCTGAGAATGCTTTTGCGATTCCTAACATCACAGTGAAATGTGAAAAAAGCCTCACGTCCGATCTAGCTAAGCTGAAATACGCTGGCAAGACGTGCGTGCGTGCTTTTATTCAGAGAGTGGATGAGTATGTGATTGCTAGAGGTGTCTCGTCTGATAAGTTGGTCAATTTAGCGTTCGAGATTTTCACTGATGATGCTCTGCACTGGTACAGGCGTATTAAGGACTCTGTTAGCTCGTGGTCTGACATTGTAGAGGCGTTAAAACGAGATTTTAGCGTATCGGACTATGATTATAGACTATTAGATGAAATTAGGGCGCGTACACAGGGTGTTACGGAAAACATTACTATTTACGTGTCAATTATGGAAGGAATGTTTTCGAGATTGTCAAAGGCACTCTCGGAGGATGATAAGCTGGAGATACTGCTGCACAACATTCGTCCATTCTATGCAACATCGTTAGCTGCATCGCCTGCTGTCAAGTCGATTGAATCCTTGATATCTATTTGTAGAAATAGTGAGATTTTCAATGCGCGTGTTTCGCATTTTCATGAGCCACCCTGTGCGACTGCTAGTACGTTAGCACCAGACTTAGCTTTTAAAAAAGCTCAGCCCACCGCTAAATCAGGTTACGCGACGAATAATAGGCCTGCGTATAACGTCAACGTTGGTTACGAAAATAATTACCAAAATAATCGGAACTTTGTCAACAGTAGGCAATATCCAGTCTCAGCCGTAGCTAACTACCAACGTCATGCATACTGTCCTAGATGTAGGACTGATACACATTCATTGGGTGAATGTAAAGCACCACATTTTCCTATCTGTTTTAAATGTGGTAAGGGAGGTGTTCGTACACCTGACTGTCCGGACTGTCGTTCTAGATATCAGCAAAAAAACTAAGTGGCTCGGATTGTGGTGACATTAAGGGTGAAAAGATATCTCATTTTGACATCGCTGACTGGAAGAGCTGGCTTGATACTATTTCTAAGTTTTTTTCATGCTATAGTGTCGCTTCAATCCGCGATCATTCTTCTGCCACGGAAAACACTCGTCCTTATGTAAATATAAAGGTAGCTGATAAAACTGTCACGGGATTACTGGATTCTGGATCTTGTGTCACTATTCTTGGTAATGGCGCGCACAAAAGTTTTCTAGATAACGGCTTGAAGCTGCAAGTTTGTGATAGGGTGAACTTTGTAGCTGCAGGTGGTCAGAAACTATCACCGATGGGTGTGATCTATCTTCCTATTACATTTGAGGGTCAACTTCACATAATTACTGCTTATGTGGTTCCCCAAATTCAAAATAACCTTATACTCGGTATGGATTTTTGGCGTAGTTTTGGTTTATTCCCTAAACACCTAAGTTCCGTGTTATTCTTTAGCGAATCTGACGCTAGGTTAGCTGAGGTTGCTTCTCATGAATCGAAACATCTTCATGCGTATGAACACTTGTCCGATACACAACGGATTACTGCTGATAACATTATGTCACAGTTTCAAGACATTTCCTATGAGAAGTGCGGTTTAGGTCGGACTTCCGTGATTTCTCACGCTATTGACACTGGGGATGCTGCCCCCATTCGTCAAAGATATTACAGAATGTCTCCTGAGAAACAGAATGTGTTGGTCAAACAGCTGGACGAGATGCTGGAGGAAGACGTCGTTGAAAAGTGCGAAAGCCCCTGGTCCTCTCCTGTTTTACTAACCCCCAAAAAGAACGGAGAACTCAGATTCTGCCTGGACAGCAGAAAACTGAATTCCGTTACCCGAAAAGACGCTTACAATCTACCTTATATTTCTGAGATTCTAGATAACCTTCGAGACGCCAAGTATCTATCTAGTCTTGATTTATCTAAAAGTTTTTGGCAGATTTTGATTAAGGAAGAAGATAGGTGTAAGACGGCTTTCTATATCCCCTCGCGCGGAACCTATCAATTTAAGTCCATGGCCTTCGGTTTAACCAACGCTCCAGCTACGCAACAGCGATTGGTCGATTTTTTGTTCTATGACCCTGAATTTGAGCATATGGTCTTTGTCTTCATCGATGATATAATTATTGTCTCTCCTACCTTCGAGAAACACATCTCTCTATTGCTACGTGTATTAGAAAAATTAAAATCGGCAAACCTTACGATAAACTACAAGAAATGTCAATTTTTCAGGCAAAAATTGAAGTATCTTGGCTACGTTGTAGATTATTCTGGCCTGCATGCAGATCCGGTGAAGGTCGAGGCGATAGTAAATTATCCTACCCCTACTAACCGCAAGGAGGTCCGTCGTTTTTTAGGAACCGCATCTTGGTATCGTCGATTTATTCCTAATTTCAGCTCTTTAGCCACTCCACTGAGTAAGCTGACTTCACAAGGCAAGAATGCACCGGCGTTCTTTTGGTCGAACGAAGCTAACGAAGCGTTTACTAAATTGAAGGATTGTTTGGTCTCTACGCCGATTCTTTCGTGTCCTGACTACACTAAGTCGTTTGAAGTCCATGCTGATGCTAGTAATGTGGGTGTAGGCGCTGTTTTAACTCAGAACATTGATGGCGAAGAAAAGGTGATAGCCTACATGAGCAAGTCTTTGAATAACCAGGAACGTAATTATAGCGCGACTGAGCGTGAGGCTCTCGCTGTTCTAACTGCGATCGAACACTGGCGTTGTTATTTAGAGAACGGTCAAAAATTTGTTGTCTATACTGATCATTCTGCTTTGAAGTGGTTCCTAAATCTTAATAACCCTACAGGTCGTCTCGCTCGCTGGGGAGTAAGACTTTCTGCTTATAACTTCGAAATTAAACACCGTCGTGGTGTTGATAACGTCGTGCCTGATTCTCTATCTAGGTCGATTCCTGTCGGCGCGATCAACGATGTTGTTCCCATCACGAGTCCGAATTCTTCACCAAGCACTACTGATGAGTGGTATCTAAACATCTATAACGGTTGTCAGAATTCTCCTACTTCATATTCCAACTATATAGTTTCTAACAATAAACTATATCGCTTTGTAAAAAGTCTCAATCCCTTAACTCGTGAGTTCGAATGGAAAGAGGTTGTTCCCGCTGAGCTACGTTCTGAAGTTATAGGTAGCAATCATTCGGAACCCACTTCTGCACATTTAGGTATCTTCAAGACATATAAACGTCTTTGTCTAAAGTTTTATTGGCCTAAAATGCTGAGCGATGTTGCCAATTTTGTCACCAGCTGTCATACATGTAAAGCTTACAAACATCCAACTCATGCACCTCTAGGTCTTATGGGTCGTCCAAAACATTGCTCTAGGCCTTTTCAGATGATTAGTATGGATTTAGTCGGTCCACTACCACCGTCTAGAAAACAAAACACTTTTCTCCTCGTCATTACGTGTTGCTTTTCCAAATACTGTCTTTTATTTCCGATTCGTCGAGCTACTGCAGAAATTATTACTAGGATAGTTGAAGAACAGGTGTTTCTTGTACATGGTGTTCCGAGCTGCGTTTTGATGGATAATGGAAAACAATTTTGTAGCAATACTCTGCGTAAACTGTTTAGCGATTATAATGTACCTAAAGTTCGTTTTACGCCGAGGTATACCCCACAGGTGAATAGCGTAGAGCGTTATAATAAGACGATTATGATTGCAGTTTCGACCTTCATCGAAGATGATCACAGATCGTGGGATACTAATATTTGTAAAATACAGTTCGCGTTAAACAGTTCTGTTAGCGAGGTTACTGGATATTCGCCGTCATTCCTAGTCTATGGTCGAGAACTTGTTCCATGCGGTACTCATTACGTCGAAATTGATAATAACGTTGATGTTATTTTCGCCCCTAGAGATGTGTATGCAGAGAATCTTGGTCCTCTACGAAAAATCTTTGACAAGGTTCAATCTTGTATACTACGGGCCCACGAGAGGAATTGTGGACCGTATAACTTGCGTCGTAAGCAAGCTGAGTTCAATGTAGGCGATTTTGTTTGGAAGAGAACTTATTATCTCAGCGATAAGGCTAATCGGTTCTCTAAGAAGTTAGCTCCTAAGTTTTTAAAATGTAAGATAATTAACAAGAAGTCGTCATTAGTTTACGAACTTGAAGACATGTTCGGTAATTTTTTGGGCTCTTGGCACATAAAAGATTTAAAGTTAGGTTGATTTTTTTTTTCTTTCTTTTATTTAATTTTTACATAACTACTCTATATTGTCAGACTTACTGGTTGATCTTATGAGCGTTATTCTATTTATTTTTTTCTAAATGATAACATTTTTATTTCTAATCTTTAAGGGATGGTCTGTTTGTTAGTTTTTAACTAAATACTAACTCTTTAGCGCTTGTACTTGTGCCGAGCGATCTGTGTCTGTGTGAGAGCACCTTCTGTCTGAAGATAGGCTGCGACAGCGTTCTGTCTTATTCTATAGTTGTTAAACTATTGAACGATTCCTTTATGTATGTAATAAGTATTTTGACCCTTGTATTCTAAAACCATCTATATCTACAGCTATGTAAAAGTTCTTTATTGTGTAACGTTACTCTGCAATGTCTGTTACTTTAGCTTATGGCCTCTTGAACTATAATTCTCTACTTTATTACTCTTTGTTGTACCCACTAACGGTGCAGGAAGTCTTGAACACTTGAGGGAGCTGCCCCTCATGGTGTTATTCTGCGTTACGATAGTAGCTAAGCTATCGGGACGTCTATGTACTAAGGTTCTTATTTTAGTTCAAGGGACCTTGCTTATTTTTCAACTTCTGACAGTTAGTCTGGGTGTGCATTTGGCTATAATAATGGCACCCTGTGTGTAAGGCTGCGTTTACACGATGCTAGTGTGAACTCTTTTATGAACTTAGTATGAATTCTGATGTCTGATTGTTGTACGAATGTGTGATGTTGGTATGTAGTTGAGCTAGACTGTTGGTTATCTATTTCTCTGACATTGTAGATGGCGAGCTTTAGAGAATTTTATCTTAAGTAGTTAATTTGGTAAGTTAGTTTAGTTTAGTTAGTATCTTAGCGGATTTTATCAGGTAAAATCCTACCCAAACAAGACGGGTATGTAACGTACTACCTCCTTGACCATATTGGCTACTGGCGTATTAGCCAGATAAAAAGTAAACTTTAGAAATTTCGTAATTCGTATCTCGTCTGGCAGCTGATTGTTTTTTTGACGTAGTCCTGGTTTGAGCTCCGAAAAGTGAGGACGTACCTATCTTCTGCACAATTTTTCAAGTCACACCTATAGTTGCGGCGATGGGCTAGTCCCTTTTGTATTTTATTGGAGCTGAATTTTGAGTTGCTGTAAAGTGCAGATGTTGCTATAAATAATCTCTATAATCCCCAACCTTTGGGTAAGCATTTGTTCGTAGTTAGTCTTTCTTATTTTCGTGTATTTTATATTCTCTGTGTATTTCCCTTTTCTATAGAGTGTTTATTGGACTGCGGCACTCTTAGATCCTAATTACCCTAGGGCCCTCGTCGGAAGTCTCCGTGTGAGGAGCCGTCGCCTGATAGCTGGGCGCTGTAGCGCTCTTGTTTTCTATTATTCACACTAGTCTCTTTCCAGGGTTCCACGCCGAGTCGTAAAATCCTCCTGGCGCTAATCATTTCTGTTGTTGACGTCTGGAGAAGTGGACCAGCTGGATTTGTCACGAGTCTACCAAGGAGCTGAAGACTATCTACAAATTCCCGGCGAGTCGCTACCCAGTGTTTCAACGATATCACCAATATTCGACTCACGACCCTGAATAAACGTATCTTGAGCCTGTCAACAAACTCTTTTGGTCAGGATAGAGTCTAACTGTTTCAATGCTTTTACGTGACACTTAGATAATAACTAAGCTGGCTATTTTGAACTAAGGTAGATAAGCTACTTTAAAACACAGAATAACCCAATAACAAGACCAATTCTAGAGAAATCACAACTACTTAATAATGTAAATAATAAAAGCGTCACGCATTTTTCCATGCTGGGTGGCAGAAGCACAATCAAATAAATTGATTCAAAAATGCTTTTCAAAATAGCCCGAAATCTAATTATCGACGTAGTTCGGAAACAGACTGATTGACGGGGCCAGCCCCAAACTGTTGTTGATAGCACCAATTGCCTTGGAATTTTGTGAAATTTGGGATTCACAAAATGCCAAGAGAAAGCGTGGACAATCCAGGAAGTGATGGACGGATGAGCTTATAGTCTATTGGAAGATTGGGAAGACAATTAGCGGATTAAGCGGATACTGCTCAGAAAGAGGGAGAGAAACCTTTGTCCAGTAGTGAAAAACCAATTGTCCAGTAGGGGCTCAAAATAATATTAGTAATAAGGTTGTGAAAAATCTAGTTGTCGGTTTGGTTTTTAAGTTATTTGGCCACTGCTTTACTGGAAAATTCCACAGAGTATTTGAATATGCAAACGAACGAATTTAAATATGTACGTACATTACAGCTCATGGGTACATTTAGGTAGGTATAGAATACATTACCTACCCTGAATTTTACAAACCGAACAAAGCAAAGGTAATTAAAAATATGATGGAACGTTGGGATTTAAATAATGGTCAAATAAGCTTGCCTAAGTGAATGTGTTTTCTATTTGCTTGTGTTTTAAATAGTCTGATGCAATTAATGTGCGCAAAATAGCTGAGCTGCTGCTGTGATCAAATCGGTTTTACAGTGAAAGTTGGACAGAATGATGTCCCTGACAACCCCCTAATACACCTTTCTGTTACACACTGTTTATTGTGAGTACAAATAAAGAAACTACGAATTACGAACAAAATCGTTAGGTACCAAAATTACTTGCCTATTTTTCGGCAGACAACCTTTCAGATATATAGGCAGCATAGCTAGGACCTCGCTAGGACCTCGCTAGGACAGCCGAAAAACAATGCACGTCGTTGGCTTTCTTTACAGCCACTGTGCTCCGCTGTGTGACCGCATTGAATGGCGTGTACGTGAGGTGGCCTACACTATAATAGCAATGAGTTCTCTGACAGGCTCGCTCATGATAAAGATGACCCATTTTTAGGGTTCCGTACCCGAAGGGTGCCAAACGGGACCCTATTACTGAGACTTCGCTGTCCGTCTGTCCGTCCGTCCGTCCGTCCGTCCGTCCGTCCGTCTGTCACCAGGCTGTATCTCATGAACCGTGGTAGCTAGACAGTTGAAATTTTCACAGATGATGTATTTCTGTTGCCGCTACAACAACAAATACTAAAAATCAAAAGAAATTTAATATTAAGGGGGGATCCCATACAACAAACGTGATTTTTTTGCTCATTTTTGCTCGATATTGATAATGGTGGCAGGTAGACGCTTAAAATGTTCACAATATATTGAGTATATTATTTACTTAAAAAATAAATAATTAAATTAAAATTAAATTAATATTTAGGGGGGGCTCCCATACATTTTTTTTTTGCGGTTTTTTATAGATAATGGCACGGAACCCTTCGTGCGCGAGTCCGACTCGCACTTGGCCGATTATATATAAATTATAGTGGAGAGAAGAGACGGACTAGTAATAAAACTTTAGCAATAAGTATGTTAATACAGCACTTTAATGTCCCACCGAGGGGCACAGGTATTTACCCGGATACGAGTAAGATTGATGAGCCATACTCCACCACGCTGGCTCAGTGCGGGTTGGTGGAGGGCTTTAACGACTACTACCTACCAAGTAGTGATAGAAGTCGGGACCTACAGTTTAACGAAATTTATTTATATCATTGATACTGGTCAGCACCGGGATTCGAACCTGGATCTCCTGCGTGAGAAGCAAGCGTGAAACCCACTAGACAAGAGAGGTCTTCAAAAGCAAAAATTATAATAAATAATAATAATGCGGGATGGCAGAGGCACAACTGTGCCCACTTTCAGCCAGCGATTCAATACTCCAAGCAAAAATACTATAGATAAAGCACACTTGACAATGTAGGTTCGGGGCAAAACGCGAATGTGGTAAAACGAGATCTGCTACAAAATAGGTTCGGGTCACCCATCTAACAAATCTTATTAAATGATTGTTATGTACCTATAATAACATTTTCATAGGTTTTGAACTTAATAAATTATTATTAATATTGTATCTAAGTCACAGAAGAGATAATAGTTGTCTAAGTCTAAGCACAGATACTATAATATTATACTAATACAGATAGACCACCTAGAACAAAATATGACACTGGCGGCGTAAACTGAGATGCTACGGAAGCTTCTTTAGTTCGAGGCCATTATCGCTTGGTGCAGAACCATGGAAAAATTGCAAATACCACGAGATGGCGCTCTAAGAATAGGATTTATTCTAAGATTAGCGCCACCTAGAAGTATGTTAACTGAAACAATGGCGTTTAAAGTACAAATCTTACTCCTCATGCCATCTCTATTGTTGATTTATTTATCCTTTGTACATCCTGGGTTTGCTGGAAGAAATATCTTGATAGAGATAAGCTCGCCTTTGTACATGTTATTTCCATTTTTAATTTTCATAATGTATGCATGTATGTATGTATCGATTTGTGTGCAATAAAGTATATTGATATTGATATCTCTTTTTACGAAGGCTTACTAATTCTAATTTGTATGAGATGAACACCCTGTGGTCTAAGAGACCACGGGAACATACGGTCCCGGTCCTTTTTGTAGACTCGCGTGGAGACGTTGGTCCAACACGTAGAGGCCCCTTTCAGATTCTTTATTTTTATTTATTAAGTATATTATTTTATCCCAACAGAAACATAATCCTGGTCGTCGGTGACGGGATGAGCCTCACCACAGTTACAGCATCCAGGATACTGAGGGGGCAGCGGCGGGGGCAGGCGGGGGAGGACACAGACTTGGCCTGGGACACGTTTCCTGCTGTTGCTCTGGCTAAGGTTGGTGGAATTGGAGACTATCTTCTCAGGGTTCCGTACCCGAAGGGTGCCAAACTGGACCTCTTGACAAATTCCGCGCTGCATAAGGCTTGCTATTGGTACAAATTGTGGTGTTCCAAAACCTCCTTCTTCTTATAGAGCCTCTCATCTATGGAGATTGCCGGTCAGCTCTCCATACTCCTCTTTTTTCTTTCCCAAGCGCATAAGCATTATTTATATTTTATTTATTTATTTATTAATTTACTGACAGAGTTAGGTATTCCTAACCACCACTTAAACCAGCACCAGCTATGTCACGCTAGCTACTTCTGTCCATTTCCTGAAGTTTCGGAGCCACAACTTCCTCTTTCTGCCAGCGCGTCTCTTCCCCTCTACCTTTTCCATTATGATGGCCTAAATAAGTCAGTAGGTACCTACCTTTCTTGTCTAAGCACATGTTCAAAGTAACTCGCATAACAGCCTAAGACTAACGTCTGTCATGTGACCAGGGTGTCAAGTCTGGTAAAAGCCATACAACATCTGTGCTGCATCTGTATTAACTTAGTACTTTGATAGCATAACACGTCTGTACATAACAACGGACATTGGACTACAAATTATGTCTGCTAAACACATTATGAATCATTGATCATTCAAAGACCTGTTTTTGACATAATTGGTAGTCTACTGTCCGTTGTTATGTAGGTACTGACGTGTTATTTCATTTCATTTCGTTTATTGCCATAAATTACAGTAATTTAGGTACCGATGGTCGTACAGAATAGCTCTATGTGATTTTACTCAATTTTATGCTGCTTAAGCTATGAAAGTACTATGTTAATACAGATGCAGCACAGATGTTGTAGGTACGGCTTTTACCAGACTTGACACCCTGGAAGCCTAATATACCAACTCTTAAAGCAGGTCATAAACAGTACTGCCCTGCTTTTTCTTAGCCAAAAAAGAAGGTCAGTACTGTTTAAATCCTGCTTAAAGATTTGGGTATTAGGCCTCCTGTTACTTGTTTCTACTGTAAACTCAAGACGTACAACGTGGACGCACAAACCGGCGAGTCGTCCGCCTGCGCGACCGCGCTGCTGTGCGGCGTGAAGGCACGCTACGAGACGCTGGGCCTCGACGCGGGCGCACGCTTCAACAGCTGCGCGTCGGCCGTCAACGCGCGCGTCACGTCGCTGGTCGACTGGGCGCATGAGGCTGGTGAGTTCCAATATTATTGAAACAAAAAGTAAAACTTAATGAATTTTGAATTAAAATAAATCTAAATGAGCAGTAAATTAAAGTTATATCTCGAGATCTGAAAAAATACTGTAATTTTGGAGAAAAATCCAACTTTTAATGATTCAGTGTTTGTCAAACAAGTGATACGTTATTTACAGACCCACATTCTACATTTCATAGGCATTCTGTGAGTATTTTTTAATTACATCTAGCTATAGTATTTGTGCAGCAAGGACAGTTTATGTCATGAAGGTCGCGGCCTAATTTCATTTCGTTTTATAGTTTAGTGCTATGATTAGTTATCGGTTCGGAAATCCAGCTAAGAGAAATATTGTGTTTTGACGTTCATTTTTATATCAATATATTTATCTATCTTCATATTATATATTTATCCCATTTCTTTAAAAGAGAGCGAGTTAACGAGTGTCTCTATTTAATTGCCTAGAATACACTATTGTAACTTCTATCTCCATTCTCTCCTACCTACATCCGTAGGTACTTTACAAAGAGCCAAGCAATTAACAAATTCTAATTACGATTAACTTACTTCAAGAGATTAAATACAAGGTGTCCTTGAGCTCTGAACAAATATTGAAACTACAAGATAATTTAATTGTGTGAATGATTAAACCATTTAAAACGATAATATTAACAATAACAATCGTTCCAGTATTTACCAAGACATCAGCGTTTTACGAAAAAATATATAAAACTTTTAAATATAACTTTTGCCACCAAATTTCGCACTTTTTCTAGAAAAATAATGTATTGATTACTTACTTTATTTAAAGATCTTAAACATCTTAAGTGTTGGCACTGCTTAAAATAGGATTTGATTAATTATCCAACACCCAGTGGTCTGTGTAAATTCTCTCTCAAACAACAGCCAAACCATAAAGACTAAAGAGCAGAACAAATCACGTTTTGCGACGACATAGTCGTAAAAGCCTCGATCATTCAGCGTAATATTATTCACCTCCCCGCACAAATGCGTACCTGGGTCAAAAAATCCAATTTACTAATGCATCTTGGTAAAGTTGCGTTTTCTTGTTTAGGTCACAGTTATAATAACCCGTTTTTAGTTAAAACGCGTTTTCACTAGTTAAAACTAGTTTTGACTAAGTGTCTTTGTTAAAACTATAAATACCTAGTCAAAGCACCACCCCCACTGATATATTTTATTTTCAATAGAACTAATTGTCACAATGAGCTTTAGTTAAAACTGGCACTTAAGAAACTGATTTGGGTTTGAAATGAAGATATTCTATTAAAAATATTTATTCAATATTTTTAAAAGTTTTGTCAATATTTCTGACTGAAAGACCTTTGGCTAGAGTAGGTTATTGTAGCTAAGTTTCAATTGGGTTAGGTTAGGTTGGAACTTAGAAGAAACAAATCCGGAGCGAGCGCAGCGGAGCGAAGCGTAGGAATTTGAATTTTGAGCATTAGATATTTCTAGTTTTAACAAAGGCACTTAGTAAAAACTAGTTGTAACTGGTGAAAACGCGTTCTAACTAAAAACGGGTTGAAACCTGTAACATACACAATTGATTTAGGAAGAGAAAAAATCTTGTTTCATTAACTTATATCGTTTTCTTATTTAAGATTCTTTATTTGGAGATTAACTTTACAATCTGTCTTGAATATGTACAGTCTTCTAACAATATTTTCAATGTTTTGGTAAGCGGGAACCTCGTTTACGGCAGAACCGATTTGGATTAACTTTTTTTGAAACTAATCTTTGACAACAAATATTTAAAAACTATTCTTTCTACTTTATGTCCGAAGGAGTCTTTCAAGTCCTTCCGCTTTACCAAGGTCTCATAAAAGAACCTATCCATAAATGTATAAGTATTCAAATCTACTAAACTCGTAAAATTGCCGATATTAATGTAAATTATTAGATCGTCATTAAGGGCGGCTTGCAGAATCTGTCAAATGAATGAAATATGTCAAAGTTAAATCGGTTTAAGACGCTTATTATAGATTCAGGCAACTCTGCAAGCCACCCTATTTTCTCCGCTATGTAGGTACCTATCAATGACGGTTTCGCCATTTCAAATCTGTCACGTAGTCACGTTAGGTACGTTCTCTCCCTTGAGATGGCTCTCAAAGTCGAGAGTGGCATACCGGTCCTGCACCCGCAACATGCCGAGTGCGGGAGGTTCTGACGCGGAAGGTGCGCAGAGACTTTTACAGCGCGTGCTCAGTCCCTCACTCTCTCGCTTTGTGACCCTCCGACCCTCCGCGGCAGGCAAGCTACGAGTGTCTCCTAAAATGACAACTTTGCTCTCAGGCAAATCAAGCGGCATTGTGACGACATCACGCGTGACGCACGCGACCCCGGCGGCACTGTACGCGCATGCGCCGAGCCGCTACTGGGAGGATGACAGCCGCGTGCCGCCGACTGTCAGGAAGGACTGCAAGGACATCGCGCTGCAACTCGTCGAGAACGACCCGGGGAGGAATATCAACGTGAGTCTTCATCATAATCATCAACACCAACGACATCATCATCAACATCAACATCCATATCAGCGTCAACATCAACAGCCATATCAGCATCAACATCAACATCAATGTCATCATCAATATCATCATCAAAATCATCATCAACAAGAACAACAGCATCATAATCACCATCATCATAATAATAATCATCAACAACAACTACAACACCATCATAATCATCATCATACTAGACTATCATCATCAGAACAGTCGCGAGCCGACGCTACTAACCTAGTTTCAAGTAACATTAATATCATAGCACTAAAAATTCGTATTTATTTAATCAACTTGAAATTGACAAGACCTTAACTAGCAGATTAGTCCGATTTCTGACTTTGACTTGCCGATTGCACCAATTATCCTGCGCTTAACAGCTTCCAAAATTGCGAAACAAGCAGCCCTTAAACTTACTGATCGCTTAATTTTATAAAGCGATTATAAAGCACTTTCTCAACTAAATGCGTCACTGATCATGATCAATCACAAACCTTTTACATAAAATCGTAGCCAAATTGATCAAACCGTTTTGGAGATAAATCGTTTACACAGACAACAACAACAGTGCTGTGCAAGCGGTGGTGTACCCAAAAATCCAAGAAATTTTCGGTCATTTTCAGTTTTTGCTCAACATGTCAGCAAAACAAGGGTCTGATTGATATAGTTATTTTGCATGATTTAAAGAAGACTAAATTAGCTACAATTTGAAACCATGGCGGGCTCTATTGTTTCCTACAGTGGCTGTACAAAGCTTGTCTTGGTTCTAAATTGAAGCTAATTTAGTCTTCTTTAAATAATGCATAGTGGATTTAGCGGTCAGACCCTTCCTTTACTGAGATATTGAGCAAAAACTTAAAAATTACCGAAAATTTCATCCTAGGCTCAAAAACTAGCGATTAAAATGGTGACGAGCCTACTTTTGACGAACTGCACGTAGGGACCAATAGCTGTATTGAGCCCGCCATGCTTCCAAATTGTAGCTAATTTAGTCTTCTGAAAAGCATGCAAAGTAACTATAGCAATCAGACCTTTCTTTTACTGAAAATTGGTTTTTTGGGTACACCGCCGCTCATACAGTACTTGACAAATTGCAAATCTGGCATTTTAATGCTGGTTTAAGCCCTAACAACATATAAAAAAATCAGAACGACCTGACCTTATGCAAGCACGACCCCTTTCTCATGTTTAAAAGGACTGTACTAGGAGGTCTTAGTATTATTTTATCTTTGGGATGGTGGACGCAGTTCCATAGGAACTCAATTAACAGCCATCAACATCCGTTGCCTGCGTGTGTTGTGAGTCGATCAATGTAAACCAGCTTTGCTGTAATTTAATAAAACTCCCTTCAAAGCTATAGAATTCTTAAGGCGTAGGCGTCATAATTAAGGAACTAAACGAACAGCTTGAAAATCGACAGCTCGAGGACAGCCGAGCCAAAATGTTTTTAAACTATTTTTCAATCAGACTTTTGCGCCTCTGGATTTGCATCAATTTATGTAGCTTAGTAATATTCACTTCATATTGTAGTCCAAGTGGCTGTTCCATTGTTTTGAAAAAACGTAAAAGTGGAAGTGATCGAGGGCGGATTGAAAAAGGTCTGTGGGCGAAGAGGCTGTATAATGGCTGCTCAAGCTGCCGTCTTTGTGTCAAAGTCGCCAGCTAGTCGTCGCTTGATTGTTGAATCGAGCGACACAAACATAAATAAAAGTCAGGAAATCTCTCTTTTCTTTAGAACTGTTTACCTTGCCACTGCTTGCCACTGCGATAAAAAAAAGGTTTAACCTTTCACAAACAGAATCTCAACTCTTTACTGAAATAAGGGCCTTGCTCTGAACTTAATATTCAGTCGTCGCACACGGAAGCCGAAATCAGACAGTCAGAAAAACTAGATGGACGATATTATTTCAGAGATTTGTGAATATAAATCAGGGAATCTAAAAAGGTTCTTTCCTTCTTTCTGTATGATGATGAGGGTTGAGTCGCAAAGTAAGATCTTTGAAGTATAATTCTTGTCGGGAAAAGGGGTGACGCTCAGACGCTACAATAAGATAGTATGTTAATGGATACATAGGTACTGACTGTTGGTGGTCTTTCATGTAGGGATCATCCTAGCAGGTGGCATCCCTGCTGTGCTGATTTGAGGGCTAAGGCCCTTCTACCATTACGTTTCACATATAGGCAACGTGAGTCTCGAAGATTAGTCTTCAAGAAGTATCTCATATACCTGCCAGTAACCTTAGCATGCCGAGTTTTGTCCCGTGTGAGTGACAGAGCGTTATATATCTACCATATCTCTGTCCCTCAGTTTCCCACGACTTAACACGTGTAGCGTTAGTCATGCTAAGACTACAGTACCGTAGTGTGAGATAATCCTTTCAAATGCATTGATCTAAGTAGTTCAATTTTCAAATGTGAGATACTTCGTAGCGACTAGTCTCTGAGAGTTGCGTATGTATTCTAATAGGATAAAACGGAAACGGGAAACATCGTAAGGAAACTTACATAGGTATCGTATCTTAAGCTTCCAATCTACCTAATATATTGATTAACCGGCTTTGGGGTGGCTTCGCAGCAGCACAAACTATTGTCCCTGTACCCCCACGTGTAGATTAGTCCGGTTCAACAGGTCACAATGCTTGTTTGTTCCACACAGGTGATCCTCGGAGGCGGCCGGCGCCACTTTCTTCCAAACGTAACCCCAGACCCGGAGCACGCGAACCGGGAAGGCCGGAGGTTGGACGGACGGAACCTGGCGGAGGACTGGGCGAGGGAGAAACGGCGGCGGCGGTTGCGAGCCCAATACATACACTCCAAGGAGCAACTGGAGAAACTCGATTATAGAACTGTGGATTATTTATTAGGTGAGTCATTCAAAACATAAACATAATAATTTAAATACAGGCATTTAATTTCATCTTCATCATATAAAAACACACAGCGATGAAGTACGATTGCTCCGAAAAAGGCGCAAAATGCCTTTTCGCAGTAGGTCAACATAATTGGCACCTGACCAGCGAAATGAGGTATTTTGCGCCCTTTGCCGGAGCGGTCGATACACTATCGCTATGCGATTTTTACCCTCCGTCCACGAGAATGCATTGGTGGGTTCCATCAATGGAGCCGAGTGGCCTTTTAGTGTATTTAGATCCATCAATGGACCTAAGTGAATTTGGCCCCTGCTGGTCCAATATAATAAATACTTAAGGACATTGCCTACTTTTGTATGGAAGTTGGACCAAGTACTGCCTAGACTACCTCTTTATTAATCTAAAGTGCTGAAACTCACAAAATGCATTTTGTTCTTTAGATCATCACTAATCTGTAATTCAAAGCGTAAACAAATCTATCCCAGGAGTCCAAAGAAAAACAGTATTTGGTTTTGAATATTTTCATAGGAAAAAGTGAAATTAATAGCAACAAATATACTCAAAAAACTATAGATAGAGTACAATAAACCATTTGTATAGGATCTATGTGGACACAAGCAATATCAATTCAATCAACTAATGACCGTTGATTCTCTGCCTGAAACGTATGATGATCTTTTAGCTAATGGATACAATAAATTAATTGCTCCTGCGGCAAACATGTTCATATTCAGTCAGCAGGCAGCAGCTACATATTTGTATCAATAACACAAATCATATTATTTACCCGTTAATTCATAATTCACCAAGTTAAAAACAAAAAAAAAAAAGACTTCATGATCTTTTACTTACCCCCAGTTTCTGAGACGCTGATCACAGGTCACGATTACTTATCGCGGTTAATTAAAAATGGCCGCACACGATTGGCTGATGGCGGCGGCACGTGATGGGCTGAAATCAGTTAATCGCTCTGTTAGCTAATCGTAACCTTTGATCAGCGTCTTAGAAACCGGGGGATAGTCCTGTCCGCGTGGAATGCGAATGACGTCTAACAATTCACAATATTACACAAGTTAAACGAAATCGGTCCTTACAGCGAGGATTCATCTACACCACAATGTCACAGAAAGGCAAAAATATGTAGTAATTTTGGATACCTGTATGAGAGTATTTTCTATGTAGAAACCTCAATACGAGACCGATTCCTGATTTTCAAAAAATGGGACCAACCTGAAGGTTCATTCTTTCATTATAAAAAAAGAAATTTTGAAATCGGTAAACAAATAATAGCAATTTCGAGGTAACCCACATAAAAAAATTATAACACAACCGCATTGATAACCCCTCCTTTTTTGAAGTCGATTAAAAAGCTAATAGATTCAAATAAAACCAACCAAAACTGTTAAAACATCCGTTGGAGTCTAGATCGCGTCCATGTTCCAGAAACATACATAACATAACTCCATATCAAAAACTGGGTCACCCATTTTAAAGCCTAGGTTTTAATTAAGGTAGACCTCTTTTTACCTGCGGTCGTCTGTATAACTTTTGCATGTGGCCATATGTGGCCTTATTTTATACATAAATCAGCCACAACCGCGTCTCTGTACGTTTATCCAGAATCAAATCTATAGGTACTTACTTATAAAGTTATACTATACATGTGCGTTACTCTTATGTAATCTTTAAAATGTCTCGACTGGAGGAGGTTCAGGTAAAAATAAAATTTAAAACTAAAAATATTTTTTCCTCTTAATTAGCCAAATGGGCGAAAGGATCCCGTTCTTTTGTTATTGTTTTTCATATATTTTGATTATATCCCAAATAAGCTGCCAAGTGCGAGTTAGACTCGCGTGGGGAGGGTTTCATACAACAATATCAGACTTCAGGAAGTACCCAAAAATTCAGTTGTTCATACAAACTTTGCACCCCAGATTAAGGGGGTTAGGGGGTTAAATTGTGGATTTCGGAGTTTTTATGAGATATAAATTGTTTGATTTTATTGTTTCATCAGTGCAAACGTGTGCTTGCTTATCAACTGATTTTTAGGACGTCGGTAAGTACCCTAGACTAGATGTTTTGATGATATGCGAATCGGCCATATTATGATTAAATTAGTCTTAAAAATATTATATAAAAAATAAGTCTCTCACACTCACACCATGCGCTTTCATTTGATTTAACACACGACATATTTTGAATTTATTACATTTTATTTTTTCATTTGGCCCCCCAAAAGTGGCCATCCCTAAGCCCATAACTTCCGAACGGGCGGTAGAATACAAAAAATATTAATATTATATTGACGTTGACGAAGCAATCGACGATTTTATGGTATTTTTTTTTAACTGAACTGCCCGTACTCCATATTTGTATATTTACATTGCATCCCTGTCTTTGGGTCAAAGACTCACAGATGTGTGCACCTACCAATTTTCAACTTCATCGGTCCAATATGTTCTGAGTTGCCTGTGCTAGAGAATACAAAAGAAAACGGCTGGGATCCCGGGATCCCAGCCGTTTTCTGACCCCGAAAATCCCGGGACTGTACTTGGCTAATCCCGGGATTTACGGGATTACCACAAACAGATCGAGTTTGCATTCCGTAGTCCGTTGCGCATTGCCAAGATCATATTAATGAAATACGTGCGTGCGACAGTATCCCGATATTTTTTTAATTACTACAGAATGTCTATTGGTACTTTTGATAAATTATTACAAGCTGTGGGCCAATATCTAAAACATGAAGACACTACGTTTCGTATGGTGAGGTAAGGAAACAATTTTTAATTAGTATGAAAATCTTTATTTCAAATCACATAACAAGGAATATTAAAAAGTAAGAAATAAGAGGTATATAGTAAAAATTACATAACCAAGTTTTTACTGATGACTGCACTGCAAATGACTGCCCACTGCGCTCGCTCTGACGCGACTGAAAAACCGCTTGCGGTAAAAACGCTGTGGGTGCGCTACCATACTATTACTATGAGACACAAAAAAATCGCTAGCCACGTTTTTAAAATCAGTTACTGAAAAACGCCACATATGCGTTCGCTTGTATGGTAAACTTATGTGCTATATTTTTCGGCGGTTTCAGTCTTGCGTTTAAACGCTCGCGTTTAACCACAGTGCGTGCTAAGCCTTAGTGAGGAAGCAAATAAAAAGTATTGATAAAATACTTAATAGTCGAGATGACCGGAAGAAGAAGAAATGTCAGGATCACAAACAGATGAACAGAATGAGCTAAGGCCACACACCTCCCAACCCCAATTATTGACACTAAAGGAAAAGTTACAGCTGGAACTTGATAAGAGTATGAAATCCCCAGATCCTGAAGTACAAGTACAAAATGAATCGAAGTGTTAAATAATATAAGACGTGTAATGAGCCTGTTTGAAAATGGAGGTGTTCGTGGATATCACTTAGAAACAGTATATAAGTACCTGTTGTCTATTCCTCCAACCAGTGTAGAACCTGCGAGCTTTTTCAGCTGCTGCTTATATTGGAAATAAACTACGAAGCAGGTTTGGAACTCAGACATGGATGCTTTGATATTCCTGAGATAATATTTTCGAAATTCTGAATAGTATTCTGGTACCTATAAAAACTTTTAAAAATATAAAGTTTTTATTTTATTTTTTAATCTACATAGTCTAATCCCGGGATAGCCCCGGGATCCCGGGATTACGCATCAAAAATCCCGCAATCCCGGGATTGAAAAACATGCTCGGGATTGTATTCTCTACCTGTGACGGACGGACGGGCGGACGGCGAACGGACGGACAGACGCACGAGTGATTCTATAAGGGTTTCTCCTTCTGAGGTACGAAACCCTAAAAAGTACCCGGTTATGACAAGCGACTTCAAAGCTTACTTGACGTAATCATAGAAATAATTCGTAAATCGTAATCGGGAAAGGTAGAAGACGGTGGAGTGATTCCCTCCCCACTCACCGCAACTGACAGAACCGCCCCATAACGTCGCAATCTTTTTCATTAAAAGGTTTTATTAAAAACTTGAATCTCACTTCAACTTAACTCAAAGCAATCCCTTAGTTTGAATCAGAATTTCTGAGAAGAGGTGCTAAGTGCCATCCTTTGCACCCGAGACAAAAATACACCTAATTGTAGAAAATTTTACCTGAAACCTTTATAAAAATACCTACTTAAGCATCAATTAACGAAGCTGTGAAATTCTAACGAGTTAGGAATATGAAGTTAAATTCTTTCTCAATATAAATTCGATGAAATGAAGACTTTGAATTCAATAATAATTCAAACAAAAAGACTTTAAACTTTAGAAAATACCGACTTCCACAAACCCTATTTGATTAGATTGAGTTAAATACAAACCGTAACCGCCTATTTCCCCCTTGAGGACTTAATTTTGTCAAATCCCGTCTCAGTGCTACTCTTCGCTACTAAGGAACCTCTGTAAAAAGTTTCATGGCTCTAGGTCCACCGGTTTAGACTATGCGTTGCCTCATTGCCTGCCCGTCAGCCACGCATTGTATTTGTACCTAGTATTGAGCAGTTCTGGTGGCCATATGTGGTCTTCATCAGCAGATCCGCATCACAATATTATGCTTACTGTGAGTAAATGCACGATTTATTACTAAAAACATAAAAATCACTCTCTATATAATATCTGCCTGCCTATCGGTCTGCTTATATATAATATTGGAAGAGTTCCCTCGAATTCTCCAGGATCCCATCATCAGGTCCATGGTACCAATGGAAAGGTAAACCTTTCAAACAAAAAAAAATAATTTTCTAAATCGGTCCATCCGTCTAGGCGCAATCGGGGCACATACATAAAAAAACATCCCGACGAACTGTCAACCTCCTCCTTTGGGAAGTCGGTTAGAAAAAGTTACTCTAAAGAGTAACTATCCAAACTCATCGTACATACATGTTAGCTTAAAACATTACAATTATCTGAAATATCATGTTCACAATTATTGTGATATATATATATTATATCGGTGAACCTCGCTGGACAGATTCAACGTTAGAGCCCATCACAAAACTAGGTGTACAAACATTGTGATCAGAATAGTCCCACCTCCACCAAACCTCATCCCAACTTCAGAGGCAACGGATTTATTCATGGAGGTCTTGCTACCCGCAGCTATTTCTGCCCATCCCCCCATGGCTGATCCAGCCTTAATTTTTTCTGCCGTCCGCCTGTACTGCCTCTCCTGATTCTGGGAGGCGGAGTAAAAGTTTGAAAACCTTTTTAGCGAATCAGAAAAGGTACTTAATCTGGTCCGAAAAATATACCATGATCGTCACAAAACAGGGAGGTGATCGTGCAAAAAAAATTACAACCGAACCGTAATTGAACCATAACCGGAACAAAACTTTAGGCACTTTTCTTAAAGCGCTAATGTTTTGACAGATGGTAGAACCGAGGGTAGAAACGAAGTTCAATTGGAATTGAAACGTAACCGCTCTGTCAAACAAAAGGTCAACACGTGAATGACGTTAGCGCTTTACCGAATTTCATTCAACTGAACCAAAACTGAATATTAATTTTATTAGAACTGAACCGGAACCAATATTTAGACGTTTCTTAATTATAAAAATAGCGCAATCACCCCCCAGTCTTGACTTCTTGACTCTTGGTATAGGTAAAATAAGGAGTATTGTAATGATTATGGTCCAAAAATTGTTCAGTATAGACTTTGTGGTACAGGCCAGTGAAGTGACACACACATTATTCTATCCACAGGCCTATTTGAATACTCGCACATGGAATTCAACGCGGAACGTGGGTCGGTGACCGACAGGGACGCGACTGGTGCGGACACGGACGACAGCGCTGGCGTCAAATCCGACGACCCATCGTTGGCGGAGATGACGCGAGCCGCGCTGTCGATCCTGCAGAAAAATGACAAGGGGTTCTTTTTGTTTATTGAAGGTGGGTACAGCGAGGGACAAGCCCTTTAGCGTTTAATTAATATGTGGGAGTTGCTTTGCCCTTCTTCTTCCACAGTGGTCTAACGTAGAGAACAGGTAAAAAAAATGGTCAAGTGCGAGTCGGACTCGCACACGAAGCCTTGCACACCATCGTCGTCTGTGCCTAAAACGGCAATACCTTCAATCTCGCCGTCAGTCGTCTCTTGCTATTCAAAAATTTCAGGCGCTATTGTATTGAAATTGATTTAATGTGTCCTCTACTCTACTTTTAATTCTAAACACCCTTTTTTCTTGTATTTTTTGTTGTTGCGGCAATAGAAATACACATTCTGTAAAACATTTCAACTCTCTAGCTATTACGGTTCCTGCTGTAGGACCCGATGTCGGACAGACGGACCGACGGACAGACGCACCTTAGTAATAGGGTCCCGTTTGGCACCCTTCGGGTACGGAACCCTAAAAAATTACGTGTTTATATTTTGTAAATATCTACAGAATAAAATATAGGTATTTGATTTGATTTGTTGGCTAGATGTTAACGCGAGTGCACGTTTGCCACTCCTATATATATGACGATAGCGTCAGTTTGAAGTCAGTGAGCACCTGCCGTCGAATGCTACCGACAGCGGCACCGACACCCATGCTCAGTATTGCTCATGTGAAGGAGCTCTAAGTTGATATATCACTTTTTGCAGGAGGCAGAATAGACCACGCTCACCATTACAACAATCCGTATCGAGCGTTGGATGAGACGTTGGAATTAGAAACGGCATTATTAGCTGCGCTAGAACATGTGAACCCGGCGGAAACCCTCATCGTGGTCACAGCCGACCATGGTCATGTAATGACTTTTGGTGGCCAAGCCACTCCACGAGGACACCCTGTATTCGGTAAGCTGCTGTTATTGAAGGATACCCTTTTGCACCTTTCGGTTTTATGTTTGATATTCTGTTAATTAAAATATTTTGATTTCTGTATTTTCGGCTGACTTTAAAGACTCCTCCTGTAAAGGGATAAATCAATAAGCCCTAGAGCCCTTCGTTATCCCAATCCTGAAACCGGCGTTATTAATTCCCGGTAGCATTATTTAAATTGAAAAGGGAAATTAAAAGACCAGAGAGAAATATAGAAACAATATTTGAATTTAAAAATAACTTTAATGCTCGTCGTAACATGAATCCATTACAAAATATCCAGTACCGTCGTCTGTACTCAAACATTTCCTGGAAGAACCTAATGCGGGGATGAGCTAACCGCCTATCACGTAAAGCATTGAATAACCTGGCTAAAGCTGGAAGCGTCTGTGCCTCTGCTGCCCCGTATGGCCAAAGGGGTGACGGAAACAATAATCTATACAGGTAAGTGATTTGTAAAGTTACGCCCCACTCAGGGTTGATAGTTAGTTAACGTATCACTGATGACTAAAAAAATGTTTTATTGTTCCCTCGCATAATATTCATTCATAACTTACCATGTGAAAAATTTCCTAAAATTACGTAAAAGTGCGGATACCCCCGCCAGCCACCACGCGCGAGTGTTAACAGACTCCCCCCGCACCCTGAGTCCCGCGCCACCCCATGCGATTCTTCGCGGGCGACATTTTATAAGATTTTTAAATATTTTGGAAAAAACTACAGCCAGAGATGTGTGGGCTAGAACCGGTGAGGCCTTTGCCCAGAAGCGGGACACCGCAATAGGCTAGAAAAAAGAAAGATAAAAAAGAAACTGTTTTTTTTTAGCTTCAGTTTCGTGTAAATATAGCCATCACCTCTGAGCTCGACCTAAGTTTAAAGTTGCCGTCAATAGAAATTGTGGACTATGTAAACAAAGCGCCATGCTGTCTTCGTCCATGACTTTGACGGTTTGTTTACATAGTCCACAATTTCTATTGACGGCGACTTTACGAAACAACATTCTGTATAATAAATATATGTTTGGTTTACTACTAACTAATAATAGGAGAGCAGGGAGTTGTAAGGAGTTCTATGGAAAGCATGTAAAGCTTTGACCGAATGAAACAATAGAAAACTTCTGTGCGGTGTACATTTACTCGGAATATGGTGGAACTATGGAATATAGTCTGCTCTAGGGGCTCGCTATAATACAACTGCAGGAAATAAGCAATTATGTTATTGTCAAGCCGCAGTAAGATGGTGGAAGCAGTTCTTTAGGAATTCATAGACAGCAATCAAAATCAGTTGCCTGCCTGCGTTGCGTGGCGGTAGATGTAAGTTCAATTATGCACAAACCTAAAGTGCGTCTTGGATAAGAAAGCGCGCGGCGAGAAGCGTAAACTAATTTGATAGGTAGCCATTTCGTCGTTCTATGGTATTGCCAGTAAAAATACTGGCTATACCATAGAACGACTCGCACGCCACCCACCCACCACCCAAGACGCGCTCTACCGAATATCACAACCATTCTTTTAAATAAAGGTGCGGACACAGTAGTGTCGGATATCGACGGGCTGCGCTACACGACGCTGCTCTACGGCTCCGGGCCGGGCCACGCCGAGCCGCGGACGCTGCCGCTGAACGGCACCTCTGCCGCGCCAGCTGACGCCGTCCACGCAGCGGCTGTCCCAAGGCAGTGGGCCACGCATGGCGGGGAAGATGTCCCGGTGTATGCTTTGGGTACGTTGCGTACAATTTAGTGCCTGATTAAAAAGCTGTTTAAAATGGTACACGATATTGTAATTTAGCGGCTGGTTTCCGAGACGCTGTTCAAAGGTTACGATTAGCTAATCGATGATTGATTCGAAATAGCGGCACGTGATTGGCTGGTAGAGCCACGTGAATGGCTTTAATTATTTAATTGCTCTGTCAGCTAATGGTAAACTTTGAATAGCGTCTCAAAAACCAGCCGTAAATGTACTCAGAGATGTGTTTAAATCTTTAGATTTTCCATAGCAAAGTAATAATAATTTTAACTCGTCTGAAACTCACGCTACTGAGTGTGTGTTGACTGGAGCGGTGCGCAATTAGTGGTAATGTGTCTGATGTTTACAGGACCGATGGCAACAGTGCTGTTTGCTGGTGTCGTCGAGCAGAGCTACATTCCACACGCGATAGCGTACGCCGCCTGCCTGGCGCACCAGTCGAAACGGTGCCAGGAGAAAATCAACTTCACTCAAGCTCCCGTAAGTAGTCCAAAATGGCGCTGGTGCATTTTAGAGTATTAGCACAGAAGAGATAATAGTACTCCGTACAGAACGGCCACTCCCTTCCCCGCGCTGATTCAGATACCGCACCCCACCCCTGGCGTCTAGGGACTGGTTGAAATATCAATAGACGCGGTTGAACGCCTGACGAGTGACCGCGCGTATACGGTGAATACCGGTAATATAATATGTACTTATAATTAAGCCATACGACTAAATAAAAATATGGTGAAGTTTTGTGCATTATTTGTGTGTCTGTCGTCAACTAGAAACAGCAAAGACAGGAGATTCTTTCGGTTCCCGACTGATGAAAGAAGGTAAGCAACAGCAACTCTATTGTTGTTCTTTTGAGAAATAAAAATTCTAATACCTTAACTCCCGGAATGTAACTTGGACAGCGTTTGCTGTGTGTCTCGCTCTCTCACAAGGACAGACTTTGTGCGAGACAGAGACAGAGTTATATGTTTGTAGTACTTACTAGCTACTGACTACGATATTATTTGATAATAAATAAGTCAGTGTCGTAATATTTTATTTTTAACCGACTTCAAAAAAGGAGAGGTTCTCTAAAGGTTCTCTTGCATATTTTATTTTCTAAGATACCTAGTACTAAACCTTCCGTAATACATAATTATCAATTAAGTACATTTATTATATAGGTATTCATTTCGTGCTATTCGTTGTTGGTGCGATCCAACAACGCGAACGAAGCACTTCGAGTTGAAAAGTAGGTAGTAGGTGGGTCAATCAACTATTTTACCCACACTTTGCCTTCCCCGACCATTTATTATTAAAATACGCTAAATGGTTAAATTTACACATTTGACGAATATAACAATAGTATCTAAGCTAGCAGGCACTACGGGGAACTTGATTACGTTCTCGAAGATCTTCGTTTGTGTTTTTTTTTGCTCGCATGGCGCGGTATGGTGTCCTTTGATAGTGCCGTTGAGCTGCTAGTCCTTGAAGAACTTTCAGAGAGAGTGCGTGCGTTGACAGAAAAGTTGATTGACCCAAGTACGCACGCACTAACTTTGTCGCAACGGCGGCGCGCCGCCATTAGCTGGGTCCACATACAGCGAGCTTCGGCCGGGTCTCGCTCGAACCCTGTCCTGTACTGGTTTGGTTGTTTTGAATCCCTCAGAGACTAGGTACCTACTTAATATAAAATTCGAATATTGTACAATCCTAACGATGTTTTTACATAGGTAAGTACCTACCTACAGTTCACGCCAAGTGTCTCTTACCTACTTCAGAATAAGTAATAGCAGGTAACAACAACATAACATAGCTTCACGCCTTTTCCCATAAGAGGTGGCAAAGGCACTGTGCCCACTTTTAGACAGTTATTCGATACCTACCTACTCCATTTTTGTAACTTAATGTATGAAGGATCAAAGTGAACATTATCATTTTTTAGGATTTCAATGAGAACCTGACTAGGTACCTGTTTAAACGGCAGCGCCCCTACAAAGTCACTTCATAATAATGCAAACGCTTGTGTTCGGGTCGCGCCGTCGTCTTTCGGTTCGCCCGACGCAAATCGCTGCATTTGCCGCGCTACCAGCCCTAGCAATATTTACGCACACATTTGCACGTATACAAACATCATTTGGTCATGTAGTAGTAATAGGTGCTTATTTTACGAGCGTTCTATGGAGTGTCCGAGGTGTGGTATTAGTCTGCCAATGTTGTGAAGTTTTTTTTTCTATATCATATTGCGGCTGGATTACTAAGGATTCCTTGTGTCGTGCCTTTTTGCTCGTCTAGAATTAAAAAGACTTCCAATCTCAGATTGAACGAAATACTTTACTCATTTACTCTGTGCCTCCAACTAGCTCCCACATCTATTGTTCGCTATTGTTAGTTTGGCCCGCGTGTCCTTACGCCAGCATAACGATTAAAATACGAGTTTATAGGGCCATAAAAATCATTTATTGAGATTAGCTGGAATTTATTTTATGCATGCTTTACAGGTAAAACTGTCGACATGCGTAGCTCCTGAAGTTAGCAGCGTGGCGGCAGCCGACGACACAAAAAACGACGCGACTACTGGCCGACGAGTGGTTGTCGCTTCAAGCGTGATGTCCGATGAGCGAGCGCCAAGGTCTTCCGCTTCGCTTATCGCTCCGCTTATGACGTACTGCTACCTTATATCAAGTTTGATGTTACATTTCAATAGTTTTAGACAAGAGATCAGATATGTTGTACAGTGATGAGAAAGTAAACTATTGTAAATAAACTGGAATTGTAAATAAATATCATGAGATTTATGGATGTTTTGTATTTTAACCGACTTCCCAAAGGAGGAGGTTTACAATTCGTCCGGATGTTTGTTTTTTTATTTTATTTTATTCTTTCATTCCATCAAATGAACTAGATTGTTCTAGGAGGTTGTTTAAAAACCAAATACTAAAAATATAGTTCAAACATTGCTAAAACGCAAATATAAACCCTTGGAATTTATAATTTCAACATTATTGAACATAAAATAACCAAGATTCCAAACTGTCAGTATAGTGAGTATTCGTTTCAGAAATCCACATAATACTTGTCGTATTTAGCCACTTTAGTCACGACATCGACACCTTCGATGGCGAACCATGCAACGATCAATTAATCTGTGTGGCCTTAAACCTAAACTTCCTGAACTACACAATGGGCAATTGGGCATTGAGCCTAGAGACTTAGGGCCTTCTCAAAACGGAAATCAGTTTTTAGTAGATGTAGGTACGCCCGTTTGCTAAAAGACCCATTTAATGTATAAAACAGTCTGTTATAGGTAACCGGAATCTGATGGCATAAAACCTGACGGAAGATCAACGCCTGAGGAGTCTACTTCTCAGGCACATGCTGAGTCAGAACCCTTTTGCAGATGCCACACCACCCTCAGTTCTAGTGCAATATAGGTACTTTGGTACCTATATCCTATCTATCTTAGTGCAAATTATCTGTGTCTGTATGTTTTATATGTTATTTTGTTTAGCGCTAAGTATCTTCTAAGTATGTTTTATGTTGTGTGTGTGCGCTGATGCAAATAAATTGATAAAATACAAATACAAATACAAACCAACGATGAAAAATGAGATTTTCATATGGCAATGTCTATTATTGTCTATTGTCACCTGTCAAATCAGTTCGTCGCGTCGTAAAGTGCGTTAGCCCAGGCTGTCGGGACACCCGCAAGAAATTGTGTATCATTGATAAAGTATAATTTGTTGTGGAAAAAAGGAACCCACATAGGATCACTTCGTTGTCTACCATTCTACATTTTAAGGAATTTCAACTTGAGGCAATGTTCTTTTATTTTGAGGAATTTCACTGTCTTCCCAAGAACGAAAAAAGTCCCAGCAGAATCCACTCAAACAAAAACTTTCACTACAGCACTCACATCGATACAAACTACAAAATGTCTTGAGGCAGTACTCCGCAGCTGATTTATTTGACCGAGTGTCAGCGTTCTTTCAAATTAGGCACCAGGTGGCAAGGCGGCGAGATATTGCACCAAAGACCAAATTTGAAACAATAAACCACTGAACACAACAAACCAACGTTGCTCAACGTTTGCCAAAAAGATAGACTCTGAAAGTAGTGATCCGCTGTTGTCGTGACGCCATCTTGTTTTAACCAACTGGCTTTAGGTAAGAAAGATTGTTAAACGTTTGCGACGACGCTCTATTTAAGTTAAAATACTAGTGACTTGGTTAAATGTCGATGTCGGTCTTTAATTAACGGTCTGGGGTGTTAGTGAAGTGTCTGATTTAACCAACCAACTGCGACATAGGTATAATGGCGATCTCAGACCATGCCACTATCATTATCCAATCGACTGTGACAGCATGACTTTTATACTCCATCATACTTTGAGAAGCCAGTTTGGCATCATCTATCTGAAAAACATGACGGAACCACGCAACGCGCTCAACACACATCATTATCTCGTATACGTCACCAAAGTGAGTTGATGACACCGCGAAAAGGATGTGTACATTACTGTCCCGCCCTTTCAGAAGCAGTTCTTTGAAACGCATGCCCCGCTTGTATAAAAAATACCTCACTGGGCTGACGACAAGGCGGGATGGGGATGGAGACGCCATCTCTGTGCTAAGCAGTGCCAAAGTAGAACTTTTTAGACAAAATGTTGTAGGGGTGTATTTCATCGTGTTGTCTAGTAATACGCCAGTTTGACATTAAAATCGCAGGTAAACGGCTAAAATTGTTGGCGCTCTGAGATGAGAGTTTGAATATGTAATTCAGTCATTTATACATTCAAACTGAATTATCTTAGAAAGCCTACTATTTATCAAATAATATATCGTATATATTTATTGCACATAAAAGACAAAACACAAATAGATACAGAGAAGGAATGTAAAAAGGCAAGCTTATCTCTAAAAAGAGACAGAGAATATAAATAATAATAATAATATTTGTTATTTGAAATTCAATTCTTGATTGATAAACATTTTGAATGGGTGTAAGTACACGAAAAATGCGACAATTTAGTGAAATTAAACAGTATCCCAGAAAGGTTCATGTTCTTCAAGTCATATTTCTGATTTTTTTTTTATTTGGAAGGCTATTCCAGTCCCTATTATTGCCAGCCCTGTGTTGACGATGATTTATTGCAGCACAGTCCTACCAAAACTGAAGGAACTAAGGGAGCGTTGACAGGTAAAGGAAGCTGGTAACTGATTAAGCTTTCGGAAGTGATTCAGCTTTAAAAGCATTGTGTAGGTTTTGTACAGGGCTTTACTACAGTCGCTTTCAAGTTGTGAAAAAACCTCGAATTTGTCGTATTTGCATTTACTTAATTTTTATGGTTCCGTACCCGAAGGGTACCAATGCTTAGCCTTCACTGTCCGTCTAATATATTCGTTCTTCCATCCGTCAGTTCATCCGTCAGTTCATCGCCAGCGTGCATAATATTATGTAGATCGTTGTCATTTTTACAGAATCTCTTCTGTTGACGCTACAGGCAAGTATAATGAATTACAAGATATTTGCTATGATTGAGTGAGGCAGAAGAGCTGTGTTTTAAAATTCCTGCCCTGATATATCGCAAATTCGTGAAGTAAGATTCGTGATTAAGTTTCTACCATGGTACAGAAACCTTTCTGCACGAGTCTGACCCGCACTTGGCCAAAGGGTACGAAATTTGGCTACGAATCGGTCCGAAGGGTTTTTTTTTTCCTATATTTTCCAAGGATTTTTTACATAGAATATTTCAGTTACTAAATATTAACAGAGACCTCATATTGTACAGTATGATATATTATATGTTTGAGTAAGCCAAGCAAGGGAAATTTGATTTAGTTATCAGTCCCTTCCACTTTATGCGCGGCATTGTCAATACAGATTTAAATCAAGATAGGAAGGTTAGAGCCCAGAAGGGTTCCACCGCGCTTATGATGGCGCAAATAGAGCAAAATTTTCAATCTCAGATTTTAATTGAATTCAGCCCACGATTTATTTTTATGTTTTGCACGAAATTATTAAGGTTCCTTTATAACAAGGATCAGGAATAAACAGTCGAGTGCGAGCAGGACCCGCAGACCAAGGGCTCCGATCACACTTGGAGAGCAAAACCAATGCTATTAGGTTTCTACATAAAAAATAAGTATGTCATCCATGTAAACCAAATTACATACTTTTGCAGGCAGATAGAGCACTTTTCAGACTTTTCCCTTTACTTGTGCTGTAAGACAAGTCTGGAAAAGTCTGAAAACTGTCTGACAAGTCTGGAAAAGTCCGTCTGTCTGTCCGTCCGTCTGTCCGTCTGTCAAGACCTTTTATACCGAGAACGCGTGGACGTCCGAGTTGTTTATAATAACTACTCAGATCTGTAAAATCAACTTAATACGGATTTTCATAGTAATAGCAAGGGACTCAAAACCTATAGGGTACTTCCCGATGGCTTACTGTCATGAAATTTAGCACAAAGCAAGGTCTTAAAGCACAATTAAAGGGAAAAATCTGCTTGGAGCTCTGTCTGTTACACTGGAGATACAACACTCGGTTTAAAAACTCGTTTGCATTTAAAACAATACCAGAATAAACCATCCCGCGTATTTCGACGGCAAAGTGCGGTCATTAGAAATAGGTTTCGACTTCTCGCAAAATCTTTTTGCCGGAGGATTCTCTCAGCGTCCATACCAAGATATTTTTCGTTCATACCCATCGCATTCTCTTATTTGCCTATTTTTAGTTGGAAGCCAGCCTTGAATGATAAATTAAAGAAGCAAGTAAAAGTAAAAAAGTAAAAATACGTTTATTTCCTAATACAAGTCTTAGCAGAAGCGTTTCCCTGTCTCCCAAATTAGGGAAACCTGTGTCTTGGGAGACAGTTTCTTCCCGTTATACACAATTAGGATTACATAATATAAAAAAAGAAGTTGTTAGCATTACAATGATAATAATTATAAAGGTCTTGTTTTATAAAACAAAAAGAGGATAAAACAATAAAAGAATTGGTTATAGGGTGAGTGTAGAGTGTAAGCAATGAATTTCTTATAGCATAACCGTCTTATACGTCGTATAAACAAATACAGACTCTAAAACAGTAGTAACTTTACACCAAGCAGTGCAGCAGCAGTAAACCAGTATATTAATAACATTAATAAACGGGGACGTTTATGTGGTGTAAGGAATGAGAAGCACTTATCTGACTCTGCTCTCGGAGTAAAAGTATCTTACTCTGACTACCTAACAGAGTAAGCAAGTATTAACAACACAGTGATTTCATAATAAGACCTAATGTACCTATACTCTAGTCGTCAGGGACTTTTACCTCGAGAAAATAGGTAGGTAAATGTTTAGTAGTTGTATTTGAGATTTTTTTATGAGGAATGCTTCATTGTTTAACCAAAGCCTAGCCACAAGATTAATCTGTGGCTTAGCTTAGCTTACGTATACAGGGTGGCTGAGTCATTTTGATTATTCACATACGGCCGAACCCAATAACCTATCTCTATCCGTGATCTGTAGATTACGTGTTACATTTGACAGTTGCGCTATGGGATTTATGCCAAAATTGACACTAGCAATCTCAAATCTGCAGATTATGGATAGAAGATAGGTTATTGGGATCGGCCATTAGTTATTAAATAGGAACCCCATTTTGCGTGACAGTGGGATAGCCCATCACCGCAGCTATGGAGATGAGTATTAGGAAATGAAACCTAAAGAATCCTTTTAAGCTTGCTAGGCCCATCCAAACATGAACATAATGCCTCTGCCATCTCACATAGGAAAAGGCGTGACACTATGTTACTATGTGTAGTTTTTGTTATGACGTCAAAGCGTACTAAGGCAATATCATAAGATCATGCAGCACTTGGTATTCCTTTGGGAATACTGCTAGGAAGCCGGTGATACTGCTAGGCAAACAGTAATTGGATGTAAACTTCAACATTCTAGCTAGGTATTACGTTTCGTGCTATTCAGCCCGCTGACGGACAGACAGACGGGCAGACGGACAGCAGAGGTTTAGTAACGGCTTCTTTTCTATAAAAATCATGTAAAATTTATTCTCTTACTTTTCGATTCATACTAGGCGATCAGGGGGCCTAGACAAGTGACATCGCTAAGGATAGCGAGTCGAAACGATATTTTTTATGTATGCGATTGGACATTTAGATTCGCTAGGTGACGTCACCTTAGCGATTCTAAATATCAAATCGCATACATAAAAAGTTACCGTTTCGACTCGCTATCCTTAGCGATGTCACTTGTCTACAGGCACTGGTTTTAATGTAATATCGATACATAGAGTTTTTGCGAGTTAATCTTGAATGTACTCTCACCTCCTTATTTGACTATTTACATAGTGAAATCCTTAATTGGCCTAGTTATTTAATCCATATTATTGTTTAATTTTTATGTACGGCTGTAGATTTTTGTTCAATAAGTAAAAAAAAACCCCTACTGACCGACTTTAAATAAGTTTGTGTTAAAAGTATTTTAAGTACCAACAAACAACTGCGACTTTTTTATACTGGCAGCACCGCTTGTTTTTTAGCATTACTATGCAGTTAATTTTAACCTGCAAAAACTTCCATCTCGTAATTATGTTAGTTTTTTGCAGTTGGTAGTCAGGGACAAAAATTTTAAATGCATATAAAAAAATATTTTGTTTGTCGATAAGATCATTCATCCATCTCTTCATTCATCATTTTATGAAGATTGACACTGTATAAATAAATTATAAGCTAGGGTATTAGAAGCCTACGAACAATTACGCATCGAAAAATTAGTCAAATTGTAATGTCAGTGACTAGTATGTACAATGTCTATAGTTCATTTCATCTGAAATCCAACACTTTTGTGATATGGTAAATATTCCTGCTTGAGGCTCTGGCCTAGACACCTCTCGTAGTACTACTACGAGAGTTATGTAGGTAGGTATAAAATATATGTCTTTCTTATTTAGAGTAACACTGATAGCAAATTGCAACCAGGTGTGTGTGTCTGCAAGAAGCAGAATCTTTTGAGTCCAAGTCATCGTCTTTCTCTCCAGTGCATCTAGGACACCTGCATTTAGGGTTGCCAGGTGGGTCGACAACGTTCCCATGAAATACGAGCAGACCAAATAGGAGAAATGTCGAGTAATAAGATTTTTCTGATCTGTTTATGGTAGGCGGGGCAATGTATCAGAAAGACCAATGACCAAGATCTAGATAAAGCTAGTTGTGAAATCAAATAAACATATTTATGATGATGACATACGGATATAAAATTTCAGGAATGATGAAATTTTTTTACTTTCTACTGTGAAAAAATGCTTTTGTGAAAATGTACTGACATCATGAAATGAGTAGAGCTCAGAGTGTAACAGGACGAAGTGCCAAAATATATTTTACTTGACTTCCCATAAATATTTTTCTATGAAATTTCATAGTTAACCCGAGATTAGTGCATATAAGTATGCTTTTCATCTGTGGCGCGCGATGAACAAAGATTCTGCCATGCAAAGTCAAAGTCGCGATTGGACTCACGTATTTCCCTAGAGCCGCGCAGTTTTTTATGATTTCCGGACATTCGTGATATATTTTCATACTCCGGGACGATCCCTTTGGGGTCGTGTCACCTGGCAACCCCAGCTGCACCGAGAGAACTGGCAATTATTATTACTTCCCGGTGAAATTGCAACGCGCAAAATATAATAAAGAATATGATGTTTCGTGAATGTTTTCTCGTGTCCCAATATCAGAGCTTTAATTTCAATAAAAAGACAATAACCGGCCAAGTGCGAGTCGGACTCGCGCACGAAGGGTTCCGTGCCATTATCTATAAAAAACCGCAAAAAAAATGTATGGGAGCCCCCCCTAAATATTAATTTTATTTTAATTTAATTATTTATTTTTTAAGTAAATAATATACTCAATATATTGTAAACATTTTAAGCGTCTACCTGCTACCATTATTAATATCGAGCAAAAATGAGCAAAAATATCACGTTTGTTGTATGGGAGCCCCCCTTAATATTAAATTTCTTTTGATTTTTAGTATTTGTTGTTATAGCGGCAACAGAAATACATCATCTGTGAAAATTTCAACTGTCTAGCTATCACGGTTCATGAGATACAGCCTGGTGACAGACGGACGGACGGACGGACGGACGGACGGACAGACGGACAGCGAAGTCTCAGTAATAGGGTCCCGTTTGGCACCCTTCGGGTACGGAACCCTAAAAATAACATAGCGTCACGCGTTTTCCCGTAAGGGGTGGCAGAGGCTCAGTTGTGGCCACCAGTATTCAATGCTCGATTTTCGTTATTGGTGGCTAGCCCGTCGCCGCAGCTATGAAGAGCTCAACAACTTTGGCCACTTTCCATTATAATGAATTTGCGTTTACTGCAAATAACAAATAGAAAATATTTACAATAGAACTTCGTGTTATGATCTGTTATACAATTCTATAAACTTTTCTATAGGTTACTTTGTTGGTAAAATAACAGAGCCTGAGTTAAGGTTTTTGCATAAAATATGAATTTATTTATCTTGGAAACAAACTCAACAAATTCAAATAAGACGTAAAAGCTCATTTAGCCTAGTAATAACTCCAGTTCCTACACATCCGAAGAGGAAATATAAAGAAATCTTGAGAAAGTTTCGGAATACGAGATTGTGCTGAGCTCGCTCTCTTGTGCCTCATTCATAAAATTTTATTCGTATCATACGCTCTGATTCGTGCATTCACTAATTTAGTTATAATTGCCAACGTAATCATAATCACATTGAACGTCCAGAGTTCAGGCAGTAATGCTTGCATATTACACGTATCATAGTCACGCCTTTTCCTATACGATTATTTAAAGTGAAGGGGTAGGTAACCAAACGTTTTTTTTTACGAAAGATGTCATAGACGTCATGTTTAACATGGACGAACTTAAGGGGGTTGAAAAATGGAAAAGGTCCCAAAGTTTTAAGGCTTCTGACTTCTGACGATATACTTTTAAGGCTTCGCAAAAAGTAAGAAGTTTTCAGGTTTGGTTGGTAGGTTTTCGAGGCCTATATAATATCGTCGTCCGTAAAACTTTGGGACCCGGACGGTGACCTAGATTCTAGAACAAGCATTCGGGACTACTCTACCAGATGACACAGCAGAAGTGCCTTGCGGTACCTTGGTATAGCTCGTATCTATCTATAATCTTAGGTAGCAAGTAAAGTTAAACGGGTATGGACTACAACCTTTTGGACCTGGAAGATGTCCTGGAACATGCAGTATTATATGCAGATGTGGCCTGGTAAATCCTGCAAGAGACGGAACACATACTGATTTTACATTGAAAATCGATATTTTGGGAATATTTTGAACCCCACCCTCCATAAAAGACAACTTGACCAATTTTAGTACACTTTTTCATTGTCAGCGCAAAATTTTGTTATCTCTGATTTATTGATTAGTTGATTACGCCAGTCGAACATTACACGAAAAGGCGCTAAAATCGCAAAACATACGAGTACGCTAGTTCTGATTTTTTTATATGTTGTTAGTAGTATATATCCAAGTTTGCAGCTTCCAAAGACCTGTGCTAACTATGTAGCACTCGAAAAACCGCGAAATTTTAGCAGGTCCTAACTAAACTATGCATTTTATTAAAAAGTGTCTTTTACTTTATAAATAAAACAAAAATGTCTACAATTTCAAACCTTAACCAGCTTTATGGGTTCAATATTAACTGAGATACAGCTCTTCAAAGTTCGACACTTTCTTCCAAAATTTCTTTATTATTTTAAATTATTTCCGATTCACAAATGTTTAAAGGGTGTATCGATTCTTTTGTGAGCAATATCCCCTCACTAACATGCTAAGATTAACATCTGTCAAGTTGCCTGTTATATAAACACTACAATGCAATGAACCTGTCAAAAAGCGTTTGTTTCTACCTGTCACCGCACTCCACATGATCGTTGGACAGAGCGGTATGGTGGAATTCATATACTGCCTGCGTTGCGTGTCCGTTAGCGTTCAGGGTGACGTTCAGCTTTTGGAAGCTTTGAGACTGGTTTAGTCCATGACGTTTAATTCCCCGAATGTATAGACAAAATTGTTCCACGGATGCCTACCTCGTTTGTCTAGTTCTGCGAAAGACCATTTTGGTTACAAACCTTTACTTAGGTCGTTCCTCTACTCCTCAATTTATATGGCTGCAAACAGAATAATAATAGTAAAATTAATATTCGAATACAGTCAAGTATTCGTATTGAGATGAAAATATTGTTATCCAGTTTGTTGTGAAGAATCCCTAGAGCATGAAGCCAGATGCTGCGGTCCGTGGCTTGTAGTTTCTAGAACGTGGTCTTAACTCTGAGTAACAAAGGATGATATCGCTTGTTTGTTAGCTGGAGATTAGTTCTGCTTGCTGGAAAGTTGGGGACGAAAGACGTTGTCGGATTCCGAAGCGGTCAGTGGAATTATTTCTGACTCAACACATTAGTAGATTGTTTACCAAGGGAGTAAAGAACTATTTTTAGGGCGAGAGTATTTTTTGAAACCCGAGTGACCGAGGGATAGGGACTCATAAGTAGAATCCTGAGGGATCGAGGGTTTCAAAGTAAAGCACTCGAGCCAAAAATAGTTTTTACTCCTGAGGTGGACACTCTACTTTTCATCACCCTCTATGAGAAAAGGAGAACTTAATCAATAAAATACCAAACATGTAGATTTACAATAATTATATATTTATTAATACAATTGTGATGTCCTTCACACAGTTAAAGCTTGTTTAGTATTGGCTTAATGCTGAAAATAGACTCAAAATATGCTCAAAATGCATTTTCCAAAAACCACTTTGTTCCTCTTAAATTCCACATGAACACAGTTTTTACATATACTTATTCCTCTTGATTTTATTGGTAACAGATCCTGTATTTGTCATTTGCGTTTGTTGTTTTATTATCATCTGGAGTTACACTCACTATCACTCATATTTTTGACTAATATCCGCAAACGAAATTGAAATACCTAATTGCGGCATTCACATTTGGCGCGGTTTGTTTACAAATCCACAACTTTTCAATGATTTGGTCTGTGTTTCGATATCAATCTCTGTAAGGTTGTGTCTCTGTTGTCAAAAATCGATGTTAATCGATTCGGCCGATCGGATTACCTAATCTGTGTCATTTTAGTACAAACTTTTTTTTAATTCGCTGTTTTTCAAAATCGATCTCTGTGACACTCAATAGTGACAGCAATTTTTTCCTTTGTACTGGCAATAAAATTAAAAAGTTACTTTTAGTCCCTAGGGACTAAAATTCATACTTTAGTCCCTGTTTACGGGGACTAAAGTAGCTCTTTTTGAATAGATGTGATGAAAAATACTTTACAGCATAGGCTTATATTAAGTTACATTTTATAAAAACCCTAAACCTAACATCACAAACTCTACACATTAGACAAATTATGTGGCTTGGCCATTTCGTTTAGTCACCTTACCACATTACATGAGTGTAAGGTGAATAAATTATTCACCGTTTAATACTTTCCTTATACGTGTGTGTATCAATATATCTTTATAATGTTTTGTGGGATTTAATTATTTAATGCCGTCCGGAAGCTTGACCAAAAAGCATTCAGTCGTCTTTTATTCCTAATGAATGAATGAATGAATGATGAATGAATGCTTTATGATTTGTGATCGATGCTTCGAATTGGGAGTTCAATCATGGGAATTGGTTGGGAAGTAGATTGAGATAGATGAGAACAACCCATTGAGTACTGTGGAAACATTTCGCGGCGACGCACTTTGTTTCCTATTTGTTTTGACAAAACGGTTGGAAAGTTTGTGTTCTGTCTTTACAGTCTCTCTTGTACAGTATTTTTCAGTTGTGGTTGTGGAGTTGTAAAGTATACTGTGGTATTTGGCTACTTTACAAGGTAGGTAGTCACACAAATATAAAATGCATTTTAGACGTTGAAACGAAAAGGCACATCGATATCAAAATTTATATCTCTAAGCAGTTTAATTTTTGAACATTACTTTGTGTAAAAAGAAAGACCAACGACTTGCACTTGGTTCGTGTTAATATTATCGTTTACTTGACAGTTCTTTGAATCGGTTTTATGAAAGCGTCCTCCAAACTTCAATTTGAACGCAATTTTTGTCAAAAATCTCTAGAGTAGGCCATGTCGAGGGTGAATCGGGTGGAACCGTATAGTATACGGGTGTTTAAATCAGTAAGGTCAACCTCAAATTTCAAAATCGATTCATGCAACTCAGTTGTAGTATCGCTTTTCAATACCGTGTCAAGTAGCTGATTCAATCATACTCCCATTATCAAATTGACATTGATCATTCAATCATGCATCCGTTGCAGAAACGACAGCAGAAGGGGCTCTAAAGTCAGCTACGTCAACCATTCTATAGAGGACCTCTTCTGATAGTCGGGTTGGAGGGTAGCCCCGACACCCATCAACCCGCTTGGTGGAGGTTGGCTCAATTTTATCCGAGTATGTCCATGCACTTCTGTAGTAACACTGTGGCCCTGTGGGCAGTAGAACTCGCGAACAGTTTAACTACTTTTTGCGATTTAAAATACAATTCTATTGACTTTTCACGAAAAAATTGTTATAGTCTATTTCGCTCACTCTCATGGTCTCTACAGATCCTCTTTACTAATCCGTCTCCTACTTCGAAGTAGAAGGAAGAAGAAGAAACATTCAGTGATACTATATTTATTTTTATGCTGCCAAATTGCTTGGCTAAGACAGCCACAGACTGGCTCTCAGAAAATCCGAAGAGAAAGCGTGGCCGACCCAGGAAGAGATGGAGTGATGATTATTTATAGGTCGTTTGGATAAGGACTGGAGGGAGACCGCTCAGGATTGGATAGTGGAAGAAGTGGAGAGAGGCCTTTGGCTCGGGACATAATAGGCTGGTTATACATCTAATGATAATTGTATCAATTTTACTAACGTGAGTAGGGTAATCCGGTGGCCTCCCAACTTTTGTCACAGATTATTAGCGCGTACTTTAGCCTTAGCTCTTTTGTTCTCAGTTCGGCAGTCTGGCAAAGTAATTAAATTAAGTGCTAACTTACTCTTAGTCTTCAGCACATGGCCCCATTAGGTCCCACTTAGAACCTCTTGATAATGCTTGAGATACCTAATGGAAGCTCGAATTTATTTTAGTAATTTGATATGAGTGACACATTTTACATACTTGTATGCTTATTACGCCTATTAGATAGAAGACAGTGACATAAACCACTGTCTAGCTCTGTCCCGTAGTTACTCTCGGAGTAACTTTGTATTAATAAGGGTGAAGAGCCTAAAGTTCAAAACTGGATAAACAAGATATTTTTACAAGTGGACGATGTGCAAATATTGATAGAAAACCGCAAATAAATTAAAACGATAGCCGTTATACCATATTCTTATAGTTTTTTATTCTACATATTTTTTTCTATTAAAACCCCATACGTGAAAAGTGCATGCACATGTCGGTGGTGTGAAAATCGCGTTACATTCACGGCGGCGCAGTTCTGGCGCGAGGGTTTAAAGCGGGTTACTTATTCCCAACTGAACCCATTTTTCAATCCAACCCGTTCGAAAATCTGTTGTGTTAAAAACTCAACGAACGAATTTTGGATTATTAAAGTATTAGCAATAGACTTTTAATTAGTTCATCATCATCAATTCAATTCACACATGTCCGCACTCAGTACAAAGAGCTTCTTCAGTAAGCGTAAGCGTCCGTATTGCCAGTGTCGGAACTGACACTGAGAGCACGGTGGTGTCGGAACGGAACTGACACTGATATGTGGAGAATAAAGTGGAGATACGTTCATAGATAATGTATGAAATAATATTTTTCATTGAAACTGAACTGAGCCGACACTGTGTCGGAACTGATGCTTCACCTTCACCTTCAGATATGTGTTAATCGACCATTACAGTAGTTTAACATGTTATCCAAAACGCGAAACATCCGATAAGTAATATACTAAAATAAATGAATTACCTACCTCATTAGTACATGGTCAGCACCGGGATTCGAACCTGCACCTCCTGCGTGAGAAGCAAGCGTGAAACCCACTAGAACAAGGAGCTTTTCGGAGCAAAATCATTAAAGTGAAAATCTAATCTTTTCGAACGAAATCAGTAAAGCGTGGTGTTGCGGCTTCGCTTTCCAAGCAAGAGGTCCAGGGCTCAAATCCCAGCTGGGGAGGAAGGAAAAAACCCCTTGAATGTTTACATGTCTGTGATGTAGCTGTTTCTGTTTCCTGTTGTGCCACAAGCAATTTATGTAGGTACCTGTTATGATAGGTTGTGCTCAGGGGGTCGGTTAGGAACAAGCAGTTACAGCTATTAGGTGCAACCGGCGCAATTCGGTGCAACCAGCGCTTTTATCACTTCCCTTATGGTGGCTTTGGCCTGAAATATGGACGCGGTATACATACTTTTATTGGTTGATGGTGAAATATATATCAAAAAGTTACCTCCTGTGACAGAGCTCACGTAAATAAATACACATAAAACAGAAAACCTATGAATAGTTTAAAGTCACCTGTGACAACCATAAATCTTCAGGTACCTAACGTACACATGAAGCAGAGTAAAGTACTTTAGAACTAACTACATACCTATCTAGTTTAATAACAATAGCGCCTTTTCTCAAAAGCTCAAGGTTATTATAAAAGACCAAAGGAAGGAAGAGAGACCTATAAGGAAGAGATCTCTTTTAGAGATAAGCTCGCCTTTGTAACTGTTTTTATTTACTTTTTGTACTTGCAATTAATTGTATGCAATAAAGAAATTATGGGGTTGTTGCCGCTAGGGGCCAAAGAGTATTACCGCTAGGGGCCAAAGCCTTTTTCGACTAATATTATTTAAATGAAAAACAACTCGCACTTGGCCATAAAGGATTGTAACAAGTACAGTTAGCAACAGATTGTATTAATAGAGTTCTTGAAACTTCTGTCCACACATTCAAATATGTCGTTCATTAGTCATCGTGAGTGGCTTTACCTGCTTGATGACCTTGGTTACTTACCCTCTATACCCCTTTCATTTTACAAACATAGCGACCCGCGGGGTGACAAAGGCACAACAATGCTTACTTTTAGCCAGTGATTCAATATTCCATTTTGCGTGACAGAGGGCTAGCCCATCGCCATAGAAGACAAATAAACACAACGTGAGTTGATGACATGACTAATATCGCTGATAAAACTCGGAGTTGGCACAAAAAGAAGGAGGCTTCTAAAACAACGTACTAGGTAGGTACATATCTACATTTTGTACTTACATAGATATAACTCAGTAGTTTTAGGTTTATTATACCCAGCAGTGGGCGGAGACTACTATACGAATTGAATAGCCAACCAGGGGCCTAATGCTGCTCTGAGAATTTCACTTATATTTCATTACTATTCCATTGCAAACACCCAAAATGGCGTCATTTGGTATTCTCCTAAATTATTATCCTCCTTGATTGGGTGTTTGCAATGGAATAGTAATGAAATAGTAATGAAATATAAGTGAAATTCTCAGAGCAGCATTAGGGCCCTGATACACGATCCGTAAGTGCAAAGTGTCGCCTTAAGGTGTACTCGGACAATACAATACGTAGGTATGCATATTAAGTTTCCCCTTATTTAGTAGACCATTCTACGGTCGGGATATGTAGCCCCTTATTTAGGAGACCTGTGTGCGGACGGGACAGTCCTATTAATTCCTGCTGCAAATGTTGCTAGTGTTCGCTTCGCTGCGTGGCGGTCGGCTTGTACAGTCGACTGCACAACAAGCTCCACCCAAGACTATAAAACAACCCCTATACTATCTGCCAAATTATATGGTCTGTGCAAATAAAGTAGCAATAGGGGTCATTATGCGCGGAAATTGCTCAGAATGATGTCCCTAACAAAGTAGTTTCTCATTTTGCGTTAATTCATTTACACCTTGTATACTCGTCCAACGATCTTTTAGCGTGTGGTGTGAGTGACGTTTACAGGGGGCGTCACTTCTGCGCAACCTTATGCTAGGATCCTGCCAAAAATCGTCAGTTTCACCTGTCACCGCCTTGGAGGAACGCGGCCTTTCCAAGGTCAAACTCAGGAACAAAATTTCCGTTTTGACAGTTCATAAAAAGTATCTATTTTGACTTGACAGACCACAAGCCTATTACCTACTTTTGACCGAATAGCTGATGCGCTTGGCGAAGAACGGAGAAGAGTATTGAGAACAGGACCGCCAACCTCCGTTATGAAGAATAAGAAGATATATCTTCTTGTGTAGTTGTCTGTACAGTCAAACTGTAGGTGAGACGCCAATGAAGCACAATTTGGTACTGAAATTGGAATGGATCCCAAACGAAACTTACTGTAGAGATATAGAACCTGTAGATCCAGAAGTTAATAGCTTTTAAATCATTCTAAACTTAATAATTTTTAGGGTTCCCAACCCGAAGGGTGCAAAATGGGACCCTATCACTTTGCCTCCGCTGACCGTTTGTCCTTCTGTCCGTCTGTCCATCTGTCCGTCTGTCCGTCTGTCCGTCAGCGGGCTCTGTGGGGCGAACCGTAATAGGTAGAGAATTGAAATTTTCACAGAATGTGTATTTTTATTGCCGCTATAGAAACAAATGAACTACACGAGATTTAATGAATTAAAGGGGTTCCCTATACAATACAAGGAGATACAAGAGACGTGCCTTGCGATATAACTTAATCATCAATATTCAGATCGGAGATTTCGATTGGAAACCCAAAAGCATCGTCTATTTTCTCTTTGGCAATAAATACAATACTCCAATTCTCGTGACAAGGATCTAGCCAATCGCCTCAGCTACGGGGTGTTGAAATAATTTTCTTACGATGTTTTCCAAAAATAATACAAAAGTATGCTAAGACAGAAAGAAAAGAAGAGAAAAACAGAAAGAGAAAAGAGGAAAGAAAAAGAAATAAGAAACCAGAGGGCTCATCAGAACCCAACAACTACTTGGCCCTTTGCTTTTCCTGGTCTACATGATAATTATATCATATGGGTTTTATCAAATTAACAGTTCCATCATGCCCCCCTCAAGGAAATTATCCAGTAACATAAGATAAATACGTCGCCGACGACGACGACGGGGCGATAGGCATCTCGAATAAAAAAACCTTTTTTTGGGTTCTTCCTTTCCCAAATAAACACATTCTCAAGCACCGCATTTTTTATCCTTACGTAACCTCGAACCTTGCTCTATGCTGGGCACTATGAAAACTGATGCATAGCTGATGAAATCAGTTTTTTTTAACAAATGATAGTCTGTTACAAGAATCGATGTAAGCCATGTTGGCTCATTGTGATTTGTGACAGATTTATTTTACACACAAAATGTATGATTTATCTGTTCAATAGATTGTTGAGTATAATAGTGGACGCTGTACGAAGCCATTTTTGCTAGAAAGCCGCTAATCGATGTACAGGATAGCCGTTTGGCACAAGGTACTTTAGGTTATAATATAACAATAATTTTGAGCAGTAGTTCCTAAAATATCGCCATGAGGGGGGGGGGCAGTAGGGGAGTTCCGATTTTAAAGTGAATGACTTCCCTTATCATGAATTTTGACACTTTCGCTGTGTAATAATTATGATGCTGATTTCACCTCGATTCTGGGTCCATCTGCGATCGATCAGCGTTATTGTGCTTGATCATAAAGTTAACTAAACATAAAATATGTACATTTTAGTAGTAGTACACGTTGATTCAGGACAGGAAAGAACCTTTTTTTACCAACCAGCACCGGAAAAACCTTTCTCCCCTGAATCTTGCTCCTCGACGTGAGGTAAATTGCAATCACCTGGCAGGTTGATGTTACGTGACGATGGCGTTTACGAAAATGCCTGTATTTTATAGATATTTGAAAAATCGGTGTTTGCTCAGAGCTGTTTCATATTTGGACAGGACTCATATAGGTTCAATATAGGATAGTAGTTGCCTGGCTTTTCCTTGAGTATTTTTTAACTTATGTTTGTATTAAACATAATATCAATGTATGTTTATTGTCATCCATGACATGCTTTTCCCGTACGGCGCGTTGAAGAAGGCATGACTCTGTGTGGTTAAGCTATTGTTATAAATAAAACATTAAAAGAAATAAATATAACTACATAATCGAATTCGAAGGATTGAACACACAAATGTTGTGTGTCTAACGTGGGCCAGCGTTAAAGTGCGCTTACATTACACATGCAAATAAAATTGCGCCACTCCGAACAACTATGACCTCACACCACTCATGCACAGAAGAAATGATAGTACTCCGTACAGACCGGCCGCTCCCTTCCCCGCGCTGATTCAGAGACCGCACCCCACCCCTGGCGTCAAAAGATTGGTTAAAGGATCAATAGACAGGGCTGAACGCCGGACGAGTGACGACACGTATACTTTAATATCGCTGCATTTGCCGCGCCACCAGCCCTAGCAAAGTTTACGCACACATTTGCACGTATACAAACATAATTTGGTTATGTAGTAGTAATAGGTGATTATTTTACGAGCGTTCTATGGAGTGTCCGAGGTGTGACTCATGGCTACACCATATATTTACGGCAATGGCAACATACAGCTATTGTAGCTAAAAATACCCCACACCTTATGGGGCAATTGGAAGCAATACCGCGGAAACAGATGCCGCCATTCGTTGGAATTACAAGGCCAGGCAATTGTTGCTGGAAAATTGCCTGTGTAAGCATACCTACCCGTTAAGCTACAACTACAAGCAATAAACTCTAAGATACCGAACTCTATCAGCCAAAACTGCACAAAGTGAGAACGAATGGTCAGTGATAGCGAGGAGAGTTATTCGACAGACCATTAAGGCGGCAAGGCGTTGGGCTATTTGTTCAACGATTTATGTACTGGCATTTGCACTAGGTCTAGGGTCGGGCTCTGAGACCGCCGAAGTCATTAATGTTGCACTTTGGCTGAATGCACAGATTGGTCAAATAAAGTGCCATTATAGGGTCTGTCTCACTCAAGCGATCTCCATAATCTCTTGTAACAGATTCAACACTTACTACATAACATTAACGTCCAGTTTCAATAACCTATCTATCCATGTTTTTCATATTACTGAGTTATAGATAGGACTTGGCTAAATCTTGTATGGGCTTAAATAGTGCTTATATTAACATCGATACTTCGAAACCTAATTACACCAGTTATATATGAGGTAACAATCTACAAGGGTGTTCCGAACCCTTGGTTCGCGAGTCCTACTCGTACTTGACCGTTTATTTTATTAATCCACTATCCATAAATAGCTTTTTATTAATCCAAGAGATTTATGTGCAATAGGGTACTAGTCATACAACCATGTTACATCTGAACACCAGTTGCAATATTGAGTTTGAATGGCCCGAGGCTCCTCATTACAGTTGTAAGATATTCTATCATTATAATACAAAGCTTCTCATTTCGTACCGCACTGGAAAAAAAAACGGTTTGCTATTTTCGTTTCCTTATTTTTTAAGATAAGACCACGATTACGCTCCTGGTACCGAAACAATCCAAGAAAACGCGTATTTTACCAGATTAAGGCGTTCTGCCTTTTATTTGTGTTGTTGTTTTATCATATCCTCATAAAGTCTCTTTACGAGAATAAGTTTTTTTTTTCATTTTTATTCCATCATAGGTATCATAGGAGATTTGTGATTCGACGATTTCGATTTGTCAAATACTTACATATAAATGTGGGAAGTCGAGCCGTCCCATGGATAAACCATTTTATTTTAAATAGATGACGCTAGGGTACCTATAGTTTATTCTTTGTAAGTGTTCTAACTAATTTTAATTTAATGTAATTTAATTCTAATTTGAATGTTGACCTGACCTATTTTATAATTCTATTTGATGTAATTTAATTTAATGTATGGGCCTCAGAAGCCTGAAATAAACGATATTTAATTTAATTTAATTTTAATAAATGTTTTATTATTCGACATCTTACAACAACCTATGATAGGTTTACAAGAAGATTCTTACTTCCGAGAAAAATTATATCTTTCACATTTCTACACACGATATTGTTTTGCGCAAAGTAACAGAGATTTATATTTACAGTGTCTACAAGCATGGTAAACTTCAATGTTACGAAAAAAAAATGTTGCCCGTAATACCAATTGATAAAATGCTCTCATATGCCCAAAATCTTTGGTAGGTTTTGATCAGTTCATTCAACCTTTCTGTAGAAATTCTCCACCATTTATGAAGCTTTCGTAATATCGGACAGAAGTTAAGTTTACATTCGTTTTCGTTTATTCATTTCGTTTATTGAAAAATGGGCGCAACTGTGCTAATACTACACCTTTTGGAAAAGACGAGACAGCGTAAAAATAATAAACCGCATATAAATATACTTCTAAAGGTCGGTGAACCATTAATAACGCTATCGAAACGACGAGGGCGGAAATGCATAGCGGGAACTGGGGTGGGGGGGCACAACTATCGGAATAAGCGATGGCTTTGATTTACAGTTACTGCCCTCCGAAGGGCTCTATTTTATTGGCATTCCGTCCACCAGGATCCTCTAGCCTAATCCCCAGGGGATCTTGGTGAAGATGAGTAGGTAATATACGATAGGTGAGACCCGAGAAATACTTAGTGATCACTTCCATCCATATGCGACTTCGACGAAATGTAAGAGTACAACGGGCTTCTGGCTACAGTCACAACCGCCGCCAAGAGAAGCTAAAGTTGCTCTGATCAAATCGGTTTCATAATGAAAATTGCTCAGAATTATGTCCCTAACAAAGAAGTTTCTCATTCATTTACACCTTGTCACTTGTATATATGTGCAAGCGCTCGAAAGGCCCCTCTTCACATAGAGAGATGCGTCTGCGGACTCTATGCAGATAAATCCGCAGATGAATTTCCACAAGCTGTCTACAGGTCTGACGACGTCTGTGGGTCGATCAGCCTTTGTTCATCCTCAACAGACGCAATACGCACTCGCACATTAACGTTAAACTCTCTCGCTCGCACATCTAAATGTTCGCTATTGTTAATTTGGCCCGTGTGTGTCTTAAGATCAAGCTGATGCGTCCGCAGATGGTGGTCAGACGCCACCGGACGTTCGCGCTAAACCCTTTGATGTGTGCCAAAATTGGATGCATCGGCAGATGACGTCAGATGACGTTAAGACATGTCTATTTTTAACCGACTTCAAAAAGGAGAGCGTTATCAATTCGGTTGTGTTATGCTTTTTATATATTTTTATGTGTGTTACTTCGAAATTGCTACTATTTGTGAACAGATTTCAAAATATTGTTTTTTTATGAATGAATGAACGTTCAGGTTGGTCCCATTTTTTTAAAATATATGGATAGGATTAAGTAAAAGATCATGAAGTCGGTTTTTTTTAAGTTTTTAACTTGGTGAATTATCTTCAATATAGTTCTCTTGTCAAGTACCCCATTGTTGGCTGGATATGTGCACGCACGCACACAATTGCAATTCTCCGGTCTCACCTTCTTGCCTGTAGCCTTTGTGTTAGTTTTACATGTTAGATTTCAGTACACTAAAATATTATGTTCAATTAGATTTATTTATATAGGCACACTTTATTTCTAAGGAATTTTTGATGGGTTAGGAATGGAGTAATTTCGCATTTATACAAATTGGTTGAGTGAAAAGACACTAACAAATAATGTGATGATCTACCCAAAATTAAATGACCAGTGACTACCCTCCTTTTCATTTCATTCTGTAAATGTTATAAATCTCTGTTGGCGTCACTCCAAGGACTTCCGGGTGGGTTGCGCCTTCCGTCCGGTTCTTAATTATTATAGCCATTCCTTCTTTCATTATAGTAAAAGAAAAACAACACAAAAATCTGGTATACTTTGAGAACATTGAAAAATTAGGAAACAAACATCCCGCACCATTCACGACACACAATCAAACTAAACAGAAATAATAAAATTATTTTTACAACGTCGTCTGTTTACGTTTTTGAAGTTGGAACCCAAAGGGTAAAGAATTCCTCTGAAGATAAGTTCGATGACCTTAGAACAAATTGGCTGTTTTTGGTAAAACCATGCTTCATCATAGTTTAACTAAAAAATCATAAATAGTAGTTACACAAGGAGTGAAAGAGAGCTATTTCGGACGAAGGTCCAATTTGGAGCCCGTGCGAGCATGCGCTCGCAAAGGGCGCTAAGGATCGAGCCTACCCGAGATAATAATATATAGACGAAATTTATGCGAATATAATTATAGGGTGAAATAGCTACTTACACCCCGAGGTAAGCGTAATACTTTACATCATTTGAGCGAGGTAAATTAATTAAACGGAAGGACTTAGAACGACTGCAGTCGCAGATGCTTATGCAGTTAAGTTATGCATGATGGTTTTTAAATGTAGATTAGTGTATTTATAGACGATATCAAAATACGGGAGCCGTCGGAAATCAGTAGTTTTAGAGTTATATTTTTAATAATCGCCATTTCTAGCATTCGGGATGTGGGAGTATTAAGGTTGGGAAAAGACAAAAATGGCTGATTTTATATCGAAAAAGCCGTTGAAGGTTCACTGACCTCGAGGTCAAGAAAAACCGTCTCGTGTGCATGAGCGTTTACTCACTAAACCGGTGCCGGTGCTAAAAAACGGCTAAACGCGGTTTCCCTAACAATTTATGAAAAAAAAAAACTGTATCGTACGTATCGCACACTGTCAAGCATAGTGAGTAGTAGTCTGGTAGGTTCTTCGTCATCATGACATGAACCATGTACCAGCAGAGTGTGTAATGGATTTGAAAATGGAACGGTTTCTAGTTTTCATTGCCGGGCTTCGGAAACGCGAACTTTCACGGACTCTTTTGACAGCAGCAAACCCTCTTTCCTGAGCTCGGATGATGTAAAGTACTTTTCAACACATACCTGCTCGTAAAGTGGCTCTTTGTAGCAAGGCATATAGTGCCACAATAGTCATATTTCGCACGAGTGCTTTTTACTTTTCATTATTTAGGGTTCCGTACCCGCAGGGTGCCAAACAGAACCCTATTAATAATCCTCCGCTGTCCGTCCGTCTGTCCGTCTGTCCGTCCGTCTGTCACCAGGCTGTATTTCATGAACCATGATAGCTAGATAGTTGAAAATTTTCACAGATGATGTATTTTAGTTTATTACACCCTTGGCTACCTTACCGTATATTACCGCCTCGTGTGCGATGATCAACTTTCCACACTTGTATCATAAAGTACTACTTCATCTTCTCCTTGGTTTTATCAAAATCATCCAATCACTGTCAAGGTCATCGGACTCATTTTCTGATGAATATGCACCTTAATATCTGAAAATTATTAATTTATTGACACAGGTTTTCATGTGGATTAACGAATATGGCATGTCAACAGAAATCATGGTATGCTTCCGATGCTCCAATATTTGCAAGGAAGATATACCAAATATTACATGGGTAATATAACATCCTCTCAATATGTTCTTTGATGTCAAAAAAGCCAACAAGCTTTTATGTTGCCTTACCCAGATCATAATATACCAATATCTCTTGACGTTGATGAAATAAATATTACGCATAAACCCTACCTACTTTATATACTTGCGGTTCACAAAATACATCAACATATCAAGTTTCAACTGTGTCGTCTTATAGTTTTGGAATAAAGTTGCTGTGACACACGGTAAACCCGGCAAAAACGGAGATAGTACTATTTACAAAAAAGATGGCAATTATAGACTGCCAAAACTCTTTAACAAAACACTTACTTTAACAAACCAAGCGAAGTATATACCTAGGCGTATGGCTTGACCACAAACTAAGTTGGAACAAGCACAAAGAAGCGACACTAAAGAAAGCTACCATATCATTCTTCCAGTGTAGGAAGTTGGTGGGAAATGGCTGGGGACTACAGCCTAAAATATGTCGATGGATGTATACGGCAGTAGTGAGAACCCTCATTTCGTATGGTACCCTGGTATGGTGGCAACGGACAACGGAAACCACAACAGCAGCACAATTACAGCAGTTCCAGAGAATGGCGTGTGTAGCGATCACAAGCTGCATGAGATCAATGCCATCAGCGGCTCTTGAAATAATGCTAGTAATACCACCATTAGACTTAATTATACAGCAGGAGGCAATATCTGCAGCCATAAGACTGTATAGTACAGGACAATGGAAGGACCAATCAGCAGAAGGAACAATCCTAACAATAGCCTTCGATGACGTACCGGAAGCCATTATTGGAATTGATCGCATAAAACCATAATTCCTTTTTAGAAGAAAATACAAAATTATAGCTCAGGAGGTGGAAAGAACACAACATCCAAATCACAACAGCATTACAATATAAACAGACGAGTCAAAGAACAGCCGCTACATAGGCGGAGTTATTTTCTCGCCTGAACTCAACATTAGCCACTCCCTGAACTTCGGAGAGGAAACAACAGTGTTTCAGGCAGAATCACTGAGCCTCCTCCATGCAGCTAGGCATATACAAGACCATACAGAGGGGAATGAAATTACCTTTAAAACGGACTGTGCTGCCATACTAAGTGCACTAAAGAGTCCGTTAACAAAATCAAAAATTATACTAGAATGTCATGAAGCACTAAATAACTTAGGCAGCAAAAACAAAGTCATAGTCCAGTGAGTAAAAGGTCACCAAGGAGACCAAGACAACTGCGAGGCAGACAAACTAGCTAAAATAGGGGCTAGAAGGACGGTGATTGGCCCGCCACCCTTCTCGCCACTATCAGCTGAAGCACTAAGGAAGCGACTTAAATCAGCCACACTAATGCAAGAGAACAAATTGTGGTGCAGCAGAGAAGACTGTAAAAACATACAACTATTCATAAACAAGTACAACCATAGGTTTACTAACTGGAGTTGGGATGGCTGAACTACATGAGCGGGAGAAGGGGAAATGCACAAAGGCTCCGCATATGTGGGCCACGTGCAAGCGCTTTTACCCCCTTAAAGAAGATACAAGATACCCGTATGTGAAAAGACGTGACGCTATGTTATGTTATGTTGTTGTGTTATGAAATGAATTGCTATGCGTTAGCCTTGCTAAAAGTCCCTTGAATGGCGCTACCGATTTTAATCAAGCATTCTGATGGTTTTATTTTCCTCAATCATTTTATTTTCATCAATGAGGAAATAAAACCAGATGGTTTTATTTTCCTTAATCCGGAGGTTAGGAGTCTGATTTCAAATGGCCTTTTATTAGTTTAGACGATATCTGCTAATAGATAGTTTACATAGATGAGGTGGTACGCCCGCTGAACATATAGGTGGGTAATGGGTCCTCTTGTGACTATTTCACCCAATTCCCAGTGTTTGTGCGCTACTGTAGATTTAGCTGATATCCCACCCCAAATGTACCTGTTGTTCTAATAAATTCTAGTACGTTCGCTGAGTTAGATGTATTAGTTAACATAGTTTGACTTTAAAACCAAAACCAATTTCACTAAAATCCTTAATCCCGGAGGGCTTTATCGGATTTAACTCGGGGGCAATCCATCAACACGACGACCGTCGTCGTTCGGGGTGAAACTATCTTGTTGTAGACATGAACTTTGTTGAGACCTAATTGGCGTGAAAAAGTTTTAACTATTGAAATGCAGACAGAAATTCTGTCTCTCAATTTGTTCAATGAAAGTGCCAATTAAGAATAATTGATCGGACATTATTGCGTCACGGTTTTCCCATACGGGGTGGCATAGGCACGCCCATGTTTAACGAGTTATTAAATTTTCCACAGGGGACAGGGGGTTAGCCCGTCGCCACAACTATTGAGATTGAAGGTTTCCTCGCGATGTTTTCCGATGAACGATAATGATGCATTTAAAATATAACGCTCCATTGTCTAGTCGAATCCAGGGCTGACAATGGTCCAATTAGGTACCTAACTTATCTATTTGATTTTTTTAAATCTTTGTACTGTATACCATAGCTGATCCGCAAATGAACTCAACATCTTGCCAAATGCGAGTTTCGCACTGGTTTGAAGCCAAGTGTTGAGATTGAGAAAGTTGATCAAGATCAAGCATGTTGGATTTCAAGAAACTAAAGTTGAGAACTAGGACAGTTTCCTCGAAATTAGGTGAGGAGCTGTTAGTAAATGAGTGGTAGATTTGGCATTAAACTTGAATATAAGTAGGTACGTTTTTTCATGCGGCGATAGGCTTTCCCTATGTTACGCAAAATTGAGTATTGAATAATTGGCTAAACGTTGGCCATAATTGCGCCTCTGCCACCTCGTCCGGAAAAAGGCGTAACGGCACAGAGAACAGACAGACGGACGTTTCAAAATTATATCAAACCACTAGTTTGTGCCGTAAACACCAAATTTAATTTCGCTGTTTGATCGTCTAATCTCAAAAGATTACTTTTTTTAATAATAAACGTCCAATTAACGATGCCATGGAGGAGCACGGGCCATTAAGATTGAGTCATACCCCAAAGAAAAAGAAAACAAAAGTAGAGATTAGAAAACTGTGCAAACATGAGTCCAACAGCATACAACATACTGAGTTCTATCACGTTGAGTTTCACATGAGGAATGCGCTAGGATGACACAGACAGATAGATACACCACACCTGACGAATAGATGCATAAAACTTATACCACCTGCACATATAAATAATAAAATAAAATAAAATATGACTATCTGATTTTATTCTGATCAAAATAAATAAAAGTTAATGAGAAGGAAAATATCACTTACCGCCGTACTCAGAGTCATTTAATGATTCAATAAGGATTACTAAGTAAAGGATTTTGTATGTAAATTCAAGGAACTGACTTAATGGTTGATTAAATCTCCCTGAGTACGGCGGTTAGTAGCAAAATATTTTTTGCCAAAGTAACAGAGAAAAAATGTGCTACCAATAAATATTAAAATGAGTTTTGCGAACATAATAAAAGGATTTTGCAAAAAAAGATCGTCTCCTCCCGTCCTATAGTGTACTTAGGATTCTACAAATCCATTTAAAGCGCTCTATGGGTAACATTAACTCTTTAATATTTTTTCATTTAAAATAAAGCATTCCTGAAACGATCCGTTTGTTTGCGAAGCTATAATAATTACGTCTGTCCGTTTCGCTTGTCTTGAAAAAATCGCCACGAACGCAAGAAAACTGCTCTATCTCGTAATTTAGGTAAGAATGGCTCCTACAGTCATAAAAAAACCTTTCAAGTTTTACTTCCTCGTTGAACTGAATTCTCTTTTGTTCTCGATTCGAATTTGCTTTGCAAAGCTACCCCTAATGAGGTTGGTCCTTTACTTCACTGAAACAGTTGTTTCCATAGAATAGTTTCAGACCATTTGTTATTTTGAGCGATCTGCATTTGTATAGGTAGCTCGCGACAAATAAAGTCATTTCTATATTTTACAAAGGATTGTCGTAGAAAATTTGAACGGATTGCAGCAATCTTATTTCTAATTTAAAACACCTATATCAAGACAACCTTTTTAAATCAAATACGTTTACAGAGTCTAGTAAAGCCTCAAAACTATTGACATGACAACTTAAGATAGCGCTCCGCACAACTTTTCCAATAGCAAGTTATTCTCAGATCAATGAAATTCTTTGTTTACTTTCTTCCTCCAAGGAGTTATTTATTACTCCTCTTTACATGACAGGGGCTTGCCCATCGCCGCAGATATGAAGCAAGGAAGGTTTATTTACAAGCATTAGACATGTTTATTTGTGTTGTTATTGGACTCGTTAACTGAAGACCTGATTACAAATTGCGCAAAAATAATTGTACCTAAATGTAATTGTAAGTGCTTAGGCGGGGAAAGTTATTTGTAAACCTCAGGTTTCCTCATATATTACGGTAATCAGCTTACCGCAAGCGTATACAAAGATTTCTTTCGAAATTAGGAAATGTCTTTAAAGTGCCTGTCTTTTTTGGATAGCAAAATTACGAGATCTCGTAATTTTGCTGTCCAAAAAAGACAGGCGCTGGTATATTGAAATTGCCTTAATACTATTAAATCCTAAAATAAAATACCCTTATTTTTTCGTGTAGTTCAGTATTTATTCTTGTTGCGGCAACAGATATACACATTCTGTGAATGTTTTTGCTTTCTAGCTATTACGGTTCGTGTGATTGAGCCCGCTGATGGACAGACAGACAGACGGACGGACGGACGGACGGACGGACAAACAGCGGAGGCTTAATAGGGTCCTGTTTGGCACCCTTCGGGTACGGAACCCTAAAACTCATGTTTTTGATAACGTAACATATTGGTGACGTCGTTTTACCTGCTTCTCACGGGGCACCCAGGGTCTATTAATATAACCCCTAACGCTATTTATGATGTAGATTTCGTCGTATATGTAAATATGTTTCAAGGTTTATTATTATTACTAGCAGTTGCCCGCGGCTTCAGAAGTATTTCCATTTTTAGGGTTCCGTACCCGAAGGGTGCCAATCAAGACCCTATTGCTAAGCCTCCGCTGTCCGTCTGTCTGTCTCTCCGTCTGTCACTAGGCTGTATCTCATGAACCGTGATAGCTAGACAGTTGAAATTTTCACAGATGATGTATTTCTGTTGCCGCTATAACAACAAATACTAAGAAACAGATTATTATAATAAATATTAAAGGGGGCTTCCATACAACAGACATGATTTATTTGACGTTTTTATAGCTAATAGCTGTTACCCGCGACTTCGTCCGCGTGGACTCTATAGAATTTTAGGAAATCTTTTCTTAGCTATCTGCCTGCCAAATTTAACCTCAATGCGTCAAGTAGTTTGAGCTGTGCGTTGATAGACCTTTGCCTTTTATACGAGTATTTAGATGATTTTTGTCTGGGATAGAATAAGTACAGAAGAATTAATGTTTATGAATTATATTTCATGATAACTAACGAATAATTGAGGAACGTAAATAAGTACTTACCTATCTATGTGCACAAACATATACCACATTGTATTATGTAGGTACTTTTGATTTTTTGCATTTTGGATAAAAAAAAGAACATGCTCTGGGCAGACAATAGCTGTTTAAAATCAAGTAGGTTATTTGCCATGTGTCTTATTAATGAGGTGGATGGAATCTTCGCCACTGTTCTGGACATTGAAACGTATCGTACGTACGGCATAAATTGCTATGCCACGGGATTCTTTTAAGGCATAGCAATTTATGTCGTACGTATCCTATGCGCATTATTAAATTGGGAGTACCTACAGTTGGTCATATTTCAGCTGAAACACGTACTTACTCAATTACGACGAGTACTCCTACGAAGTTTTTAATAAAATGGTCTCCACCGATTTAGGGGGTGCGTTTTACAAATCCTTTCTTGATGCACCCTAAGACCTACCTCATATGGAACCTATGTCCCAGATTTGGAGTCTCTAAACCCAGCGGTTTGGGTTTCTCGATATAAACTTTGGAACCCCGTTTAATCCTTTTAGGGGTTGAATTTTGAAAAATCCTGAAACACGTATCATTTACAGCCGGGAGTACTCCTGCCAAGTTTCGAATAAAATGATCTAACTAATCTTGTTTCTTCATACAAACTTTGGACGCCCGTTTTTGAAAAAAATGCTTTTTTAGTGCACTCCTAAGATCTTACAAGGAAGGAACTTATGTGCCAAATTTGGAGTCTCTAGACCCAGCGGTTTGGGCTGTGCGTTGACTTTGTATACACAACTTCATCGATTTTCAGAATTTTCAAAAACGCTGAGACACGTATTCATTAGTTTTTAATCGTCATCCGAAACACAAAATTTAAAGACAGGAACTTCAAAACTGACGGACTGCTGATGCATTAATACAAACTTTGGACCCGTTTCACCCTTTTGGGGGTCAGTTTTGAAAAATCCTTCCTTAGTGCACCTCTTGACCTCATAAGGAACCTATGTGCTAAATTTACAGTCTCTAGACCGGTTTGGGCTGTGCGTTGACTTTGTTTACACAACTTCATCCCCCTTTCCACCCTTTCGGGGTGGAATTTTTAAAAACACTGACACGTATTCATTAGTTTTTAATTGTTATCCTAAATACAAAATTTTACAGAACGCTTTCTTAGTGCCCCTCTTGACCTCATAAGGAACCTATGTGCCAAAGGAGTCTCTAGACCCAGCGGTTTGGGCTGTGCGTTGATATCAGTCAGTCAGTCAGTTTCTTCACTTATATATTTAGAATAAGATTGTCGAGTGCTCAACGATAGGCTTAGGGAAATAAGCGTCACTGTAAGCTTGTTAAGAAGCAAGTACCTAAGCGTGAAAGTGTATATGACGAGAAGACGAAATCTTCGTGCGACAAAAATCATTGAGTTATAAAATTGTTTTGAGACACGCGCTATGTTTATGAATTTATTATTCTATGGTTTAATCAGATCATTGTTAAGATAAATATAGTTTCATTACCACACTCAATAGGTAATTCGATTGTACTAGTATCATCAAAGATAGTCCGAAAACAGAAGTCCTAGGCTCACTAGGCTTTCATCAAGTAAAACCTAACAAACTTATCTGGTACACAAGTTACACAACACAGCGGAGAAATGAAAATGACCAAAAAAAGGAATAAAGTAGAAGTTTTTGCCGCAACTTTTAGTATTTATTCGCTCGGAACGAGATAAACTGAAGAATGGAAGAGTACACTACAATGTCTGTTGTTTATGGTTGGGTTTTATTTAATACGCATGAAGTTTGAAGTTTGGAGTAAGTACTTATGTGGCTAGGGGGGGTCCTTAGCTATCCTGTAACACCATTTTCTAATTTAGGAAACTAATTTAAATACTTAAAATATTTCGACTTCATGACTTAAATTTAACGCAATGTTTACATCTTTGCAAAATTAGAATGTCAAATGTCAAAATCAGAAGCTCCAACGATGGATATTGGTACATGATTTTAGGACAAATGACAACAGACGTTGCAACTGTGGAAATATTTGTCGGACATTGTGGGCACCATTTTTTTTTTTCTTTATCCTTTCGGATAGGCAAAGGCAATCAAAGCCGTACAACCTTAATTTTTTAAATTGTATAGTTTTGGATACGTCCTGTTTTAAAACTAAAGATAGGTTTGTTAGGTACACACTCATAACCAGAACCTGGAGCCGGAGCGAAACGGAGCGGAGCGAGGCGATCCCTAATCTGAGGTCTACATTTTATAAAGAAAACCGATTGGATCAATTAAAAAATTTAAAATTTTGGTGAATGAAACGTAATTTTCTGACAATATTATTGACAATATATGCAAATTTAGCTTGTCTATGGTCTCTTCGACGTATAAAAAAGCCAATTTTTGCGTTTTGGTGAAAATATTTTGGAAATTTCAACTTAATTTTCCGGAAAAACTACACATTTCCTCACAAAAAGAAGAGGAAAATGACCACCAGCTATCCATTACACACCTTTTTATAATCAAGGATGAAAAATATAAAAGCCAACCCCATATCTCGCCTACGACATCTGTTGGCAGTTTTCAGAACTATTTTTAACTTTCAGAAAATCGCCTATTATGGCTAAAATTAGAGTTTCGAGTAATTTATTGTTATCGGGTAAGCTTAAGAGCTTATTACATTACGCTGTCGGCAGGGCACGATTTGTATAGACGTCTCACTCATGATGGAACACAAGAAAGAAACAGTGAGTCAGATAGGGCCCTGCCTACAGCGTAGTCTAATAGGCCCATTAGGCTGGACTGGAGCTAAGAAGAAGAAGCAAAACCGGAGCGAGCAGAGCGGAGCTGAGCGAAGTGTAAGCAAATAAATTGGGACGAAAGTGTTTTGGTCACTGTTACATCTTTCGCAATTTATTGGTATATAAGTAAGTATACCATCCGTATTTTAAACTAATTCTTTAACTAATATTAAAGTTAAAGAATTAGTTTAAAAACAGTTAGCATATAAAATCAAGATTAACCATGTAGATGAGATTTTGTAAATATAGAATTTTCTCCCGTTTGCAACTTTGTAACTATAGTAATACAAATGCAAAAAAATAATTGCAATGTTATCATCTTTATTCGTCTTATAGACATTTAAAAAAAAAAAAATCTACTCTGATCGAATTCATAATGACGTACTTTAGTATGTAGTAAGAGACACTTAAGTATGAGAGTAGATAAAGTAGTGTATGAAACTGCACTTAAGCTAGGTATTATGCAACTATTTCATAAACTACTATTATTGGATCATATTCGTTTCCATTTCCAAAGAGCACACACTAAAAAGAATAATTGTAGATTATATACTTACCTAAATAATTAAGCGAACATTCGCTAAAACAACTTCATACTCATGATTTACCGTTCAAAAGCAATCACGAAGACTGATGGAAGATCCAACTATGGTTTATTTTATAGTCGTAAAATTTATTGTGAAATTGTCATAAAAGTTGAGGGCATTCATATTTTTATGTCCACATCACATAAAAAAGGTCTTGGAGATAGCAGACCCATGACCTTTGAACGGCCGCAAATTGAGATATTGGCTTTTAAATCAAGATATTTGGGACCTTTTTCTATTTTATGCTTGTCCATAAATATGATGGGATACAACTTTGTAAGAAAAGGTCACATAGATTCTAAAATTGATAATTTAATAGATTTTGATGTGCTCTATTAGTGAATCGGTTAGGTATTTCACAAAATATCGTTTCCGGTTTATTTTACTTAAAACTGCAACATTCGAGGAAGCAAGAAATGTATGCCAGGATCGTAAAAGTAAAAGTAAAAGTGATCATCCTTCGAAAAAAAGACGTGATTTAAAAAACAACACTTTATCCATAATTAAAACCAAAAGTAAAACTAAAAAAAACCGACTTCCACAAACCCTATTTGATTAGAAACCAATGTCAAGTGCTTTTTGAGTTTAATACAAACTGTAACCCCCTTGCCAAGCCGAATGAGGGTTGTTATAGGGAAATCATTCTTAACAACTTTTACTATTATTTTTCACTCCACCATACAGATCAGCTGAGCGCTAGGCCCGAATGTACTGAGATAAAGTTGCTCTGATCAAGTCGGTCCCATAGTGAAAGTTGTTCAGAATTATTTCCCCAACAACCCTCTTTCGGCTTGTACACCCCTTTCTGTTACACCCCGTATTTGAACAATTATGTACCTACGATTTTCGAAGGGCGGGTGTAGCGTCAGGTTGAGGTGGGAGGGGAGAGTTGTGCGTTTTGAATACCACAGCCAAAGGTAGCATGCCACACAAGTTTCAAAACTTTATTAATTTGTTTGTTTTTCCCATACATTGATTACCTACATAGAATTTGGTACTGTAATAGATCGACAAATTCTGCATGTTGCAAGAGGAGTGTGAGGCTCTCGCCTGTCACCAACCGTTCAGCAATTGAATGCTTATCCGCTTTCAATTGCTCAAAGTCTACTGACAGGCGTTTGATTGATTTCTACCCTTTCATTTCATCCTCTAGGATTTGACTGGGATCAACTACTCTCTCAACCCGCATGGGCCAGTAGTAAGGAACAGTCAGACCATCCATCCGATAGTTCCGCTCTGTCTTACTCTTTTCTGAGTTAGCGAAACGACGACGGCGACAGTTAAAAAGTTGCAGCTGCACTGGCCAAATCTTTTAGCCAATTTATTTATTTATTTACAATAATTATTAGTGCCATTACAGCCAAAGCCAGGTCGACACAAATATATAAAATTACCACGTACAATAGAATTAAATTAGATAATTACCTACTAATTAAATTACATAAATAATGTCACATCCAATGAATTCATTCAATAATATAACATAATATAACCATCAGACATATTATGCACAGCACAGTTAGCTACCAATTCCGTAGCTACCTACATTATAAACAACTGTAATTCATCAATCTTTGTAACTATCGCTCTCTCTCTCTCTTTGTGTAGACTTGATGTGCAAAAGGTAAAATATGTATTTAGACATCATAGGTATAAATATTAGGTAGGTACCACACATATAAGAAACTGACGAAGAAAAACAGCATGGAAATGTGCAGATCGTATGCAGTAAGCAAACCGCAATGCTCAGCTTAAGGATCAAAACGTGCCTTTTGATCGATATACCTAGGTATTCTTCATCGAGTAGAAAACGAGTTTGCCTGCCTTGCCTTGTAAAATATGTTCTGCCTGGCCTGCGTCACCTGCGTCTTCGCATACACCTAGACACTGTGAATCTTCCTGATTCCATAACTGTATACGGTAATTCAACATAGCCACAAGCACACAGATGAACGCTAAACAGCGTCATGATGATATATAGGAAGGTTGGGCGCAAATGTGTCTCATCACTCCTTATGGGAAACGACGTGTTCTATTTATTTCTTAACATGCTCCACTCACAAAGAATTCAATTTACAACACCCTTGACTCCAAGTTCCCTTGAAAGGTCTGCAGAAAACATAAATTCCGATAATAGGAATCAACCTTTTGTCATCCCTCTTTGCTCTAATGCCCGTATTTTTCACTCCTCACACCCCTATTTACATACTACTCCCAAGTTGACTTGACAAACAGGGAAATTTCAGTGAAGTGTGGATTTGGGTAAGAAAGGCCTACCGTGTAGCGGATAATCCCTTGGGGCGATCTTGTATATCAAAAAAGCTTAAAAGAGAAGATTCAAGAAATGGATTCCAGTTTATGTTCGAATACTTTTGTCAGTAGTTGTTTCTTTTGTGTTTTAAGTATTCGCCTGTAGCTTTAATACCTTAGAGCTGCGGCGATGGGCTAGATATCTGCCAACTACTGCCACTGTGGGCAGAACTAAACCGCAATCCTGTATGGAAAAACGCGTGACGCTATGTTGATTTATTCATGAAATTCCTCAGCCGACTTGAGGTCGACGTAGAAGTTCTGAGTGTTGCTAGATCTTCGACAAGATACAGCACAGGCAATACAAAAATAGCCCACCTGAAAAAAGAACAGCCACATCAAAATACTTGCCACATTAAATTAAGTTCTAAGCTGTTGCATTACCGAACTTGTAGAAAGTTGTAGAGCAAGCTGGAGAGTCCTGAATATTAAAATGTAAATGTAAAACTGAACAGTGAACACTGTATTACGTTTCACATGCACCATAATTCAGCCTGTGAGTAAAAGAAGTAGGTAAATCTTTCCAAGCAATCCTTTTCAGAATATCGTGACTAGACTGCCAGCAAAGCAGTATAAAAAGTTTGAATGACGCGGCTGCGATGACATAGCATTTTTTGCTACATTGGCGTTAGCGAAGGATGTGTATGTGTATGTCCCACAGTCACTGGTGTATGTAATTATTACTTAAGTATTACGAGTAATAGTATGGAGTATGCTTTGCTAGGTATTAAATTAGGCTGTCCGACCGCATCCGGAACACCAAAATCATATGCCGAGCCAGGGTGGCCGACGTAAGTAAGTGGCTTACGTAGAACTGGTGGTGGACCGTGAAGTGTGATAGATGGACCAGATCAAAAGACCATCTTCCAGATGACGTAGCGAGGATAGCAAGAAAATGATGGACACGGAATGCGCAGGACCGAGTTGAATGGCGTATGCAGAAACGTGGGTTCCATGCGAGCTGATGATGATGACGATGATCATCGATAGACGTTGGTTTTACCTCTAGCCGCAAAATCCATAATTTTACAAAATGCAGGGTTATAATCATGTATGTCACCGTAAAATTGTAAGAATTGTGATATTACAATCTAACGGAAAAAATACCGTCAGATTATAATATGTCTATAGATTGTAAACAAGTCGACAAGGTTTATCCTTTTTTTTGTACTTACAAGTCAACCTAACACGAAGGATAAAAGGGGAATTGCTTCTCTCACCCCCCTTAATACTACACCTACTCTGACTCACCACTTTGCCCAGTGATGAACGCGTTATATTGTATGAAGTTCGTTACAGTTAACAATTATTTATCGACAGATTACAATCTAACGGATTTAAAACCGTTAGATTGTAATCTCGAGGGCTTCACACTTTTTCAGTGACATTATATCAAAATAATATTAGGTTGTTCTTTATTTTTCTACGAATCTATATTGATGATGCTTTTGAGGCTTAGAATATGACGCGCCGCTGTGCTTACTTAGGTATGAAATACATGTACATCATGATAATAAAGTTGTGATTTAAGTAACTTATGACGTAAATAAGGTCATGCTACTAACCTCCTTGACTCGTATATCCATCCATCATCTATTTTTCTGCGAAAAAAAACAGATTGTTGTTTTGTTTTACTGTCATCAAATGAAGATGTTAAGAGACCGGCGGGCGACCGCGTGAATTTCCCATACATACGTAATACCAAAATGATTTGAATTTGAGAACTAGTTCAAAGCATTTAGACTGTTAATCGGATTAATACAGTGTTTACGCAGGTTCCTGGTCGTATACCAAGGTTCTTATTAAAATCACTTAAAAATATTTTTAAATTGGTTGAACTCTGAGAGACGACATTTCCTCATTTTTAGAAAGTCCACTAATCAAATGACAGTCGACACTCGGACCTCGGCTCGGCTTAGGTAACAAAACACCCATAGTGCATGAAAACCTATGTAACCTATCGCTCCATGAATATGTATACCCTAAACTACACAAAACACTCCTATACTAAAGTAGCGAAAACGTATTTTCCTGACTTCTTAATACCCTTGAGCAGGTGCACTTTAATGAGCAAATTAATATGTAGCAAATTATTTGCCAAGCCACTTAACTTAATGTTCGGTAGGTAGGAAGTAAGTCTTTGAGAGCGCCTTCCGAGCTTAGGAAGCTAGTGCAGCGAGCGATGCGAAATAAAGCACATGAGATACGATAGTTTAAAGTCTGTACAGCAAATGCACAAAACCCATCTTAAAGTTTGTTTTTTTTTTCTTTTTATTATAGCTTGCTAACATGTTGCTGTTCCTCTTTGTCAAACAAATTAGGTATTTGAAAGACTAAAATCTGGTCAGGTTCTCTGACAGAGTGATATTTAATTAGCTGACCATAAAAAAATTATCATTTGAGACTTTATGTTTCTTGGGGAAAGTTGTTCATAATGATGGGTACTATCATTCCCCAAAATATGGTCAGCTAATTAAATTTCACCCTGTATAGGAATTAAACGACTTCAAAATGTTATGTTTCTCTTTAGCAATGCCCACGGAGGTCGTGGAGTGCTGTAGTTAGTATCCAAGTATTTTCTTCGGACGTGACCAACTGCCTTGTCACTTTTATCCGGGGAACAACCGCGTCAGTATAATTTCATAAGGGCATATATTTGTTGCAGGCAAAGTCCTTGATCTTAAATCATATAAGAAAGAATTTTTCACAAAAACTTAAATAATAAAAGAGTTAACTTTTTAAAGTTCAATGAAGCATGTCATTTATTTTGCACGTACTTCCCTCTCTTTATCTGTTTTTTTCCTATCATGCCATCCTTCCTTTGCGGAAGAAATCTCTTTTTAGAGATAAGCTCGCCTTTATACATATATTTCTGTAAATGTTTCGTGTTTTTTAGGGTTCCGTACCCGAAGGGTGCCAAACGGGACCCTATTACTGAGACTTCGCTGTCCGTCTGTCCGTCCGTCCGTCCGTCCGTCCGTCCGTCTGTCACCAGGCTGTATCTCATGAACCGTGGTAGCTAGACAGTTGAAATTTTCACAGATGATGTATTTCTGTTGCCGCTATAACAACAAATACTAAAAATCAAAAGAAATTTAATATTAAGGGGGGCTCCCATACAACAAACGTGATTTTTTTGCTCATTTTTGCTCGATATTGATAATGGTAGCAGGTAGACGCTTAAAATGTTCACAATATATTGAGTATATTATTTACTTAAAAAATAAATAATTAAATTAAAATTAAATTAATATTCAGGGGGGCTCCCATACATTTTTTTGCGGTTTTTTATAATAATGTTACGGAACCCTTCGTGCGCGAGTCCGACTCGCACTTGGCCGGTTATTTTTTATGTTTTTGTGCAATAAAGTATAAATGAAATGAAAATGAAGCAGCAATGTATAGGGTACAATGCGATGTCCAAATTGTTTTGTATAATAATTATTATTATTATTAATCGTTTATTGCAGGCATAAAATCCCATAGAATAAATTACACAGTTCAAACATGTCAACATAAAATGTTCAAATAATGAATACATTTTATTTTTACACGAGAACGCAATGTGTGTTTTGCCTTACATCTATACCATCAAATTCAAGGTTTTCCCATTATTTCTTGTCGAGGTTTACCAAAGGGTTTCATACACACTTTTGGAGTAAATGGAGCTAACACTATGTTTTCACAAGATTTCCAGAAGAAGGTGAATCACCCGGTTCGCACTTAGCGTGAACGCTACAACTGTTATTATACATACAACAAAATCATTTTATAAATAGGTGAAACAAATGTTCATTAAAAAAATATGATATTTTTAATATCATATTTTTAATGAATATTTGTCTTATCTTATTTATATACAAGTCTGGCATATGTGTTAATCTCACTCACCCTCTCACATACGCTCACTCACTCTCGCATACTACACAGAGAGAGAATCACTCACTCACTCACTTGCACACTCCGTCTTCTTTAATTTCAAAATTATTTCTTTTTCATGTTCAAGTATAATTGCAATACCTATGTTTTTTTTTATTTTACGGTTTTGTTTTTAGATTCTGTGTAACATAAACTAGCAATACATATTCTGGGAAGAGCGCTGTAGCCTGAAATACAGGTTTATACCTAGCTCAGGCTCGGATGTTCACATTATTTCTGTATAAATGTTTTAGCTAAGTTCTTTTAATATTGTAACTTTTTTTTTACAGTCCAAGTTTTCGATGAATAAAATTTATTGTTATTATTACTAGTGGCTCTGTGAGCTGTAGACCTCGCGAGTATGTCGGTGGGAAAGCTGAACTGCTAACACACATAAAAAAAAAAACCCAAATAATTTTCTATCAATAACACATACAAACTTATGAATGTACCTGGTTACGTACATGCAGTATGAAAGTAGCCGCACCAATAACTTTGTAAACTACATTTCGCGATCTTTAATACAACCTATTGACTTTTTACTAAAATTATATAGTCTGTTTCACTCTCATGGTCTTTACGAATCCAACGACACCTCATTTGTTAATATCCATCGAGCCGTTTGTGTTGTAGCGATATCTCCGCCATTTTGAAAAAAATAAAAAAACTGGCTCGAGTAAAAAATTCTATTTATTTTTCCAACCTGCTCACAAAATTTCACGAGAATCGGTTCATAAATGCGACCTGTAGAGGAGAACAACCGGACATACGAAAGCATTTTTGCCCAAACCTGAAACGGAGACGCTTCGCTCGCTTCGCTCGCTCGGTCAATTAAATATTAATTATCACCGCATTCTGCATCACGACTTTAGCATTGTTGTGACATGGGTTTTGAATTTTCGACCCCGTATGTAAACCTACCTCATTACGTGACATGCAAATTATCATATGTCGCGGTGTCACGGTGTCACCGATATGTCTTCCTCATAAAGCGTGCTCATAAAATAAAAATTGTCGTAAAATACCGTGTCCCTCTGATTTTCCTGTGAATGGACTCTTACGAGTGAAGCTAATCAAAGCAGACTGTTGATGAATTATGATTGATGAAAGAAGTATGATGTAAGATGCCATACTCCACCACGTTGGATAACACAAAAAAACACACTAACGCTCGAATATTGACGAAGCGAGAGATATTTTGTCAGGATCGTAGCAGGTCTTTAGTCTGTGCCTCCCCCTCTTCCAGGAAAAAGGCGTGAACGTTTGTAAATAACCGGCCAAGTGCGAGTCGGACTCGCGCACGAAGGGTTCCGTACCATTAAAAAACCGCAAAAAAATATTGTATGGGAGCCCCCCCTAAATTTTAATTTAATTTTAATTTAATTATTTATTTTTTAAGTAAATAATATATTGTGAACATTTTAAGTGTCTACCTGCATTATCAATATCGAGCAAAAATGAGCAAAAAAATCACGTTTGTTGTATGGGAGCCCCCCTTAATGATAGAACGTCCAAGCCCTGGTCCTGCTGGAAGGAGCTCGTGGAAGGACAATCCTAGGGACGTGCGTCCTGCCAGCAGTACGCAATATTTTGTGGACTGTATATGGATATCAGAAGCTGTCCTTCCAGCAGTACTTGACTTTCGAGCGTAATAGAATAAGGCAGGGGTGACAAACATTTTGTATTTTTTGGTATAGGTATCTAGAAATAGACGCGGGCGCTTCTAGAGGTTACGGGGTAGAAAAATAAACAAGAAAATGATTATGTCATGCAGGGATTCCACTCGTGATGTGGTAGGTAAAGCAGTTTCTTCCTGTCCTGCCGGGCGATTCTGGCGCTAGCGAGATCATGACCATGGTCGAAATATCGATTTTGAGATACCGAAATTTCTATCAAAGACAAGAAAAAGCTATTCTTACGAGTAGCCTTTCGAGCAACCGAGATATTTTGACCCGTTTTGGATCGAAATAAATATAAGTCGAGATTGTGTTCTACGGATTTAGGCCGTATCAATATCTCGACTGGGGAAATGATCTCGATAGCGCGAGAATCGGGGGCCTGTACCCCAACAATAACTAATATCGTAGTCATCACCACAATGTTTGCGACTCCAGTTTTTCTGGCCATCAATTTCGTCAGAATATGTGGCTTTGACGCGAACGCGGACTCCACGTGTTATACTCGTCGCCATCTCGGCCAGACTAATCGTAGAAACACGATTCAAAAACTCGCTGAATCAGAAAAAGACGCACTATGCATGTCAGTTAATTGCGTCCTGCTAGCAGGCTTAGAAAGCTTCATATAACCAAAAACATTGCGTCCTACCGGTAGTACGTAAAGTCCTGCTGGCAGGACTCTGGACGGTCTATCATTAATATTGAATTTCTTTTGAATTTTAGTATTTGTTGTTATAGCGGCAACAGAAATACATCATCTGTGAAAATTTCATGAGATACAGCCTGGTGACAGACAGACGGACGGACGGACGGACAAACAGCGAAGTCTCAGTAATAGGGTCCCGTTTGGCACCCTTCGGGTACGGAACCCTGAAAATAGCAAAAGTGACGCTACCGCGCTGCACGAATATGGTAGTACGTATGTGTACTCGCTTCGAAGTTAATTAAAAACAGCATGTGGCTTGTTTTGGTTGATGTTTATGGAAGAGCCCGGAGATGGAATATTATATTAACAATATTCTGTTAATGCGTATGATATTGGTGTGACTTATGGTAAGTAAAATACCAGAAAATCAAACATCATACCTATAATTTGATTTATTTTCTACCTTGATGTTGTACCAACATAGGTATTTGTGCTCAATCAATTTCTTAAATAATGACTCATGACTAGACAACTTTGGTTAATTTTGCTAATCTTACGTGTTCTGCAGAGTTTATTGTATATGGGCAGTTTCTCTTTCAAGAACCTGGGGGTGTTAGTGTTGATTTCTGTTCGTTACATACCCACAGGAAGTACGTGAGGGGCTGTAGGTTCCAAGTATTTACTTCGGACGTGTGCACCAGTAACTGCTTCCCCCTTAATTAAGATAGGCAAGACTGTGCCTCCTCCTTAATTAAGATAGGCAAGACTGTTTTCCAAAAAAATGGTAGGTATTTTCAACCAGCACAATTCATCTGATTCCGTCATCAGCAGATGCAATTGCCTTGCATATTCAGGTTAAAGAGCACAATTATTAAATGTATGAGGTGTGTACTAAGAATCTACGAAGAAATACGTATTACTTATCCATGCGCTTGCGTCAATCTATACCATAAAATAACGTGCAAAACTTATAAATTAATTAGAGTTGGTTGAATAACTAATGCAAAAACACGTGGAATTGTCTATTAGCATCCTGGTGTGGATGACGCGGAAGTACAACCATGGAGCAAATACTTGGTATATGGTACAACCGACAACTGAAAGTTTGACGCATACTCAAAGTCTCTTGCTCGGTAAAACACAGTGAGGGCTATTTGGGAGGTGTCGAAATCACTAAACTAAAGGAACTAAATAGACTAAACTGACAACCTCAAATCCGACAGCTCTTTCGCGGTGGCCACAGATTCCATTTTCAAACACACCTTTTTAATTAGTTAGTTAGTTAGTATAGTATAGTTTAAGTATAGTTCGTGTTGCCTCCCAAATCGCTGGCTGTATGACACTTAGACGGTACCTATTTAATTTATAAAACAGTGCTTTGGCCAAAAGTCAGCTTTAACTGCGATCATAATATGGTTCAAACTTCCATAATTTATTTATCCCATTAAAAACATGCGAGCAAAAAATTGCTATCAAATCACAGGGCAGTTGATTCTACACTTGGCCAACTTTTTTCTTCATATTAATTGGTTTAGATTACTCATACTTTACTTCACTTTTGTACTTTATTGCACAAAAACATAATAATTTAAAATCATGTACAAAGGTGATCTATCTCCAAAACATATACGGTTTGCACAAACTGTGTATTGCTTTTGGCGTTGCAGACGGAAATGTTTGGTCTAATCTTAATGTTGTAATGTTTGTCTGTACTGCTGCTTTATGTATAAATAAATAAAATATTGTAAAAACCACGATATTACAATCTAACGGGAAAAAACCGTATTGTAATCTGTCGACTTATTGTGACCAGGAATATTTAATTATTTATTTACTGCATTCTTATCACGAATAGACTATAGTATTTATGATTTTTATGGTACTTACATGTCAACCTAACACGAAGGATAAACGGGGATTTGCTTCGCTCATCCCCTTTATCCTTCACCTACCCTGACACACCACGTTGCCCAGTGATTAGTAGTTTCAGTTTATCTACTAACGCGTTTTAATGTATGAAGTTCGGTACAGTTCACAAAATCGACAGATTACAATCTAACGGATTCAAAACCGTTAGATTCTAATATCGCTGTTTTTACAATATTACGGTGACATATCTAAGAGCTAGATGTAATAAGAGCTAGATGTTCTTCACAGCGGGATGCGCGACGTATCTCCACACTAAATTTTACTGCTCTGTGGCTTGTATAATGCCAAGCAAATTAAAAAATTCAATCTGGTCTGTGTGCAGTCGCCTCGGGTTTGCATGTTAATTAAAGTTTTTGCACAATAGCAAATGTTTGCATTAAATTAAATAAATCACACAGAGAGGTAGGGTGGTTTTATTCTCGTAGAGGAAGCTGTTATTACACTTCTGTATTGCTTGTGTAGGTCAAATAAATAGGTAGGTAAATACTAAGTATGCTTTGTTTTTGAGAGAAAAAAACAAGCCTACAATTTTTTTTGTTACCACTTTAACAAGGTACTTTTTAATTAGAATTAGAATTCAGTCCAGACCAGACAATACATCTTTATCAAAGCTGCATAAATAATATACATATTAAAGCGAATTTTGGACTACCGAAGTTCGGCCACCTTGTATCTAATAGGTATTTAAGTTTACATTGTTTTGTCACGAGTACATGACATCCTATAGATAGATGTTCGTTTGAAATATTTTTTGTGGATCGTATATGACAAGAATGACATGACATGACATTCAATACGTTAAGGTATTTTTAACCGACTTCAAAAAAGGAGGGCGTTATCAATTCGGTTGTGTGCTACATTTTTTACTTTGGTAAGGCCCGATCTCTCAAAAGACGGATAAACAGTCAAATAATTTGACACTCCTTTTACGTGTGAAATTTCAAATGCCTCAGATAAACAGACGCTATCTGAGTATGGAAAGATCGCCACTTAATCGATGTGTTTATCCTGAGTCCTGCCATTCAACATACTCTATAGCACACCGCGGACACTCCATAGAACGCTCGTGAAAGAATCACCTATTACTACTACTTAATCAAATGATGTTTGTATACGTGCAAATGTTGCGTAAACTTTGCTAGGGCTGGTGGCGCAGCAAATGCAGCGATATTAAGTGTACGCGTCTCGTCACTCGTCAGGCGTTCAGCCCTGTCTATTGATCCTTTAACCAATCCTTTGACGCCAGTGGTGGGGTGCGGTATCTGAATCAGCACAGGGAAAGAAGTGGCCGTTCTATACGGAGTACTATTATCTCTTCTGTGCTTATAGTCTAGACAGTATACCCGGCGTTTGATTTGGCACGTCGCCGGGTACTGTAGGTACCTACCTAGCAGAATGTCAACCATAGAACAACTAATAGTACTACGCACAGAAGGTTCACTTCCGAAAAAAAGTCAAGTTTAGGTAAAAAAAAATATTTTTCTTTGCTACTGCATATATGCTCGCATGCGAAATTGAAACGTATAGTATGACACGAGCGTTCATATTCCATTAGACACCGCTGACCAAGCCGATCACGCAGGGTTGCGAATCGCACTCAGTTGTTATCGGCGGCGTCATTGTTTTCACGCGGCTAGCCCGCGCACCGAGAGCCGAGCGACAACCATGTGACAAAGACTAACTGGCGCGTATATATGCGGCCATAGATACCTACTCAGCGAAGAGAAAACAATTTGAAGTGACAGTTGTCAAAATTTCTAAGGCCTCAAAACTAATCGTAGATTAATTTAAAGAGTAGGTATTTGACTTCAATTGGTTGCCTTTGGATCAGTAGGTAGTTTACACAAAATGTACCAACATACTCGTCTGAAGTACTTATACAAGATCTGCGAATAATTTGGGTTTTCCAATATTTTTTTAGTTATGTACTTAGTTATGAACAAATAGTAAATCCTTGTTGTCCTCTAATATCATACGACGCTAAAATAAGATAAATTCCACATAAATTCATTATCTTTACTCTAATTTTCATTTCCATTGTTGCTTCTGTCAACTTCTGTCAAGCAAGCAAGCTATCAGGCTAGCCTTGCAGTTATTTCTTGATACCTACCTCTTATACCTAGTATAGGTACCTATTTAGCTATCCGTGTCTGCATTTCATTTAACTTTTAATTACCTGTGCTGATCAATTACATAAATATTTTTAGTATAATAGGGTGTTTAGTTTAAGTAGGTGTAACGGTCGAGTAAAAAGGCTCCAATTAATGAACATTTACGTTAACATAACTTTACTTTACGCATGTGGTTCAAAAATAAACCAAACAACTTTTACAACAACTTAAAAACAACTTTTAAATTTTCAACTGCAAAAACAAACAGTGTATTTATCGGGGTTGGGGAAATATATTTTGTATTTGAATAAGTGTACAGTATATTTAGCAAAGTTAAATATAATAAAAGACAGTAAACAAATGAACACCTTTGTACCCGTTTTTTACGAACGTTTGTTTTGAAGCCGAAATACTTCAGCGGCTTGTCCGTGCGTCACGATATTTTTTTTTGTTTATTTTGATTAGACCTTTTTCTACCCACCTCGGAAATTTTTGGTAATCCTGTTTTGGGAAGTTACTGTTGAGTTACTTTGTGTTTATTTTATTGAACGCTGGAATGTCCTTATGTTATATTTGGAAACGGCTTTAGCCGGTTAAAGGTTTACCTTTTACTTTTGTTAGAATAAGCAAACGTTTGCTTATTAATCTTTTCAAAAATTGTTCCTTGATTGAAATGTAAAGTGTTAAACTTAAAAATATAAAAAATAGATAGAAATAGCTACGATTATTGCACAACCTTTTCATTTTATTTGGGACACACAAACTCTCCTAAAACTAAATCAGAACGCCTCAAGCCTGTCTTGTTGTCACGAGCAAAAAAGGAAACACAATTAAACTACCAACTTCAACTTCTGGGCTCAATTGCGCCATGATTTGCAGAACCATTAATTATCCCAAGAGCCTACGGGCCCCTAAAACAAAAGGCAGTTCGTCCACGCGGACATGGATTCGCACCCCAGCTTTATCCAGTGTTGCCATTTTAACCACATCTTGGTTAGATTTAGCAAAACACACATCCCAACATGGTGTGGTATCTATTTATATTAAACCTGCTAGTGTTTATTTTTTACTAAAATGGTGCATATATCTTTGTGCCAATTTTTTTTTATAGGTGTTGTCTGGTGGCATGACTGGTAGTGTTTATGGCAGTGTTAATTATTTTACAAAATAAAGTCCTTTTCTAGTACTTTTCGTACATTATTCTATGTATAACCTCTTTTGGAAGTGGCACGTTTTTTAATAATGGGTTCAAAGGTCTATGTTCAAAAATTCTTCATTTCTTTAGGTATTATCTATCACATTACAAATATACATAAAACTCGTTATTTAAGGCCTGCGCAGACCGGGACGGCATGGCAAATTTTTACCAATGGACATTCAAACGTACCGATATAGAAATAAGACATAAATTGATAATGGTTTCAAATAATGCCGTGGCATCCCGCGGGATCTCGTCTTATTTCTATATCGATACGTTTGAATGTCCATTGGTAAAAAAATATAATCCCTTGCCATGCCGTCCCAGTGTGCGTAGGCCATTACCATCGGTATTTTTCCATCCCCGAGGTGGCAACACTAGTTTATCTCAACACCACCGTCTGGAAGCGTCCAGATAATGATGGTACATTTTTTGCTAATACAAAATTAATGACAAGCACTTTTTCCGATGGATCTGGCGCCCTCGACCATTATTCTTGCCCACTGTACTATTATCTCTTCTGTGCCACTGTTTAAGACTTGCTTGCGCCACGATATTAACCTGGAGTTAAATAGGTGATAGTGCGATACCACTTTACCATCTGTCCAATCATGTCGACGGGTCTTTGTATGATTCTTTATTCATTTTCAATGTGACAGGAAGATAAGAGGCTGTATTTGTTGTATTAATACAGGACGGACATAAAATAGCATTACACATTTTTCCCGTATGAGGTGGCAGATGCACAGTTGTGTCCACTGTTTTACAATGTTAGATTATTACGTGTCAGGGAGCTAGCCCATCGCCGCATCTATATTGAATTGATATGAAGGTTTCTTAACGATATTTTCCATCACCCTAGGAATGTTAGCATACATTGGGACTTTGGGACTGACTGATCTCATGTGACATAGTCGACGTCGGGATTTGAACCTGTGCATATCTTTGGGAAACTCGAGTAAACACCTACAACCTCCTTTTCTGAATCCAAATCTCAATTTGTGTTGAAATTGAAATTGAAAAATCGCATATTCAACAAAAATACATTTGCTTACATACATAGCACATAATAGTATTATTGCTTAAAAGTAACTACAAATGGTTGTGGTATTATTTTAACGCGTTGAATGAAAGGACGGGGGGGAGGCGAGGGGGAGGGGACGGGGTGTATCGAATAGGTAGTTGAGCCAAATCGGATAGAGTAGAGGGGATCCTCGTTCGGGATCCAATTACGTCAACATTTTTTGATTTACTAAACAAAATAGTGCATATCCTGACACCAGAAACCTAACTAACTGGTCCGATTCCTGATTTCCAAAAAATGGGACCAAACTATTGGGCTTTCCTTTCGAACAAAGAAAGAATTTTTGAAATCGGTTCTTAAGGTAACCAGTTTCGATGTAACAAACACTAAAATGATAATGATGATAAAAAAAACGTACAAACGAATTGATATCCCCTCCTTTTTTGAAGTCAGTCAATGGGACCCAAAGAAAATATCATGACGTCAAAGAACCAATTTCCTGTTTCTGAGACCATAATCTATTGCAATGTAGATCATTAAATGTTCGTAGAAGCACTAATGTACTGGTTTCTCCAATATCATCGTCATGATATAAATCTCCGCATTACTGGTTGATTAAACTTAAATTCATACGCAATTAGTTGATCGGAGCTGTCAATTCGAGTGAGCTGATAAATGTGACTGAATGATTGATTCGTTGCGGTTCAATGTAGTCAACTACGGGGAATGCCTATCTGTACAGGGTGACAATTAATTAGCTGACCATATTTTGGGGAATGTAGTACCCATCAATATGAAGAACTTTTCCCAAGAAACATATGGTCGCAAATGAAAAAAAAATTTGGGTCTCACATAGTGACTTGAAATCAGCTGATCGGGGCAATGTAATTTTTCGTCAGCTGAGGGGGACGAAAAATTTTTTGAATTGCGACTATAATACGTTTCTTGCGGAAAGTTGTTCATAATGATGGGTACTATCATTCCCCAAAATATGGTCGGCTAATTAAATGTCACCCTGTATAGGTATGACAGAAGATTCAAATGTATAGGTTGTATAGTTACGTCGCAAGGAAGATTTACGAAACAGATTTATGTAGAGGTGTGAAGGGGGGGAAAGGGGATCCCCTAGAAGTCTAGAAGGTCCCAAAAAGACCGAGTATGCGATTTGAAAAGGGGCAAGAAGAACCCATCCCGTGAGCTCGTATGAACAGACTAAAACAGTAGTAACTTTACTCCAAGAAACTTGGTTGGTTGGTCATCGAAACATGGTTTGCTGGAAGAGATCTCTTTTTAGAGATAAGCTCGCCAATGTACACTTTATATCATACTGATATTTTGTTTTTTTCGTATGCAATAAAGAAATTGTGAAATTATGAAGTCAGTACTAACTAACGAATTTCAAAATTAATTAACGTCGGAATGGATGGTTCAGTGGCTCCCACACTAGGCCTAGCCTGTTTCGTGGATAGGTAGGTAGGTAGGCAAATTTACAAATTATGTAGTCAGACATAAAGTACCATTTTATACACAGACAAAATTCACTAAAACGTAAAAGTATCTTACTCTTGGTTACTCTTGGTTAAACCTGAGAGTAAAGCCTAAGGAAAGATCAACAACAGAGTACAGATGGGAAGTCCGTTAAAACACAGGCTGATGATCGGTCCTCTATCTAGTGTGACTATTTCACTTTATTCCCGACCAGGGAGCACTTATCCAGTGGAGAGCGCATAGATACATTTTCCTTTGAAACACAACTCACCAATTTACGGGCGGCGGGGGACGAGGTAAGAGAGCTGTGATTGGTCAGCCGCTGCGGAACTGTCTATAGCGGCCCGTCATCGTACATAGGTTGCGTATGCAAACGTTTGTTGAATACAACAAACGTTTGGCGAGCCGCATTCCCCCGCATTCGCAGTCAATTGGATATAATAGTCTCTGTTCCCGACGTTTGAGCTCTGTCTAGCTGTCTCTGTCTGTTCGCTTCACATCTAGAACAAATGCTTGAGGATGGAAAACAAAGAAATTATAACTGTGGTACCTACACGATTAAGTATAATGGTAGATTTCGGAGTTGTATGCTAAAAATATAGGCTTTACTATACCTATACAGATATAGAATGAATCATTACGTTTACAAGAACATTTTGTGCTTCGTTGTATGTCTTGTATAGTATAATATTGATAGTACCTATATGTATATTTTCATAATATCACACCACATTATTGGTGGTAAAAATATCACAATCACATTTAACGCAGTCATCTGGCGCAAATTGACCCAGATGTGTAACACACCATGTAATTTGAAATGCAAAAATACGTAGCTCGGTAAGTTATTTTATTATGTTATGTAACTTTTCTAATACCCATACCCATAACCATATAGGTGATTTTCTATTCTACAAAGTGTGTAAACAGTGTAGATCCGGAGGCAATCAATTTAGATGTTTTTTTAGGGTTTCTTTCCTTATAAAATGGAATCCATTATATGTATGTAGGTTAACTTCGTTGTCCGTCCGTCCGCCTGTCAAGATTCTTTTTTAACGGGAACGCGTAGAGATTCAAGCTGAAATTCTGATCAGCTCAGGTCTGTAGTCCCTTGTAGCTGTGAAAAGATCAACCTTCTAGGTCAACGCAATCAAAAGCTACGACTTAAGCTGTAAAATTTTTGGATTTTCATAGTTATCGCAATGGACTCAAAACCTATAGAGTTGACCTAAAATCATGAAATTAGGCACAAAGCAAGGTCATATAGCACAAGAAAAGGAAAAAATCTGAAAACTGTAATTTTCTGTCTTTCTGCAATAATGTGTTTTTTGGTTTACTAGATAACGTCATATTTTAGTTTTTTACGTAAAAACCTAATTACACCAGCTAAGAAGTAACAATCTCAGAGTGTGATTAGAACCTTTCGTGCGCGAGTCCTTCTCGCATTTGAACGTTTATTATAAATACCGTTAACAATCCCACCTTAGCGTTGTCTTCGTTTAGAATTACAATATCCTGATATTTTACTATTTTATATTTCCATACCTTACTGTAAAATGAACACAGCGATTCTCGAAATTCATATTTCCGTTTATTTATTGGTTATGTAATTATATTACAGGAACTCTACAATTTCATAAATCCGGTATTCGGTTAAGGTTAAACAGCAAATGTAGTTAATTAGGCATTTTTAATGTTTCCGTCAACGACTCATTTCGATGATGTACAGTTAAATCAAACGTCGTAAATATCTCAGGAAATCCCAGATTTCTTCGCATTACGCAAATAGATTCAAAAATCTTCCATAGAGGATCATCTACACCACCGGAGTGCTTGAGACTCAAGAAAATGTTCGCGCAAATGCAGTTCGAGACAAGGTCTTGTAAACTGCATGTTTAAAAGTTAAAACGCAATACAACAGTAGAGTATTCCTCAAAATATAAGTTCGATGAAAAATTCAGATTGCTTTATCAGTTCAACAGTTACTGATTGGTTGATACACCTTGGTTTATCAAAATCATTGAATATCTTCGGAGTTAAAACACCTCAATTGTTAAAAAAAACATACGAAAAAATTAGATAAACATTCTGTGCAGGATTTTCACGTCCTCGAGAACTAAGTAACATGTTTCATTATTATGTATGACCCTGAATGGTTTCATAACCGAACACAATATACGTAATGGGAGATTTTGTTAAAAAACAACTTCTGTAGTTCAAAATTCGTCACTAGATGTCGTAGGCAAGACATGGGGGATGGCTTTTATATCGTTCATCCCTAATTTGATTATAAAAAGGTGTTTAATGGATTCTGCGAGGAAATGCGTAGTTTATCTGGAAATTGAAAATGAAAATAGTAATTTGATTTTGGTGAACGAAACGTAATTTGCTGACAATATTTGCAAATTTAGCTTGTGTATGGTCTCTTCGACGTATAAAAAAACCCGATTTTTGCGATTTGGTGACAAATATATTGGAAATTTCAACTAAATTTTCCGGAAAAGCTAGGCATTTTCTCACAAAAAGAAAAGAACTTTGGTGAGGAAAGTGACCTCCAACTATCCATTAAACACCTTTTTATAATCACCTTTTTAACCGACTTCCCAAAGGAGGAGGTTTACAATTCGTCCGGATGTTTGTTTTTTTTTTATGTATGTGCCCCGATAGCGCCTAAACGGGTGGACCGATTTGGAAAATTATTTTTTTGTTTGAAAGGGTTTACCTTCCCATTGGTCCCATTGATACCAGGTTAGGATCTGATGATGGGATCCTGGAGAAATCGAGGGAACTCTTCCAATATTATAGGCAGACCTATAGTGATTTTTGTGTTTTTCATAATAACTCGTGCCAATGCACATGGTAAGCATAACATTGTGATGCGGAACTGCTGATGAAGACCACATATGGCCACCAGATCTGCTCAATACTAGGTACAAATACAATGCGTGGCTGACGGGCAGGCAACGCATAGCCTAAACCGGTGGACCTAGAGCCATGAAACTTTGTACAGGGGTTCCTTAGTAGCGTGGTTCCTTAGCACTGATGTGGTATTTGACAAAATTAATTCCCCAAGGGGGGGATAAGGGGTTACAGTTTGTATTAAACTCAATCTAATCAAATAGTGTTTGTGGAAGTCGGTTTTTTCTAAAGTTTACTTTTTGTTTTAATTATTAAAATCAAATTAGGGATAAACGATACAAAAGCCATCCCCCATGTCATGCCTACGACATCTGTTGGCAGCTTTCAAAACTATTTTTAGCTGTCAGAAAATCGCCTATTACAGGCATTTGTAGCGCCAATTCCAAATTCACTTAATGCCAACTAGATCGAACCGCGAATTCGACAGCGTTCGTTCAGTGTGAACGCATGTTCTTACAACCGGTTTACTATGCCGCTGGACAATGCTATTGCTGGATCCCGGTGAATGGTAATATGGCCTCAGATTGAGCTTTGCAGCTAGTTTTTTTTGCGAAGCCTTTGCCGCCGCACGCGACGACATCAACGCCATTCACTCTACGATTCTAAAAAGTTTCTAGCTCGCGCGCGTTTTGTTCAAAAACTTACTAGAGAAGTATAAGTTTCGGGGTTTTTAAAAACATTTTCTACGTAATCATTAGTGTTAACTTCTATAAGTTGTAAGTTCTAGAGGTGAGTTGTTTAAGTAAAATAAAAAATAAGTTAGTAGTGAAATAATTTTCGCGGCGGGGTTCCAGGAATATTGTTGGGCTTCAATTTTACTAACTTTAGTAATTAAATTATATTTTTAGACTGGATTTCCTAGATGCCGCTGAAAAAGCCATTTAAGATACAGACAGATCCTTGGATCATTGGATTTGATTTTGTTTGTTAGTTTCATTCATTGTTTTTTTTGGATACCTATATGTATATTATTATGCTGTAATTTTTTTGTATTTCAATAGTAATCCCAAAATCAAGTTCAAGTTTAAGTTAAAAAAAAAATATTGACCATACAATCATACAGATTGCTTAGTCAACGTCAATATAATATTAATATGTTTTGTATATTATATACCGCCCGTTCGGAAGAATCAAACTCAAAACCTAGGGTACTTCCCGTTGACCTAGAACCATGAAATTTGGCGTTAAAATTTGAAGAAAGGTCATAAAGCACAAAATATAAAGGGAAAAATCTGAAAACTGTAAAATGTGTTTTTGCAAAAATATGTAATTTGGTTTACATTCATTTTTACAAAACAAATAATACCGTTACGAGGTAACGATTTACAAGTATGATAGGAACCCTTGGTGCTTGAGTCCTACTCGCACTTAGCAGATTATTTTTCCTGTATAGTCAGGTAGTTAAATACAACCTTCAATCGGGACCAGACTCTTTTTTTTTCTTTTTTTATGTGCGCATTAAGACGATACTGCGCGCTAACTGCGGCTCCAAGAGATTTTATGAGACTAAGGGCGACTTGATCCAGGCCTCTTAAAACATACAGTTTAAACACAACTTAATTAACTACCTACGTCAAGTTACGTAGTCAAGTCACGGCAAGGTTAATGTCTTTCAGTCAGGTTAATCATTTTGTATTTAATGGTGATCAAATTGTACTTAGATACTGGAAAAGGCTGGTGTAAGTAGGCCTGAGTGCGGGCTATGTGGAACAAAGAAATAATTTCGTATTCCACCGGCACTTCTCCGATTCGCCTTATAGATAAAAGACATGACATGCGCTAAATCATTGTACATAGAACCACGTTTAAAATGGTATAGCAGTTGTGTAGAAAATACCTGCGCAAGAACTGAACTGAAGTGACTGATAATTGTGGGCACACCAATGCCTCTGCCATTCACCTTGAGAAATGGCTTTATTGTGTGATTTTGTGTGATTTAACTGTGTTTATGTAGTGTGTTTCGGTAATTTTAACTGGTTCGCCGACAAATCTTCCATAACAATAGTTCGGCATTATTCGGTCGTTCGAGCGGTGTGCTTCTGAGAGCGAAGGGCTATCGTACAATATTTAACGATCTTTTGGTTGATGGGTGACGTTTACAAGGGGGTGCCAGCTCTACGAATCTTATTGCAACGAACCTGTCATCAACACAGACTCATTCCTCAGGTCATCAAGCGTTAGTTCTGCCAAAATATTTTTGGAAATCTGTTGACATTATTTATGCTAGATGTAAGATGACTGACAAACTAAGAGTGAAACAAAGGTGTAACAATAATGATAAATACGGGTTCCGATCACAACTGGAGAGCGTTACACGTGTCATTAGGTTTCCACATGAAAAAACTTAAGTACCTATTTTGTCATCGATGTAAACCAAATTGTTTTTTTTTAGAAAGACAGAAATTTGCAGTTTTCAGATTTTTCCCTTTACTTGTGCTATGAGACGTTGCTTGCCAAATTTCACGATTGTTGGCCAAGGGGAAGTACCTTGTAGGTTCTGGGTCCATTGCGATTACTATGAAAATCCAACAATTTTACAGCGTAAACGGTCGTAGCGTTCGATTGGGTTGACCTAGAAGGTGATATAAATTTCAACTTGATATAATATACTTCAACTCGATAGATATATTATACGACACGCAATCTTGGTATAAAAGGTCTTGACACACAGACGGACGGACGGACGGAGTGATCTTACAAGGGTTCCTTTTTTTCCTAAAGGATGGAACCCTAAAAAACTATTTCTACTTCGAGTTAGGGCTCGTTTAGTGCCGTGAGATTGACCCAGGCATGACCCTGCTTGCGTGATGAACGGCGGGCCAATCTTGCTTGCGTCATGCAATCCGCACGACACGGCTCCGGCACATCTGGTAAAATGCCCACTGAAACAACAATGGTGCAGGGCGTCAAGTCTGCTAAACACATTATGAATTATTGATCATTGAAAGACCCGTTTTTGACATAATTGGTAGTCTGCTGTCCGTTGTTATGTACTGACGTGTTATGCTGAAAGTGCTATGTCAATACAGATGCAGCACAGATGTTGTACGGCTTTTACCAGATTTGACACCCAGGCTTGCTTCGTGTGAGTGACATGCTAGAAATTCTTGTATTTGACAGCAGCCCCGCTACGGCCGCTACTGTCCGCTGCGGACCCGCCGCGCCGGTGTGGGCTGCTGAAGCTTTAGTTAGAGCCTAAAACAACAAATCGTAGCACAATATTGACCACCGACATACGCCGGACAGCAATTTATGTCCGGATCCTATCTCAATAAACGGCCAAGTGCGAATAGGACTCGCGCACAAAGGGTTCCGACCGAACACATTTGTATATTCTACCTCGACGTAACTGCTGTCACCATTTATGTAGTTTGTTTACTACATACAAAAAAGTACACTTATATCACCCATAACAAACTAAATTACATGTTTTCACAGACAGACAGAAATTTTCAGTTTTAAAATTTTATATTGTGCTGTGCTTACTTGTGCTATCCTTGCTTTGAGCCACATTTCACGATTCTAGGTCAACAGGAAGTACCCTATAACAACAGGCAACAGGTATTGAGTACCCTGCCATTACTATAAAAATCCAGAACAAATTTCACAGCATAAATGGTCGTATCGTATGATGCGTTGACCTAGAAGTTTGTTTTTTTCACAGCTCTAAGGGCCCACATGCAGACTATATTATGATTGGTTCCATTTCTTACTTCCTTGATTGGATCGGAAACCCTAAAAATGTATGGTTTTTTCCACACGGGGCATCACACAGCGTCCACACTGCATCTAGGAAGATCATAGATTCATCGTTAAAACACGACAAAAACTATAACAAGTTTTTAAACAATTTTGCTCTAGGGAAGCGAGACCGACATCGAAATAGAAAATTTGCACCTCTACTCTAGTATACATATTAATGTCTACCTAACTTGCGACTGACATACAACAAATCGGGTGAGATAGGATAGGGTAGAGTATCGACTTAGCCCTTTTCCATACCAGAATATTTATTACAAAAGTTATTTTAACCGCCGCCGCGCCGCCGCGTCTTATAAAAGATGCTGTCGCAAGATGGAGAACGGCTGAGGTAGTGTTGTAATGTATTACGATGCAATCTTGTGTTAGTTAGTTAGTCACCAGTCATAAACTTGATGTGAATGCAACGTTAATAGTCCTAGGCCCGTATGAACAAACCGCACTAAGTTCTAGCGCGCTAATCAAGATAATGGCGAAACAGCGGCTGTGGCTCTGCCTACCATGCGAGAGGTCCCGGGATTGTTTCCCGGCTGGGATAAAGAAAATACAAAAAATAATCCCCAGGTCTTGGGTGTTTACATGTAGTTTTGTTTGTGATGTCGCTGTTTTTTGGTTCCCACGACACAGTGTATCCTATTTTGTGGGGCCAGAAGCAATGTATTTGATATTTTATGTATATTATTTTTTTGTTTTGTTTATTGTGACATAGATGAGACCACTGACACAACCCTGAGAGCTGAGAGGAGTTTATAAATACGAGCCTTAGATCTGGCTGCACAATCGACTAATCAAAATTCACGAACACTCAAAGTCATGCTGTCATTGTCTCTCGCGGGGGATAGGAGATGAAAGCACGAGAAAGAAATTTAAGCGCCGCTTTATTCTAACAGCGGTTTGCGCATTCAGTCACTGTTTAGTGTGAAGCAACATAACCAAACCTATCATTATAGTTGGAACGCGTTAGCTTGGCAATATAGAGCGACTACCTGTACTCATATTTTGGATAGCGTTGTATCGCTTTTCTTATTAAACGTATACGATATTATTATCGCTAGAGTATCGGAGTACAACTTGTACTCCGATACTCTAGTGATAATAATGTTGCATACGTTTATTAGAAGAAAAAAACACTGTGCTCATTTTGGATAGCGATACATTGCTGTCCAAAATGAGTACAGTGGTAGTAAAGGTTAAAGCTCTCTATTGCCAAGCTAACGCGTTACTACTATAGGAGTATGCTATGAATATCTTGCTCGATCTCTCAATAATGAGACAGGAAGCCATTATAAAGCCTACGTAGGCTACGTAGCCAGCGTAAAAGCTTAGATAGGTATCCTTCCTACCCTAACATACCTACCTATTAGAATAAATACATATAAAAATTGTACCTTTAGCATGCGGAATCGGCAAATTGACACCTTTGTTTACAATCTTTTAAAGTATGTTAATTATCAATTTATTTACGGAAAAGGAACTATAGAATAATATTAATGTTTTAAATACCTACTCGTCTTGCCTGACTACATCTACAACGCACGTCATTGTATTCCAATTATTTATTTAGAAATACTAACAAAATACAAGGTTTCTCACTAACAAAATAGACATAACATACAACATGTATAGTGGAACACGTAAGATTGAAAAAAATATATACCTTTTTAGCGCTTCCTAACTTAACATATACTTTATTGCACAAAAACAGAATACAGACACTTAATAGGAAAAAACAAAGTTCCTAGTTTGGCTCTCGCATGTGTAGGTATGTCTGTATCTCAATTCTGTACAGGGTAATTTTGAAGACAATCTTTAGCCGCTATTACTGTAAAATCGATGTCATATAAATAATATACATCCAAAGAATTCGTGTTATTCCTTATCGTCTTAAGTCCTACCTCAGAGACCTTTTTCTGGTTTATTTTTATTTCGTTTAAATGCTTCGCAGTTGTCATTAAAAAACCTTAGTATATTGCGATGAGACTGAATTGTCCATTGCTATGTCCTTTATGAAGGACGGTGGTAGGTAGAAGGTTTAATTAAAAATATTGTTTGGCCGCTCAAAAAGATTTTTCCTCGAAATAATATGTTTAAAATGATAAATCCCACCTGCACAACACTTTGTTACTGTCCATAAAGTGTTTTAAAATACTCTGTGTAAAGTATGTATAAACTGAAGTACCTATACACCTAACATTTTATAGCTATACGAGTATCTAAAGCTTACGGTCCCGACTTCCTTATTGTGCTACCTTTTGGGAAATTGAATCTCTGAGCCAGTATAAGATACAATGTGATCAAGGATACCCACCCGTCTCTTTTCGGCATGTTTGCCTCAAAATGATACGCCAGATAATATAGGGTGACCCAATTGATTTTTTTCCGTGTAAGTGGTAACTCAATAATATATTTTAACCTACCTACCTATGATATTTTTAACGAATGTTTCGATAATAAAAAAATACCGAATCACATAACAAAGGTACCGTTGAGGCCATTCTCATAGGAAATTTTGAGAATTCGGGTTATTGCAAATAATACAGAATTACAGAAACAGTTCGCGAGTTCAAGGATCCAACGCATCGACGATGAGACACAGCCTGGCTGCCGATAACTTTGGGAAAATGCCATGAAAAGAGAAAAAAAAAACATGAGAAGAGCAATACAATGGCCTGGCGTTAGACCCAAGACAGCCATTTGCTGCCGATGTCTTGTTCTGGTTCTGATACTTAATAGAAACATGTGCTCTTTAGAATGCAATTTAAATAAACTCGCTCAAAAAATACGTGTTATAATTATAATAAAAAGTGCATTCATATTGATACACCCCGCATCCTTAAGTTTAGAAGTTACCTAGTTAGGGTACTCACTCTTATTACGTCAGATTATTTTGTGGTCCGCCGCCGCCGCCGCCGTGACAATGTTGTTCGAATTTCAAAATGTTGTTGTTTACAAATGTTGTTCTAAAAATATCCCAACTGGATCAAAGAATGCATCCATATTTTAGTGTGTATCTTGGAATCAAAGCTTAACTCAGTATATTTAATTACGAGAATGTCGTAAATGAAATATCTCATGTTGAGATATTTTATTTACGTTAAGCTGCTGTTAACAGAAATCCTGTCATTGATACTACGGAATGCACATCAAATTGGCGTTTTTTGATAATGCTGTTATAATTATTACCACCTAAGCACCGTCTTAGATATTAATTATATTAATTCAATTGTTTAACAAAAATATTTTCTTTTGCAGACGAAATGTGGCGACCTAGTATACTTATACTAGCATTAGTGCTGTCCAGTGTATATTCAGTAAGTAAATTATTATACTTAGGGCCTTTTTCAAAAAGTCTCAATAAGTTCTATTGAACAGATCAATGATATATGCCTGGTTTCCTGGTCGCTGATTAAGTTAACAGGTTGGTTAAATCAGCTTCAGCCAATCACGAACCGCTATTATTCAAAATTATGGAACTTGACGGCCGAAACTGATTTAACCAACCTGTTAACTTTAATCAGCGCCCAGGAAACTGGGTGATACTATTTTAAAATGTTAGGAGAATCTGTCACAGACGTCATGTACAGATATAAGTTATTTATTATTTCTAAAAACTTTCTATCCTTTTCAAACTGCCGTGCACTTATTCACTCGTTTGTTTTGGGCCCGGGTGATCAAAAATTCATAAGGCCTGGCCGGTCAAGATAAAATGATTTCAAGAGAAATGGCTTTTAGTTGGGTAATGGCTTTGGCAGCGTGCCAAATTCCTCTAAACATTCTTCTCAACAAACAGGGGCGCGTTAGGTGTTGAATCGACTATTGAATCTAAACCTACATTTTATACAGAAATTACACATTTCCAAAGTTGAGGGAAAGTCGCGTCGTCGTTTGGGTAAACCTTTGTAACATAGCTTAATCATTGAACCGGATTTGTAAGTCCATCCGTTGTCGCATTGCGTCTGATAGGCTCATACATAATAGTTCATCCACCTGAGTTTCGGCGAAAGGCTAGCCCCCCCCCGTCACTAAAAAAGGAAAAAAACTATTTGGCATTTTTTTTCATTACCACAAACTTATGAATGCACCTGATTACGTAAACGGAGCATTAAAGTAGAGGCAGCAATAACTTTGTATTTTTTGCTTTAAAACTGTACACCGCTCTACGAGGTGCAAAATACAAAACTGAAAGTTCAAGAACTTTCTACTTCTTTGTCACGTAGGATTTAGACCCGGAGTAACGAAAGTTTACGATCTTTCGTTATGTACTTTATTTCTGTTTACTTTTACGGCACATTTTACAACAACGTCAGGGGTGAGCAGAATCGTAATGAGCCGTAAAAAAACATATCAAGAAGCTAAGAGTAGGGTTTAGTTTTAGAAATAACACTTTTAACAGTGTAAAGAGAAATAATTTAGTCTGAAGAGATTGTAACAGACATCGTACTGACCAAGTTTCACTCAAAACGACTGATCAGCCTGTCCTGTCCAAACTAAACAGATGTAAAAATAAAGTTGTGCTGATGACAGGCTCACGTCGGTTTCTAATTGTGAAAGTTGTTCAGAACAATATGTGTGCCTAAAAATTCTCTAGAATATTATGAATACACTTTTCTGTTACATCCTGCATACAGACACATACATTGCTTCCGGCCCCACAATACCATACCCCGAGTCGAGGGAATCAGAAACGGCAACATCACAAACATGTTAAACATCAAAGACCTGGGTTTTGTTGATTTTCTCCCCGGCCGGAATTCGAACCCAGGACCTCTTGTTTGCGTTCACAGCCTGAGGTTAACACAACACCACATAGGTCATCAAAACAACAAGCATAACAATCATTCCTATGGTCATCTAACGGAGGACATTATCAACATTTATAACATACATTTAAAGGTACATTTAGGTACATTTATACTTATTTTCCTGCTTCCTGTATTATATGGCTCTTTGTCTGATATGTTCATTTTATGCCACTAGAACGTGAGTTCCTCAAACTCAAAACTCGATTAATCTTTTACAACTCCATATAAAAGGGTTTGGGTAACTTGGAGACGTTTTGACGTTTCCTTGAGTTTTGTCTTTGAGTTTTGACGGCTATTCGTAAAAGTTGTAATTTTTTAAACAGAAATTAAAATTAAGTTAATCTTATTACGGAGTACATATGGTAACTAATTTCGGGGCTGCGATATCACACTTTATATATTTTATAGTACAAAAAGTGTACATTGAAGCTCTATCTCAGCCTCGGATTGACTTATAGCAATGCATACAATCTAATGATAACAGTATCGGTGTCCGCGAATAAAAATTGAAACCAATTGTCCATGGCAAAGTTACCCAAACCCCATTGTATGGCGTTGTACTCGAGTCAATCGTTATCTCAGGTTCAAGCTAGCGGCACTTAGTCTAATAAAGCCTATTACCAGTCACAATCAAGATTGCAGTTCATTAGTATTCGAAGAACATAAGAGTAAAGGCTTCAGTCACGTACGAAATGACGTTCGTAAAACGTTTTATGAACGGCAATCTCATAGGATTATCATTGGTTTCTTATGCTAAGGATATGCCTTTCAAATATATTTAATGCAACTCAGGGTAAACCCCTCAGTAATTCGTTCGGTCATTAACACATCACGCTCATTATAGTAATTGATTCGCGTATTACAGTAATTCTTTAACCCAATTCATTAATTTATTTTTAAATGTCGTTTAGTTTGGAATTTTTATCAACGACCTTTTTACATTCATGGTTGAGTTACATTTTAACCAGGGAGCACTTATCCAGTGGAGAGCGCATAGAAAAATTTTCCTTTGATTGAAACACAACTCACCAATTTACGGGCGGCGGGGGACGAGGTAAGAGAGCTCTGATTGGTCAGCCGCTGCGAAACTGTCTGGCTGGCGGTCCGTCATCGTACATAGGTTGCGTATGCGAACGTTTGTTGAATACAAAAAACGTTTGGCGAGCCGCGTTCCCCCGCAGGCGCAGTCAATTGGATATATAGTCTCTGATTTTAACAGTTGTTTTTGGTATCGATGTAGCTAAACATGAAGAAGGTTCAAAACCCGTAAAAACACGCTTAGGATAGGCTATTTGGTTTTGCTTTTGGACATTCCATCTTATGACTCAGTAACCTGATTTACCAACTGGTTTTAGTTCCTTTGAATAGTTCCGCGTTGTTCGAGCCTAAAAGTAAAGTTAGAATAAATTATGTAAGTATATAGGTACCTTCTAAAAGAAGGTGTTTTTTTCATTTTCACTCAGTGATGGGTATATATACTGTCAGAGGCTATTTAGGGCAGGCTGAAAACTTTTTACAGGTTGGCTCCTAGCCAAGCACTCTATCAACGCCTCTGAGCCGGCCAGGGAGTATTAGATATTGCTTGGTTCCAAATAGGGGCCTCCCTCTCAGTGGATATATAGTAGTCAAGGTAAGGTGAAGAATTCATCGTAGGCTTTATGCAGTGTCAAGTATCATTTACATATGAATTGCCAAACCACTGACTAGTGATATAACAAGAATGTGATGTATTTTTTTGGTTGAAACAAGTTATTCATAAAAATACAAAATAAGTCACTGAACACAGTTTTCTCTGATAAGTAACTACAACTATGTCTACTGGTATAATAAGTACGAGTAATAACCATGCTTGTATTCAACCTTCATCATCATTCATTATACAAGTACTGACACATAGAACGTATTTCCCACTTAGATCAAATTACAATTTATGTCGTTGACAAAATAAGATGAAAATGGAACATTTAAGTATGTACAATTTGTTTTTGTAGGCGCTAATGATGCCACAGCCCACAGTATTGGGTTTCTCGTTTATTCTTGTTAAAGCCAAGAGATTGTCAGAATTGTCAGTTTTAGAAAATTTCTAAGGGATAGGGAATAAATCTAACAATTTTTAAGGGACTCGGATGTTATTAATATTTTCAAATTGATAAAGATGCGATGGTTCATCTCTCAGGTTCATTTATACTCTAAGCATTCCCGAGAAATAAGGTCTTGACAGACGCACGGACGCACGAGAAGTGATCATAGGAACCCTAAAAATGGTCTAACCAAACTAGCGTTTGCTGGAAGAAATCTCTTGTTAGAGATAAGCTCGTCTTCGTACATTGTCTTTCAACCATATTTTTTCTGTATGTCTGTTTTGTACAGTACAATAAAGAAATTACGCAATTACGAACTATTTAAATATACATAATATATAATATCTCATAAATATTTAGATAAGCGTGTTCGAAACCCTTGGTGCATGACTTTGCAGTTATAACTTGACGCCTCTGTAGAATAACTCACATTTGTTCACCGATTAAAAGTATGTTCATGGCGTGCAGTTGTTGAAAGTGACTGTGTACCTAACCTAGTATACGGGGGATACGAACAATGAGTCATGCGGTTATGCATGTTCTGGCCGCTGAGAGAATGCGATCCTGACACATATATAATGTCCCTATCTGTCCCGCGCTACTTTTCACTCTATCTCACTCTGGCCAGAAATAATACTTATAGAATAGGTACATACGTGACGTCAATACAATATTATGAATGAAACACAAATAGTTTTGGTGATAGGCTCTACGGTTCGTTACATTTTCATTCGACAAACTAGTAGGTAAGTAGGAAAATAAACTAATTCGCATGATCTGAGCATCGTCGGAGGGTCAAAAATAACTAACTGTTTGAGCCTGTGTGTAAATATTATGATATGTGAACAGAACATAGTGAAAATCTTTCACTTTAAAACGGATTTTATAAAAGCAAAAGATCTGACCTTCCCCAAAACAAATCCTATCAAGCATAATTAATAACACACTAGAAAAAAACAATTGCCACATAATTATACCCAAGGCTGTTATCCTTGAGTTGGTTTGCGCAACTTCCCTTTGTACTTCCCTTACACAAGACGTTATTACAACATAAACACACATCCAGATAGAACGTAAATAAATGTTTGAGCATCAAACAAATGGTTTTGGGATCGGGGATTAATTTTGGACGGAAAACAATACCTACTAGTGTGTAAATTTAAGGTAGAGTCTGGTTAACAAAATAGAGACAGGAAGAAAAAGAGAACACAAGCCATTAAGATACAAAGGAACTTGGCGCGGTACGTCTCTATTCCAACCACCAAGTTGCAAATAATTAAGCACCCCGTCAATTTGTCAAACTAATGTTAACAGAACAATGAAGTCGGTTAAAAAGAGCCACGAGTTTTCCCTCACAGGGAGAAAGACGCACAGTATACGCAAACATTAGCTAGTCACTGAGTTACCTACTGATTTGGTGATAGAGGGCCATCGCCCGCAGAAATGTGTGATGCATGCTTTGTTTAATGTTGACGGAAGTAAAAAAAAACACGACGAGAATAGTAACGGGTTCTACCTAGATTGGTGACTTCTGGAATAATTTCAAACTCAACAAGAATAGCACTTAGTTGGTTCATTGTTCAAGGTCAATGGTCAATTATGACACGATTTATTCAACAAAGGGCCATCATATTCAAATGTCTTCGGAGATTAGCAGTTTTCTCTCAAGCCTCTGACATTTAGTTTTCTTCGCCATTATTCCACAGCAATTATAAAGAGATTAGGCGAATGTTTTTGCACAAAATATGAGTTGCGTAGGTTTTATAGATAACGGCTTCGCAACGCTTTTTTAGAATTCTCACAAGTGTCCGTTATTTTAGAAGAAATTTTAAGGCTTATTATAAGGCTGGTCCAGCGGGGTCCAACATTGTGAAGGACTCACAGAAATAGCATTACAAGAGGTCGATGCAAATATCACCCGTTGGCTTCCGACTTCTTGCCACAATGTGCCAAACGCGGGGGCGTTTGGCTCATTGTGGCAAGAAGTCGGATCAAGATTTCAGGTCGGAATATGTATACTTAACTTACTCGGTGCCGGTGGCCGGCCAAAACTCTTGCTTATTTATTCTGTGGTCCTTCTTGCGCACCTGTAGAATGTCTTCCGTCGTACAGACGGTCATACTTTCAGTCTGACAGCTGTGTTATACTGCGTCCAGATTTTGGGCGTCGTAAACCTAGCTGTTTCTGGTTCCTACAACCTTATCCTCTTTTAAGGCTTTGGCAAAACAAGCCAGTCAATGTTTTCTGCGGTGTGCAGAAGCGTTTTGTATATGGGACAAGAAACAATGGACGTGCCTGTAATAATTTATTATTTTTATTTCCAGGCCCCCCAGGAGTTGATTTCCTTCAAAGATGGCAAGATCGGTGTCAATTTCGGTGGCTACCATGCTGGTGTGGGTATCGGAGGTATTTTAGGTAATTATTTTTCAGTCGTTTTGATTTAGGTATTTATTATCTATGTAATAATCACAAAAATACTACGGCGCGGGATTTATCGCGAGAATGTGACGGAGCTATGCGCTTTGTAGCTCTGTCTCTTACCTTCCCGAGAGTAAACCCCAGTTGCACTCAGCACACTACAGGTGCAGGTCGCGCCAAGTTTTTGGTACCTAAGGCCGAGTGGAGGGGTAGCGGCGCGGCGCATGGGTACAACAGAGAGAGAAGGAAATGAGCAGAGCATAAGTAAAACAGCAAACATACATGCCAATAGACAAAAGTATACCATACTTTAATAAATATAATAAGCTGCTGATTAGCTGATTAAAAACTATACAGGGTGACATTTAATTAGCTGACCATATTTTGGCGAATGATATTACCCATCATTATTAACAACTATGGCCAAGAAACGTATAGTCGCCAATGAAAAAAACTTTTCGTCCCTCAGTACATTGCCCCGATCAGCTGGTTTCAAGTTACTATGGGGGACCCAAATTTTTTTTCGGTTGCGACCATATGTTCCATGGGGAAAGTTCTTCATAATGATGGGTACTTCATTCCCCAAAATATGGTCAGCTAATTAAATGTCACCCTGTATAATTAGCCCCCAATCCCCCAAACAACCAAAAATTGTTATTATAAGTTTAGCTCGTCTGTCGTCGGTCTGTTGTTCTGTCATTCTGTTTGTATTCTGTCTGTGGCACTCTATTTAAACGGGTAGACGGATTTTGACGCGGTTTTCTGTTAAAGGTAGTTGACTTTCCTTGCGATGGTTCTAAGATATGTTTCGTTTGCCAGGTGGCAGCGGGGGCGCCGGCGGCGGTCTGTTCGCGGAGGCCGGCACGCCGCACGGGCAGGCGGCGCGCGCGGGCCTGGGAGGAGCTGTCGACGGTTCCGGACAGAATAGCGGTAAGGGTGGGATTCTGCAAGCGAATCGCATGTCAATAGCTATAGCAAGAGCGCGAAATACCGGTTTGTTTGTAGCCGGCGCGACACGTCTCGACGCGGGCGCCCGCGGACAAGCCAAAATTAATTTTGACTGAATTTTGAGTCCTCGCCATAGCCCCTGTCATAAGATTTGCTCGCAGGATAACGGCCGTCATACCGATGTCGATTTGTCCGTAAGGTAATATGTAGCCCATTTTAATGTCCCCACTGAGAGGCACGGGCCTTTATTCGGAGACGAGTAAGATTGAGCTAATACTCCACCACGCTGGCCCTGTGTGTTGATTGTGTCGGGCTAGTGGCCAACCCGACTTTCGGAAGTTATCAAACTGCCCATTAGAGCCTCTGACACAGCTTTATGTTATGACTAGAGCTCGTCTAAGCTGAAATGACGCGCCCCACTCCTTGGTTTTGTATTTAATTGTAATACAAAACCAAAGAGTGGGGCGCGTCATTTCAGCTTAGACGAGCTCTACTACTTTTTGGTGTCGCAGGATTTGTTGATGTGAATGACAACGAAAACGAGACGTAGATCATAATCATAATCATAATCATAATAAACGTTTATTGCCAAGAAAATATAGGATAGTACTAATATTGAATAATTTTGCTGGGGCAATAGGAAATGGCTCAGCCCTTGCTGACACAGAGCCGGGACTCTGTGTAGCGCTGATTTTCAGCCTCTCCCTCTTCCCTTAGATTTGGAGCGGGGTAAAATGTCATAAAGGGTCACCAGGAGAAGTTAAACTTATGCAAGACAGTGTTAAAAAATTAGATCAGCAGAATTTTGAATTAGATGACAGCAGAATTTTGAAATCTCTGTTCTATTTTGTAGCGACAGCAAACTCAGCAGAAAATTTAAATGAAACAGAATTAATAATTTTAAAGTGTTGTGTAACTCCATAAGCCTTAGATAAATGGTTTGTCCGACAGTTTCAGATGAAAATTCATCCGATGGATAATTGATTTACTTTTAAGGTACGATGGTGCGGAACCCTCCGTTTGAGAGTCCGACTCGTAGGCTGAATTTTCGAACTTTGGAAAAAAAATGGCTTATTTCTTTTACTTCAGTTGATGTTAGGATGACTTACTGCCAAGATTCTACTATGGATATTACATTAATTTGTAAAGTGCGTGTTTTTTGCTGATATTTATTATAATTCATTCATTCGTTCATCAATCATCTTTGTTGCAGTCAGTGCATTGTGCTAAATCATTCAAAACGACAAATTTTCCGACACCTATACCACCCCAGTACCGATAGTAGCCGGAAGCGCCCGAAACAATATAGCCACATAGAAACGGATATCCTTCCAATAAGTACTCGTCTCGGCCGGAAGTTATTTTGGACTCAATTTGGACCCCCCCGTTCGGTACTACGGTAAGGTGGTAAACTCAAATATTGGACCCCACCATATAAGTTGATGCAGGATCCACTAATATTAATTCGAATAATTTAAGCCGACTTCGAAACGGAAGGGATTCTCTATTGCCTTTTTAATATTAGGTACCTCGAAACTGATTTATGAACCGATATGAAAAAAACTTTTGTCATTCGAGTTGGGTACTTGGTCGGAACTGTGTTTGAATAAAAATCCTAAAAAGTAAATCATTCATGTTAACGAAATTGCGTATGATGCTTTCCGTAGTGATTACTGATTACGGTCATTGTCATTGGGTAAATTGTGGTTTAGGTTTCATGCTAAAAGTTGCTCAGAATGCTGTCCCTAACAAAGTAGTTACTCATTTTGCGTTCATTCATTCACACGTTGTTTATATTATTCGTTATTCGTAATTTCTTTTGATAAGTATAAAACGATGGAAAAAAAAAACTAAACATCCGAGTAACTTGTCGCTCAGTCAGTAATTTAGTCGATCGCTTAGTATTTCGGTTAGGTTAGGTTAGACTTTTTTTGTCGCTCGTTTAAAAACTACTCTTTTCATTATTGTACTCTCGTAACAAAATATGGGTACATATAAGTTATGATATGATAGAAAATACATAAAAAAACATTCGTTTATGTCATGTAATTATAAGTGAACTTAATTATCAGTAGACTTTCAGAGGGGAAGAGGAAATGGGGTATGAATTAAGGCTTTTATTTTTAAGTTTTTGAATTAGTGAATCGTATCACAAAGATATAAATAAACGCAGGAAGCACATTTGTATGAAACGCAAAGTGCATAAGGTCATTAATAATGAAATAATGACGTTTTAATTAGGAATGTTACAAGCTGACTCATTCAATGTAATTGCCTGATGTCATCATAGATTATGCTAGAAACAACAATTTCATATCTACTAGATTTTCCATTGGCGACACAATAACAACAAAGTAGCGTCAAGCATTTTCCGAACGTTTGTATCAGTATATGTATTATGTGCCATACATTTGTTCCCTGTAGACGCCCGTTTTCTGGAAGAGCGATCAAATGTAACAGACTGTTAATCTCGTCGCAATCACTCAGTCAATTACGTGCCTCTATTTTTAATAAATAAATCGCATGTTACATTTGACTACTCTCTCAGAATCTGGGGGTTAGCCAGCTAATCACAACTATATTTTGCGTGAGAGGGCTAGCCCATCATATAATCTATGGAGATATGAAGGATTTAGAACCTTAGAACTTTCGTGTAATCTATCTGTTAACTTATGTATTATCTACCCGATTCAATGAAGAAACTAATCTATAATGGCGTCCAACATCATGCTTTCACACTTGCATACTATCGCCGTCTTACTCACACACGGCCGTAGTGCTTGCAAAACAAGCAATCAGTCTGGATTTGCTCTCCCGCTGCAGCTCTTTCGCTTGACGCGCTCGAATTCTCGTTATATTTTTGTTAGTACTGTACTGTTACGTACTTGTGTGTTGAATCGTCATTTTTCTGTCGATTTAACACTATTTAGATGGATCGACAGAAAAATTAGAAAATGTTCTGTTTTTTAAGTTTGAACCTATCAGCTGTGACTGCAAGTACAAGACGCCATTTGAGATCAGGTTTCTTCATTGAGAGCGAGTTTTACCAACGAACAGTAACTTTTTATTCGAGAGTATCTTCTACTTTTTCATAGAATGATCTCATTTTGAACTGTCATTGTCATACAAATTATCCCCGGGTTAGTTATTTTCGCGTAACTTTTTGCTATCGGGTAATATCTTATTTATGAAAGGTCATCGCCGATGATCATTGTATCTCTCAATTTTACTCGTATCCGGGTAAAGACTTCACTTTACAACACCAAACACAAACACATGCATAATTGGGTTTTCTAAGACAATATCTATGAGTTTGTAAATTAGAACTTTGTTAGTTTTGCTGTGTGTAATTTCGTTATGTAAACCATCACACAACAAAAAATACATAGCATTCGTAAAGTGTAAATACCGATAGAGTTGTCCAAATATTAAAATCGACTTTTGCAATCAAAAACGTTTCAGCTTTGTTTAATACACATTGCATGCCAAAGCTAAAACAAATGTGTTTGCTTGCGCTCTTAACAAAACCTACCGAACAAAACAAAGCTACCAAAACATATCACAACAATTTAATTTTGACGCACCGTTTTACAAATAATTCCCATACAATCTGAACAACAATATGTTTACTATTTATTCAATTGTTCGACTGAAAAATAAACAGTAGTAAAAGTGTACACGAATTTCCGATGTTTTGATGATATTTCTTCGATTGATGTAATTTTATTTAAAAACCTTTTTAAAAGTTAGAAACCAGGTATCTTCACATATTTAATCGTTTCAAAATATTATATCTCCAAAGACACGGGCGATGGCCTCACATCGTATCTCGCAAATTAAAGAAATGAAATATCTGCGAGCGCAACTGTGACTCTACAACCCCGTATGGAAAAAAGCGTGACGCTACATTATGTTATGTTATTTTGTTCCTAAAAAAGCGGGATAATTTTAATTGCACACAAATAAATTATCACCCATCAAGTTATTTACAACAATTACTTAAATATTTTTTACATCAACATAATAATAGGCTTGTGGCCTGTCAAGTCAAAATAGATACTTTTTATGAACTGTCAAAACGGAAATTTTGTTCCTGAGTTCTATAAAATAGTAACAGAATGACGTCATGTCAAAGTGCCATCAAATGCTGTCTTTTTTTGCACAAAATTGACTTTATAAAATATATCTGAGACAGAGAGACATTACCTCACTCTTTAAATCTCAGGTAGTTTGTATGTATTTATTAGTGTATGTATGTGTATGTAAAAATTTCTTTATATATTATATTAGTTTATTAATAGTATTATATCTTTAATATTTTGGTAGTTAATTTTAGGATGTATTTGGATGTAAGTATATTCTAGCTTTGTACTCGTAGGTATATTGTTGTACACAAAGGTCTACCCTTGCTGATATATCAAACTCTCTCATCGGAACTTGGTTTGCTGGAAGAGATCTCTTTTTAGAGATAAGCTCGCCTTTGTACACTGTTTTTATTTACTTTTTGTCATTGCAATTAATTGTGTGCAATAAAGAAATTATGAAATTATGAAATCTGCTGGAAATATACAATTCTTTGCAAATAAACCATTTTTTGAACAAAAGTAGTGCTAAACATAATTCGAAAATATGCATCAAATCAATAGTATTTTTTTCGTCTTGTGCTTGACAGAAATATGCTTTTCATATCAAATATACTGATTGCACAGCAAATTTACTGATTGCACAGCAAAAGTACCGCTTGCACATTGTAATTTTTTGATTTGAGTTAAATACCAGCCTAAGAAAACTGCTACAGCTTAATCCATCCAGCTTACCTGTTATATGATGATGTATCAGCAGAAACCTTAGAAACTTCTAAGAAGCTACAGGTAGCTGTAACGTGAAGTTTGACCTAGACACTTTTATTTACCATACAATGGCTAAGGCCTTTTGTTATCTCGTCAGCTATAATTAGACAAAACAGGTCAAATCGTTGACCCCAACCCCAATAAAATAACGGTTAAGAGTTACCGCTATTTTTTGCGGCTAACAGGATAATGTTTTAGTTGAGATTGAGACAATGAAGCTGATTTTAAATTATCGATCAGATTTTTCTGTTTTCAAAAGCTTTCTGAATAAAATAACAACTTGTATATCACAAAGCATGTTTGACATTCGATATTGTCATTAATTTATGCAACTTATGAATTTGTTTTAACAACCCGTTGTATTACTATACCTAGTACATTAGTAGTAAAGTATTCCTTATATTATTTTGTTGTTTAAAGTTGGTTGTTAATTTAATTGGTACGTTAAGTTTTTCACTGCCATTCACGCCATTATTTTTATCTCAATGGCAAGTGTGTGTTTTGTACGTGATTGTTTAGTTTGAGAATTTATAAGTTAGTAGTTAGTTAGTTCCCAGTAGTTCCCACGGCACCTCATATTCATGCTAGAGGCCATTTTCGTAATTCCTTATTCCACATGACAATATAATACAGACAAAGGTACACAGGAATCATACAGACATACAAAAAACGGTTTATTAGTGTTAGTAATTTGTATAAGCGACCAAAAATATTTATTATGTTACCGGCCAAACTCGATTTCAGGCCAAAATATAAACCGAGATATAACCTGCGTGTCAAAAATACTAGTTTAGCCTAAGAAAATCTAGTTTAGCCTAACTGGTTTGGCCTAGCTAGTCCGAACTGATTTGAATAACTAGATAGGTAGGCTACATGATGGAGTATGGCTCAATCTTCCTTGTATCCATGTTTAGGGTTATACCCTCGGATTAAAAGGCTACATGAGTTATTTTTTTACCTTCCACAGGAGGTTTATACGCCGGGGCCACCGCCGGTGGCAATGTCAGGGCCCACGCTGGGCTGGCCGGGGGCGTGACCGGAGGGAAGTCAGAAGGAGTAGGCTTTGCCACCGCCCAAGCAGGAGACCGCGTCGCACATTCCGGACTGGTAGGTGCCACGAACAAGAAAAGAAAGGAGGAGAGATTGAGGAAAAAGGAGATGAGAAGACTGAAACATTATCACGAAGATATGTTGAAGATGTGGACACTATTTTAATTGCTTTTATTAATTAACTTAACGCAAGTGGTATTTAGCTAAATAAGTCCTAATAATACAAGCTTAACAATCTTATGGTTTTGGTTTTCTTCTTGGTGATCGATTTCTAGAGTTCTTTTATGATATGACAACGCAGTATATTCCTGTCTGCAAAGGTAAAGGATTAGAAATTTTAACAAGCATTTGTACCATTTATCATGCCATAACCTTCAATCATGCTTAAGATGAGACGGATATTGAAATGCTACTTACAACATTAAGTTTACAACAAAAAAGTATTATGTCATACATACATACAGATACTTACATGTCATTCTTACTTAAGTTAGCAAATACTATTTAGCGTTGAAGGCCTGTTTCAAACGGTGCCGGTGCCCAAAAAGTATACACTTATACACAAAATGACTTCACTGTTTTAAAGGGGTTATCCAGACTGTCTGGAACAGGGGTCTTAAAGTAATATCCTAGTATGCCCTACTGTCTGACAGTATAAAAATATCAAAAGAGGCAATACGCATGAGTAGCATTTCAACTTGAAGTCTTATAGTATGGCTTAGTAACAGCACAAAATCATCTCAATCCACTCATTTGTATTAACAATTATGTTCACTTGTACTCACCGCACCAACCTTTGCACTAATAACGATCTCATCATTACAGGGCGGTGAGGCATCTGTAGAAGGATCTCATGGATACAAATTCGCTGGAACTGAAACAGGGGTCAACGTTGGAGTGGAAAAGACTGAGTTCATTCAACCCGTTGAACTGCCAATCGCAAAGGTTCACAAGAAGGTGCACAAGGAGTTCAAATTTGAAACTGAGAATGAGCTCAAACCAGTTCAGCCTGCAGCATCATCAGGAGTAGAAGCAGAAGCCGGAATCAACCTCAAAACAAACGTGCAACCTATAAACATCCATCCAGCATCAGTTGTGGTCAAAGAAGTGAGTAATGATTGGACGCCGAGGTGGAATAACGATTACCGACATGCGTTTGACTTTCATGGATTCTTTAGTCCTCTGTTCAGGAATCCAGTGGGATATCAACGACCGTGGATCGGTAGAAAAATAGCTAGGCTGTACCAGGTTTGTTCTGGAGTTTTCGAAAGGTGGGATTATAAACGGCGAATCAACAGCCGCCGGTACCTATATGTCAGCACTTACCATCGTCTACACTTTATGTTATTGTAACTCACACTCCCAAAGTTTGAGCGGGACTGCTCACGTTTACGGTGCACTGCAATAACTTACAACACACACAATCCTCACCCGTGAGCCAAAGTTAGGAACAACGAATGGTATTAAACAACGTGGAACGTAATATTAAATCATGCGCTCGCTGTTCCAGCCATAGAGTTTTAATGATAACTGGCCCAGATAAAGCTGCAAAGCCCACAATATGATTAAGGCAGCAAGCAAATGTGCGTTTAGATGACATGACTAGGTACGTAGTTTAAATAGTGTAAAGAAGAAAAAATACTCCAAAGTATCCAAAACAGGTATAACCATAAATATCTAAATCCGCCCACTCACCTGTACCAGTTTCCAGTTATTTTGTAATTTGTAATTTCTTTATTGTACTCACATGACAGTAAAAATAGATTAACATAGAAAAAAAAAATGTACAAAGGCGAGCTTATCTCTAATAAGAGATTTCTTCCAGCAAACCATGTTGGGTAGGAGACGGAGATGATAGGTAAGGGGAAGAATTGCGCGTACAATAAAACTATTCTAGTACGTACCTATAATACATAGATATTATTATTACACATAGGTACATATAAGAACCTATTGCTAAGGAATAGACTACATACACAGTTACATAAATACAGCTTAACAATAAATATCGTATGAATACACTAATACATACCAGTATATATCTAAATTGACAATGAAAGATAGTGCTTCTTTAGACGGTTTTTAAAGATATTTAGTGATGGACTGTCCCTGATGGTGCAGGGAAGCTCATTCCACAGCCGTGTAGCGCGGATTGTGAACCCGTGCTCGTAGGCTCCAGTGGAGCGATGTGGGGCTTTAAGCAACGAAACCATGTGAGTTCTCCGAAGCCTGCTTGAAGAAAGAAATTCGAAGCGATCACGCAGGAAGTTAGGGTACCGAGGGTTCCACAAAATATTGTAGAGAAGACATAGAATATGAGAGTCCCGTCGAAGACGAATTGGTAGCCAATTCAACTCCCTGCGATGTTGTGAAACGTGATCATACTTGCGCAGTCCGAAGATGAACCGAATCCCGAGATTTTGAAGTCGTTCGAGTTTGTTCAGTTGCTCTTCGTTTGCGCTGACCCAGCAGACATCAGCATAGTCGATGAGGGGAAGTAGAAGAGACTGGGCGAGAATAATTTTGGTATGGCGAGGAAGAAAGTTCTGAAGTCTCCTGAGAGAGTGAAAAGTAGCGTAAACTCGCCTACTGACCTCGCTAATATGTGCTGACCAGGTTAACTGGTTATCGAAAACTACACCCAGGTTTTTGGCCTTGTCGCTATACATGATTAAAGTACCATTATAAGTGACAGGAGGGACAGACTGTTGCTGCAACAAACTTAGTGAGTGTCTGGTACCTAAAATCATGGCCTGGGACTTGTTTGGGTTAACCAGTAGCCCAAATGACGAGGTCCATCCTCCAATGCCCTCCAGGTCAGCGTTTAACGCCTCCACAGCGGAGTTTACATTGTCGGGAGAGAAGTGACGATAGATTTGAAGGTCATCCGCGTAGAGATGATAAGAAGAAGAGAGGACATCGGAGATGGAGTTAATAAATATAGAAAATAGAAGAGGAGAGAGAATGCCACCTTGGGGGACACCGGAGGAAAGGTCACACCAGTCCGTACAAGTAATCTCCGATTTAATACGCTGTTTACGGTCTCGTAAGTAAGAGTCAAACCAGCTGACGGAATGGGAAGAGACATTAAAAGATTTGAGAAGTTCAACGAGAATGTCAAAGTCAACACAGTTAAAGGCACTGCTGAAGTCGAGCAGGGCTAGCACCGAAAGCTGCTTCTGATCCATGGCAGACTGAATATCATCAGTCACTTTGAGTAGAGCCGTAACAGTGCTGTGACCCGGTCTGAAGCCAGTTATAGACAGATAGGGAACCCCACGGTGTGATAAATCACGACCTAATCCCTTAACTGTTCAATTCGCTTACTTAATTGATGCGTAATAATTCATGATCGGGTCGCTGAACTTTGAAACTAAACTGCGCCTGACTTTTAAATTGGAGGTCATTAAATAACGAACGAATTCAAATCGATACATTTAAGTTTTAATTGTGCCAGACGTGATGATACTTTTTACGATAGGATTGTGTACTCAATATTTATTATAGTTATACTAGTTCCTAAGATTAGGTTTATCAATTAAAAATAACCTTTTTATCAACATTTCATAACACCTTTGCTTGAGGGCTCGTCTAAATCCGCCATGAGTCGCCTGATCTGAAATGATGCCTGTACAGGATGACTGGGAAATCTTCAGCTATATTTGTTATGGCCATAATTCTGAGCAACTTTTACTGTAAAACCGATTTGATCAGAACTACGTTATTTTTCATTTCTCCGTACATATCAACTGACCCCTCAAGCCAAAATGTACTGGGAAGTGAAAAATAAAGTTGCTCCGATTAAGTCGGTTTCTTAGTGCAACTTGCTCAGAATTATTTTCCTAACAACCCCTTAATATATAGCTAGGGGTTTCACGGTCAACCTGTATATACTCAAAAACCCGGACCCGGACCCGGGTCATCGTCAAGCCGAGACACACCAGATTTCATCCTGTCAGTTAATAACTTTGTAGTTTTTATTTACTTATTCCTTTGATTTTGTAGTCAAGTACACTAAGAAATAAATGGTCTCGTAAGGTTTACACGAGCCTCGAAATGAAATCAATCCAAAGTTGTGGAGAAATAACAGTTTTCCAACACACTTCTAACGCTGAAGGAAAACATCGTGGGTAAACTTTCAGTCTCTATAGGCGGCGATGGGAAAAAGAGTACTGACAAACTGGCTAAAAGTGGGCACAGATGTGCTTTTGCCTATAATACACACAGAGAGAGACTCAGCTATCCTCTCTTCAAAAACCTATCGAGTATCTCAGACAAAGATGTCGTGTCGAAGACAAAATCCCACAAAACAACCAACATAACATTCCAGGTCTTCGCCGAACCTCCGCCAGTATTCGTCGAGAAGCGAATCCGGTACAAGCCGCGCCACCACCACAGGAAACACGCCTACTTCGGTGGCTACATCGGCGCAGACGCAGCGCCCCCCGCCCCTGTCGTCTACAAGACCGTCGAAGTCTCCCGCCCTGTCATCCAGAAACGTATTGACGTGCAAACATACGCGGGCCATGACGTGGCGGCAGACGCAAGCGCGCAGGCTGGAGGGGCAGCTGATATCGGTTACAGGAAACAAGTGACATTCCAAAGGAACCCGACGTTCTTCGCTGATATTTTCAATGTAAGTTCTTTTGCTTATCCCCAGTGAGGTAGGGGCTCTGTCGTCTACAAGACTATCGAAGTGTCGAATTACCGTATCGAAATCACCCCCTGTCTAGAAGTCACCGAGGATGACTTCCTTCCCCGTCGTCCATAAGACAGTCAATCCTCCCCCCCACGTGGTCAACAGGACTGACTCGTCTATGTCTCTCCCCTCTCATCCGGAAACCTTTTCGATGGTGATGCACTCTACAGCTCCCAAATAATTTTTAGAACGCGGTGACAGAGGGAACTAATACTTGATCACAGGTTCGTTGCGTTAAGTTGCGTAGAACTAACGCCCTTCCTGTTAAGGTCATTCAGGTTCCAAAAATAACGATAGCAGACTGTAAAAGATCCCAACTAATTGAAAAACTGAGGTAAAAAAGTTGCTGTGACATACGGATAGACCAGACAAACAGATTGACGAAACTATAAGGGTTCCTTGTTTCTCTAACAAAACCCTAAAAAGCTAAATATTATAAGAAAAATATTTTCATCAGGGATTGAATCTTGCTAAACGTATCAGAAAATAAGTCATTCTTTAAAAAAAAACTGTTTGATGTTGCTCTGCTCTGAAGTCTCAAATCAAAGCTCCCTTCTTATTTTGCTTTTTACTTGAATGGAACTGAAAGAGTTTTTGATAACTTTGTGGTGACCCGCAGCTGCATCGGAAGTTACGAAGCATTTTCCAGAAATATCGGGCTTTGAAGACTATCAATATTCCATTTCCAGATCCCGATTCAAACGCTGAAGGCGGTCGGCGGGTTCCTGAGCAACTCTGCTGGTAGTACCAGCGTCTCAGTACAAAAGACTGCGTCCATCAACGCAGGTGCCTACACATAATTCAAGATTATGGCCTCATTAGATGTACTTTTACGACTTTGCGAAGTTTTGTATAAAACAATGCGTAATAAAGTTTTTCTTACACAGTAACTATGAGTCTCTTCCCATCTCTGCACGCAGCGCGACTCGCTTTTATCTCGCGTTTTTTAAATAGCACTCACATTTTTGTATTGAGAAGTGTCAGTAACTCGCAAATTATGACGTCTGAACGCGATAAGAAACAAAATTGGCGCTGGAGACAGCCTCTTTCATATGTTCTCTTGTTATTTTAATGTTTTATCTCCAGTGCTGTTTTGTGTACCAAATATAATGAATAAATAAATAAAATATTATGCTAAGGGAGCGGATGCCGCCGTTTCTATACAGGGTAGTTTTATGGGATTGTGTTAGGAACGCTATTCTGAGTAAATTTCTCCATAAAACCAATTTGATCAGAGCAAGTTTATTTTTTTGCTTTTCATTACAAATTAGCTGGCTGCCCGTACCAAAACGTTAGGATGAAAAAAAAGTTGCTCCGATCAAATCGGTGTCATGGTAATAGTTCATGGAATTCGTACCAAGTACATGTTTGGTGCCTTACAATGAGGTACTTACTTAGTTCTGATTTTTTAGTAGTGATAATGTGTAATCCAAGTTTTCCACCTCGAAAGCCCTCCGGATCACAGTATAAACTTGAAAATTCATGAAAATTTAGCATACTAAGAAAAGATGTGTTAGATAGAGTAAATCAAAGTAGACAAAATTTTGCGTCGATGACAAAAAAAAGTAAAAATTGATCCAGTTATTTCACTTTTATGGGGGTCCAAAATACTCCCAAAACAATCAAGATGGATTTTCAGTATAAAATCAGTATGTGTTCCATCTCTTGTATTTACCAGGCCACATCCGCACGCAATACTACATCCCTACTGCATGATCAAGGTCACCGTCTGGGTCCCAAAAATTTTCGGAAGATAACCGTTCAAGCGGTTGAAGGCTACTATAATAACGTATTAAATAAGAAATGTTTCTTCTGTTTGTTATTTATCGCAAAAAGTTAAGAGGGTGCCGCCGGAAAACTATAGTGTAACAAGCGTGGGTTTACCGGAACTTTTCTTGACGTAACTCCCAGGATTCTTACGAGTGTTAAAGTATTTCATAGGTTGATAGAGATAGGGATAAGATTATGGAAAACATCATTTAAAAGTAAGGTGCAAGAAGATATGAAATAATGGAAAAAATGCTAAACTCCGAGTTCCGACATATATTGTAATCCTAAAAAGAAAAACAAGTAACGAACAAAGGGAATATCGGGTTTCAGAGGCTATATTGTATTGTGTGAGGTGAAACTTAATACCTGCTTTTACCCCCACATCACAGTGTGCAGCACAACCAGAATAGTGCAGCTATGACGTTTTACTTCAAACATTGTCTGAGCAATTACATGCACGCCAATATCAGCCGATTTTATTCAAGAATTCAATCTAAAGCCAAATCGATAACTTAAAGTTTAGCTATCCCACAATTTATCGATCGTTCCAGTTTGTGATTTCAGCCCCAAGCTTATGTATTCTCGGTTAATTTAGCTACTTAACATGGCTTGACACACTGCCGTGTGTCTTGTCATTGACAGTGACATCTGACACTAAACTGCGACCACTTAACTCACGTCATACAAGTTGCTATGGAGACTGGTGTTTGAGTAGTATAGTCACAACACAACTCGCAACAAACTCGCACTCGTTCACCACTCTACAGGACTGTAAGATAATCAAGGCTTCCTCTTGAACGCCGAGAGCCGTAATTTAGAAGATATTTTTTATCGTGACTCTTTTATTAGGTTTTTATTTTTTACGAGCGAGCCCTTAGAGTGGGCTTAGCAAGAACTTGTTGAGATAATAAATCATTTTATAGCAGCGATAACAGCTGTTTCAGGTTATAAAGTGTAAGACACTTTTGGTTTTATTGGATGCCCTTTGTATCCAGGATCAGAAAACGGGAAACATATTTTGCACAGACTGAAGTTATCTGACTTTATTATGAAAGTCTTATTCCCAAGTTGTGAATTGAAAATACACACTTGTAAGACGATGGGTTTTTTTTAAAAAATGCTCAATTATCTAAAATTCTAAAGCATTATTCCTCGATCAGACTGCGTCAGATAGGGTACTTGACACTATACCCTATCCAGTATAACAGGTAACTTGACAGCTAACCTAAAACTTCATTAAATCCACTTTTTAAACACTAGGGATGTTACCAAAACAATTGGTTAGAATCTAAATTGTTTATTCGGTTGAACTAACAGAAGAGTTGTCATCACCATCACTGCTATCAGCACTTAAAGATTTATTATTTGGATTTTATGAAGTTTTAGGTTAGCTGTCAAGTTGCCTGTTGAATTGGATAGAGTATAATCGGGTAATAAATAATGGAGATGCAATAAGATCTAGTTATTAGTGCGCTCTCTAGGTAGAAGAACATCTAAACTATGGCTTGGTCAATGTATCATTATTTCTTTACTCCATGACCTCATGACCCATACTTATTTGGTCCACAAAATTTTCATCTTATCCCATTTATTCATGCAACCTTTACTATTCCATACAGAACCAGAGCTCATAACATCAAAGCATGCCCCATCCGTTTCATCCTCATCTGGCGGCGAGATCTCGATAAAGACGCCGACAGCCAGCAAATTCATTGACGACATCTTCGCCGTAAGTCCATCATAACTTGAGTAAGATCCGGTTGCGTTTGGTTTGGTTCTGGTTTGGTTTTGGTATTCACTTTCAGGTAGGTGGCCTTTCGGTTTGTCGTCGCTGTGTTTGGTGCACTTTTGCGTGTGATTGTGTTGAGTTGCTTTTGCGTTGTGTTGACGAAATCTGTGGAATATAAGCGGGCTCAGACTAAAAACTAATAACAAAACACTTAAATAATCTGGTTAAATAGCAAGTTAGAAAATATAAACATTAAGTTATGGCAACCGGACGGACAGAGCCGTCCGATTTCATAATCAATTTAGATAGTTCGATAGCCGCCTGTCGCCAATCTTCAAAAGGAATATTGGCTGAGTGGCCTCCACATACGACAAGTTGAAGCGGTCTCCGTGACCGAAATCGGTCAGACAACGTAATCATCAGTTTTGATGCCATCAGAATTTCATGGCACATAAAAGTAACCAGGTAGTGTGATTTGGTTGTGTTTTGTGTGTGTGTGGGTTGGGAAATTGGGTTGGGAAATGAACTCCTCTATGGTTAGGTATTGCAGAAGTAGCATAATTCCCGCGCTGTACTGATGGTGGTCAAAATATCACAGATTGCTGTATTTTGTTGTTTTATTTTATCAACAATATTAAGTGTTAACTTAGCATTAAGATCCATGAATCTGCAGCCTTATTAAGGTAAGGGTAGTAATAATCCACAACGATATTGTGGCAGCTTTGTCAAATTCAATCCTCTAATCCGCCCGACTCTACACACTTACGTCTTCGTGCTACATAATAGATTCTGACGTACTACAGCCTCTAAGGGGGAAAGCTGGGCCCGTCAAAAGCATGAATGCTTAATCACTGGGCGTACGTACGTACACGTACACATCCAATTCTAATGCTTGCGTATATTTAGAGTGGCACTCTACTGGTGCCGGAACAAAGCTCGAGACACATTCAGAAGACAGTACAGCGGTTGTAAAGGCCATTGTTGGTTGAATCTGAGTGATCAGATCATCATCTCTTACCGTCTTATTAATAAACACAGACTAAAAACTGTAGTAACTTAACTCCAGGTATTAAGCAAGTTTTAACGAATTTCAATATTAATAAACGTGGTGTAAGGAATGAGTAGAACTCATCTGACTCTACTCTTGGAGTAAAAGTATCTTTCTCTGAGTTCAACCTGAGAATAGCTATAGTATATTCGTGATAAGAATGCAGTAAAGTCATCACTAGCCGGCGGCCTAGTCACGCCCGGTAACCAATCAAATCGTTTCCAATTATCAAGCCAAGTTCACAGTGACCAGTTGAAGGCAAACTTTTGAACGCGAAGTTTGTGAGTTGTCCTGTGAGTGTGTGTTAACTGTTTTAAATTAAAATTTCACTGCATTCTTATCACTAATAGACAGTAGTCTCGCAGTAAAGAAGTATTAACAACAGAGTAGAGTGTTTTTATTAATAAGACGGTTAAGGTTTATTGTCAGATGGTTATAGTTACATTACAGTAGTGTCGGTCTTACAGCTGTACCCAGAGTCATTTAATGATTGATTTAAGGATTACTAAGTAAAATATTTCGTACGTTTATTTTTGGAATAGGTTTAATGTTTGACTAAATGACTCTGAGTGCGGCCGGAAATGTAAACGGACAATTCTGTATGGCAAGTACTATGAAATCAATACAAAATAATCAATATATCACTACTTTTCATGCCGCCTCTGTATTTTTGACCTTTAATAAAGGCACTGTACCTAAGGCGATAGTGACAGCTGTAGCAGACGAGGGAGGGGGTGGAAGCTGAAGCGGGGCGGGAGCAAGGCGTGAGAGGGTGCGCAGAAACTGCGGCGGAAGAGGCAACGCATAGAATACGCATATGAAACCGTGGTACGCTTACACGAGCAACTAAAATTCCGCTATTACGATCAACTATGACGTCACGCCACTCATGATTACATCCAAGTTACATCAAGCAATTTACGGCAATGACAAAAGATATTGTAGCTAAAGGGCTCGCCACACCAATGAGAAGCAATACCGCGGAAAGATTTGCCACTAGTTGTTTGTTTATATTTGTTTGTGGAATTAAATGTGCCAGGCAATTATTGTTCGGAAAATTGCCCGTGTAAGCGAACCTTTACTTCGATCGTTTTTTATTGAAAATCGAATCGACTCGAATCAAAATATAAAACAAAATGTATGAACGTCGTTTTTGTATATATATGTCAAAAGGTAAACAAAGACCTTTTTGCGAGTTTAGTAATCCGAAAGGGTGTAACGTGTATATGTCGTAGCCATATCGTCGAATTGTTCACACCATGAAATGGCCAAACGTGAAATACCATAAAACGATGAAATCTTTTAAGGCAAACAATGCGGTGATGGATGACTAAAGGGTGCGAGCGCATCGAAGTCTCCGAATAGTCTTCGTGTTAGTTTGACATGTATAAGACACATCACGTAGTGCTGAAAAAAAAAATGCTTTTAAAACTACTTGTTTTCATTGGCTTTAATAAATGGCTTGGCCATATCATGAAATGGCTGGCCAATTCATGGCATGGCCAAATTAGACGATATGGCTACGACATTTATATTAACTTGGGGTGTGTAATAAAAAGGTAGACATAATTATTTTCAGGGGTTTTAGGGACATCGTTACTATGCATACGAATCGGTGTGAGAAGCATAATTTAAAGTTACTTTAATAATATCAGTTTCAGAGCGGAATTGGTGAATTATGACTCTAAAAACCCCTTAAAATATGACTTAGTTTTATCACAAAATAACTTATAATAAGTACTTACTACGTAGTTTTATCGCAATCGTGGAGGATGGTTCGGTGTACTATGAAATATATACGTAGGTGCTGGTTTGATATGGGATTCACTTTAGACACTCTGTAACAGAAGTGAAGTTGGAAAGTAATACCTATGTATAAAATATGGTTGTCCTGCAAGTCAAAATACTTAGATACTTTTCAGGAACTGTTAAAACGGTCTTTTGTTCCTTAGTTCCATGAAATAGCAATAAGTGACTTCATGTGGCGTGTGGCATCAAATCAAATGCTGTCTTTTTTGCACAACTTTAACTTTATTAAATATAACTGCTGGAAATATACAATTCTGACATTGTCAAGCCATTTTGTTCAACTTCAGACATGTCGATTTACTAGATTACCTTGAACACACCCCAATGGTAAGTATGATTGAAGAGTAATTATAATTAAGGCTGACAAAATATCAGATAGTCTTCACGTAGCAGAGCTTGGTTTTTTCTAAACACGCCAAATGTAGGTACGGGTTCGAATACCGCTGATGACCAGTGACTTTACTCCCATACTCAGAATTTATCTTTAAATGCCCTACTAAACGATAATGGGCGACTTCATGCCAAATAGTAGTCTTGATACCCACTGTCAAAGTCAAAGGACTCTTTTGTCCAGAAGCGACTGGGCCGGTGTCTGTTGCAAGGGGATGAGAACTAATTTCCCCTAATTTTAATGTTTTTTTTTTTCCTTTTCGGCCAGGAGTATGTCAATCTCTCGACTGAAAGGGTATTCTTCAGACGTCAGCGTTTGCCTCCGCCTATGGCTATTTAATTTCGAGAAATATTACCTTCTTACCACAGATACTATAATATTTGCCCCTGCCGTAGTTAACTTCTAATCTACGGCAACTCGTATTGTAATAAATAATACATGATGTGTTTATCAATTTCAGATACCAATTAACACATTGGGTGCGGTTAATAAGTTCCTTGAAAACAACGTACAAAGGAAACAGGTGAAAATTTTGTATTTACATTTTTGTAGGTAGTACTTTTGCACTATAATATTTGCAGCTGATTAGCTGATTAAAAACTATACAGGGTGACATTTAATTAGCTGACCATATTTTGGGGAATGATAGCACCCATCATTATGAAGAACTTTCCCCAAGAAACATATCGCAAACGAAAAAAGTTTTTGGGTCTCCCATATTAACTTGAAATCAGCTGATAAATGTAAAATGGCTCCCGACCCCTGAGTCCGGGTAGTACATACAACCCCTGGGTGGTTACAAGACACTGAATTAAAAAACTGTCTTTTTAATTTGTAATCAGAACTATGAAAAATAAATAAATCAAAATAGTAGTTACAAGCGACAGGTTCGTAAACTACCGTCCACGAGGTGGTCACTTAGAAATCAGCATCCTGTATTGTATAGAGATAGACACGTATTGAACCTAAGTTTTGGGCGGTGGCTATGATATCAATAAGGGTATACCTCTGGCTGTCCCAAGTTATTTGTATGTACCTAGATCCAATATTGATCATTAACTTACTCTCAGAGTGAATATCTTCAAACTAATTGAGCCCACACAAGTTGGAAAACTAAGTTATCATAACAATTAAAACTACTTGGGGAGGTTCTTTATGGTTCATCAAGCCCAAAACTTTAGTTTCTAGATTGTATTCTATTGTGATTGACGTAAGATACCGATTTGGCTGGCTGTATAATAATAATTGAGCCAGCGAGAAGGCTGAATATTACTATGGCTTTTCATTCATGACCGTTAACGTAAGAACAAACTGAGCCCACGTATGCAACGTATGCAGCGACGTGGGTGAGTTGATGTGCACACTTGTCCCACGTACAGAACGGTTGACATTCATTTGTCTAATACGCATTGTCTACACCTTCCCACGCCGCCGCCCGGGAGGACCGACAGATCTACCGTTGCGTGGGACGCGTGTGTGTGTAGCGTTCTTAGCGTTGCGTATGATTAGTATGTTTCTGATTCAAAGGTTTTCATACAAATTTAAGATTCTAGATATCATAATGCCTTGCAAAAGTTGCGTACGTAGGCTCAGGTTGTCCTTACCTGCTCTTTTCGAAATCATCCAAACAGGTACAAATAACATGTCGCAACAAATCTAGGAATGGAAAATTCGCTTCTCTATCATTATGAAACTTGGAATGTATATGTGATTCAGATTACAATTAATTATAATAGTACCATCGAACTGGTCTGATAATGAAGCTCGAAGGTCGGACATGGAACCCTACGATGAAAAATTGTGAAACCATCGAATTTAGGCTCATTTGATTCGTTGTGACAAGCATTATGTATTCATATCTTCTAATGATTTCCTCATCATCATTACCTATGATGGAGCCTGTGGTAAACAGGACCTTGGAATTTTTAATTGTAAACCCATTGACTTTGAGCTTAGTTGATTTTATCTAAATAAGACCTCTTAACTTCAAAAGCGTGTCTTTAGTTTTTTTTAAGTACTATAATTGAACATAATTGTCTTTATTCCAGGTTATTCAAGAAGGAGAGAGCCAGGTGCATGTCAGATTAGGACCTCATGCTAGAAGGAGAGCTAATAAGGAAGTAGTCATTGTAAGAGAAAGCGAGGCACCTGATAATGTAGAGTAATCCATAAGTTCGCATTAGTGTTTACAGTTCGTGATAAGAATGCAGTGAAATTTTAATTTAAATCTGTTAACACACACTCACAGGACAGTGCAGCGGGTCGATTCTGGCGCCTTCGATATAAAGATATCGAGACCAATATTGACAGATTCCCATACGAAATCACTCGATATAGGTGTAAATATCGTATATCGAATGCGCGAGAATAATGCTCCTGGACACAACCTTCGCGTTCGAAAGTTTGCCTTCAACTGGTCACTGTGAACTTGGCTTGATAATTGGAAACGATTTGATTGGTTACGGGGCGTGGCTAGGCCGCCGGACAGTGAAGACTTTACTGCATTCTTATCACGAATAGACATAGTGACAAATATAGAGGCTAAACACTGTGTTTACTTTCTATTAAAGATTTTTTACTTACAAAATTGCCACCGATTTTTATTGTCTCTGGGCCTTCACTAAGATAAGTTGTGTCTTGTTATTTTAATCTTCTAGTTTCTATCAATGAGCTAACTGTATATGAGTTACTATGAGTTAAACAACCCCGGGTATAAAGATGTTTATTTAATTCCATTGCTCAAGGTTTATCTGCAATTGTAACAAGGTTGATGTCCATTCTTTCCGATAATGTTTTTACTATTGATGTATTTTATGTTTATATACGTGTAACCCGTTAGATATTCTTTGTAAGATATATAAATTTTACTTACCAAGTCCAATCATTGTTTCTATACATCTTGAAGTATTGTAATCAGAGGAAACCTAGTAAATACATGATTGACTTTGCCTTAACTTTTGAAAGATCACGTGCGTGTTCTTAGATTTCTTAAATTATTCTGGCCACGTTTCAGTAAAAACATACTAAATAGGTAGATTTAAAAATATAATAATATTTAAATATTTAATAATTAAATATACATAATATATAATATTGTGCCCCTCAGTGGGGACATTAATGGGCTACGTTTACTTTACTTTTACATGTATAATTGCTTGCTATACTTAGCCCGGTTACCACTATTCTTCTACTTTTTCGGTCCCTCAATGCTGAGGATCGTGACCGCATGCTCTCCTCCATTGCGGTCGGTTCTACGTCGCCTCTTTAATCTGGTCGGACCATCTAGTTGGAGCACGTCCTCTGGCGCGTTTGCCTTCCATTTGACCCATTATAATGTGCTTCTCCAGTCGGTGCCTAGGTGAACGCATTATGTGACCGAAGAAGCTTAGGGTTCTTACCCGGCAAATGGTCAAGAGCCGTTTTGTGATCTTCAGTTCACTCAGAATTGACACGTTGGTTCTCATGGCGGTCCACGAAATTCTGAGTAGTCTTTTCAAGCACCACATTTAGAACGCATAGATTTTGCTGCGTTCCCGGCACCACTATGAGCCTGTGTTTATCGTTACTGCGATTATCGCTTCCCATCATTGGAAAAACCACCGCGTAAATATATGTCTGTATGTGAGGCACCGGATAGCGTTATCATTATCAGTAACCCCTGAAACGCCACACAAAAGGATGTGCGTTTAGCAAGCCGCGGGCGTGTCATGTAAAATGCAGACGATAAAAGCATTTAAGAGGCCTAATAAATCGTTTACATCATAGGAACGCGCCAAAAACGACGTCATTGTTGGTTTCGTGATACGAATACCAAATAGAGAAGATTAAGATATTTAATAAAACATATTTTGAGGCCTCTTTTGCACGTTTATATTTATTTTGTATTGATTTATAATCAAAATGTCAAAGTAACCTGAAACTTAAACATTTTGTAAAACACCCATAGAATAGAATAGAAAAGCATTTATTCGCTGTATCAGCCAGCACAATCAGGCAAAAATATAAAAATATAACACAAAATCAAGTATCTACAATTTAAAATTAAATAAAGTTAAGTTATAAAACTATGCTAGTACCTACCCAATAGAACCCAAGTAGTACCCAATTACCCATATAAAGTGAGTGGTTTCTAGTATACCAGCGAGCAACGAGCGTAACTGTTCCTGCTCGATGCGAATGTTATATTAGACTTCAACCATCGTACGTGGATCAGTTTAGTTTAGTACCTTTATAGACAGAGCTATGCGTCGGTCACCATTCATTACAAGGAAAAGAAGATAGGCGCTTAGAATACAGTGCCACCATCTTATTGATCTTATCTGTAGAATAAGCGATGGCGCCACCATCTACGCCCAGTCTCCAACTGAACAGCATACCCACACAAAGCATACAAACTGACGTTTTTATAATGACGTCAGTAGTTTCCACTTTGGCCATTTTACGGAGATTGTAGCTCCAGTAACTGTCCCTTCTGTAACGTATCATACGTCATCGGAACTGAAGGTCCGTTTCACGCAGAGACTAATATATCCAATTGACTGCGCCTGCGGGGGAATGCGGCTTGCCAAACGTTTGTTGTATTCAACAAACGTTCGGATACGCAACCTATGTACGCAATGACGGGCCGCCAGACAGTGTCGCAGCGGTTGACCAATCACAGCTCTCTTACCTCGTCCCCCGCCGCCCGTAAAGGTGAGTTGTGTTTCAAAGGAAAATGTATCTATGCGCTCTCCACTGGATAAGTGCTCCCTGGTTTCACGCCAAACAACCTCTCAGGTTAAACTCACGAATTTTGGCAATAAAATAGGGTATTTCAATATTGTAACGCTTGTGGTCTATTCGACATAATATTCTTGAAAATGGAATCTAACATAGAAATAGTGCATGTTTTCTATTCGTGTCATGGAAGCTTCATGGTGAGACTGCGGTGTGTGTGTTGTGGCCTGTGGAGAGCGGCTGGAGCATACGAATGTGCAGTAATGATCCCGTAATCCCTACTGGACTTTATAGCGTGCTTATACCGTACGTCATAAAGGATTTTTTTTCTTTGTGTGGGTAGTCCTAAAAGTAATAAGTATAAATTTCGAGCTCTGCATTTAATTTAAAATTTAATTATTTAAAAACATTTAATGAGAATATATTTATAAAATAAGTGACCTGGACCACTGACCACATACCCTCACTTGAAGATTCTGGCACAACTCACTTCTACAATTTACATTTATCATCAATGGATCTTTTCAATGAACTGTCCAAAAACATGCTAAACTTGGAGTCCAAGTTCAGCGAGCGCATGACGAAGTATGAATTTGACCTCAAATCAGCATCAAAACAAGCCACACCACCTGATATTGCTGGCCTCTCTCGCGACTACATTGAGTTTAAGACATTCATCTTGGAAGGCCTTGAGCTGTTAAGGAATCAGATGGAGCTCATGATCCGTGGCCTGGACAAGCATGAGATGGGGACTCGTCGCAAGGTGCTGTTGCTTCACGGGATACAGGAGGACGCCAAAGAAGTGCCGGGCGACGTCATCCGCAGCATTTTGAGTGATAACCTCAAAGTTCCCCCGGAGTGCCTTAGTGAAGTCCGTGTGGCCCACAGGCTTGGGGCAAAGACCAAAGGAGACAAGGTGAGGCCGCTGCTTGTCCGGTTTTCTTCCTATACCGCGCGTCGGGATGTCTGGGACCTAAAGAAAAACTTGAAAGGGACTGGAATCACGGTCTCAGAGTTCTTGACTAAGCCTCGGCACAACGTTTTTGTAGCAGCAAGGAAACACTTTGGCATGAGCAATGTGTGGTCGACGGACGGCAGGATCGTGCTGCTCCTCCCCGACAAGTCGCGTGCCAAGGTCGAGTGCATGGCAGAACTGGTGCCGTACACCAGCAAATTTCCCAGTGTGGAAGCACCTTCTCAAGCCGGCAAGCAGAATCAGCCTGCAGCGGGGAGTGTTACGGGCGGCGCCAGGCCGGTCAGGACCACCACATCCGCCAAGCGTCTGGCAGCTGGACAGCCAGCAGCGAAGAAATGAGTTGACAGGTTAACTTCGGGCATCATTATTTTCATATTGGGTTACTCATCAGACTTTTCGTTTTTCTGTATTGAGCTGTGTATTTGGCGAAGTAGGTAGGATTAACTTTAGATGTGTTTTGTGTTCGCAACGTTTTCACTTCATTTCTTTGTTTTATTTTCCAGACACCTTCAATTTCAGTGAAATAAATTACATACTCAGTTTTGTTTGTTGATTGATGAATGTCAAACAAATGTCAATGTAATGTATTTGTGCGGCGAACGAAACGCAGCCGTGTTTTTTTTTTTTTTTTGTGACGTTCTTCCGACCGATTCCGATTCGCGTCGCGTTTCGTTTCTGCTGTGTTATATTTGTCTCATTCACGTCTCAATCTTATCGAACGAATGTTTTGTATTGTCTTGTAAGTTGTAATGCTTTATTCTGTGTACATAATGTTGCAATTTCCGTGTTTTCTCTTAAATATTATGTCCGTAAGTCAGTTTCTTTAAGTTAAGTACTTCCGATTTCTTTCACCAGTCCTTGTATGGTCAGAGGCCGGGTCAACATACTGTTTTGTATTTTATATACTCTAATTAGGTAATTTAGTTAGTATAATCGTATTTATTATTATTATTATTATATATAGTTATATAGGTAAGTATATATCTTTATGGATACCTCATTAAATATTGCAGACGATTTCTTTTCATGCTCCTCTAACGATGATTTCGAAAGTGCGGAGAGTGACAACTCCTCATTTGAGGCTGAGTCTCTTTCTGCCAAACTTAGGACTGTTTTTGGTGGTAGTCTTGGGAAAAATCTTAACCTGGTTCACATCAACGCTCAAAGCATACACACCAGCTACTTTGATCTATTAGAGACCTTCAAGGAACAACGTATAGACGGTATTCTCGTGTCGGAATCATTCCTCAAGCCTAGCCTTTCTTCTTCTCTATATACCCTACCAGGGTATACGCTTTATAGGAATGACCGAGTCGGAAAGGCTGACAGAGGTGTTGCTGTCTATTTACGGTCAGATATACCATGCAAAGTAGTCAACGCCTCACCTAGTCAATATTCAGAATCTGCTGAATATCTTTTCTTGGAAATCTGTCTTCACCACAATAAGGTTCTTCTCGGAGTCTTCTACAGCCCCTCTCTTCGCATTGACTACTTTGACTCGCTTGAATCTGTCCTCAACGAATTGACCCCTATGTATAAGGATACACTTCTCTTTGGTGATTTTAACACTTGTCTTCTCAAGAACAACTCCCGCTCTGATAAGCTCCAGTCGATTGTTAACTCTTTCAACCTGCATATCCTTCCACTTGATGCAACTCATTTCCAACCTCACTGTATCCCCTCTCTTCTGGATCTTATGATAATCTCTGATCCTGAAAAAGTTGCTACTCATGGTCAAATGAATGCTCCTTTCTCCTACCATGACCTTATTTTTGTATCTTATAAGATAAAATCTCTCAAGTCTAAAGGTAAATTTTTGGATATTCGTAGTTTCAAGGATATGGACCTGGAGTCCCTGAAAGCGGATGCCTCCTCTATTGATTGGTCCCCTATCTTCTCTAGCGAGACCATTGATGACAAAGTCCACAATTTCAACACTATAATCCTGGGACTATTCGACAAACACGCTCCTATTAAGAGAATAAGGGTCAAGCACCTACCTGCACCGTGGCTAACTGATGATATCAAGCGCCTTATGGCTAAAAGAAACAAAGCCAAAATTCGATATAAAAATGATCCGACGGACGAGAACTTCCATAACTATAAATGCCTTCGGAATCGCTGTAACCGTTTGTGCCGTGAGTCGTGACGCTAAGCGCCGCCACATACACGAGTGCATCCAGAATTACTCAACTGCTCAAGTATGGAAGTTCCTAAGAACTCTTGGAGTCGGGAAGTCACAGAACCTGCCAGCTGGTAATGTTGATCTCAATGGTCTCAATAGATTCTTTTCTGCACCACCTGTTGTGATGGACCCATATGTTAAAGAAGCCACTTTGCGTAACCTTCGTTCAAGATCTGCTGTCACCGACACTGTTTTTGAATTCTGCCATGTTGGAGTCGATGCTGTTAGGAAAGCAGTGCTAGCAATATCTTCTAAAGCGGTGGGTGATGACAACATCAGCTCACGGATGATCAGCACTGTGCTGCACGAACTGCTTCCTGTGATTACGCACCTTATGAATTTCTCCCTTTCTGAAAACTCTTTTCCTACTGTGTGGAAGAAAGCACATGTCATCCCCCTGCCTAAAACTTCTAATCCCTCCTCCTTCAAAGAATTTCGCCCCATTTCTATCCTACCTTTTCTCTCTAAAGTGCTTGAATCTATCGTCCTCAGCCAGTTCTCCTCCTACCTATCCAGAAATCTTTTAATTAACCCCTTTCAATCTGGGTTTAGATCAGGTCACAGCACCGTGACGGCATTACTAAAGGTTACTGACGATATACAGGTTGCCATGGACAATAAGCAGCTCTCTGTGCTAGCACTGCTTGACTTCAGCAGCGCCTTCAACTGCGTAGATTTTGATATTCTTATTGAATTGCTGAAATCCTTAAACGTCTCTTGCCGCTCGGCTGGCTGGTTCGACTCTTACCTGAGAGATCGGCAGCAGCGCATTAGGTCCGAGGAGACTTTAACCGAGTGGTGCGATCTTACTGCGGGCGTTCCTCAGGGTGGCATTCTTTCCCCTCTTTTGTTCTCCGTATTCATAAATTCCATCTCTGATGTTATCTCTTCTTCATATCATCTATATGCTGATGATCTTCAGATTTATCGTCATTTTCTCTTCAGTGATATGACTTTGGCTATAGACTCGCTTAACGCTGACCTCGAGAACATCAGGAACTGGGCATTATCATTTGGACTGCTGGTTAACCCCAGTAAGTCCCAAGCCATGATTCTGGGCACTAGGTACTCGCTAAATCAAATACTACATCTGCCCATATGTCCTGTGGTTTACAACGGTACTGTTATCGCCTACAGTGACAAGGCCAAAAACCTGGGGGTCATGTTCGATAATCAGCTTTCCTGGACAAAGCATGTCAATGAGGTCAGCAAGCGTGTCTTCGCCAGTTTTCACTCGCTAAGAAGACTCCAGTTCTTCTTACCACGTCAAACGAAAATTACCCTGGCTCAATCCCTTCTCCTTCCACTGATCGACTATGCAGATGTCTGCTGGGTCAGCGCAAACGAAGAACAACTGAACAAACTCGAGCGACTTCAAAATCTCGGGATTCGGTTCATCTTCGGTTTGCGAAAGTTTGACCATGTCTCGCAGTATCGCAGGGAGTTAAAATGGCTGCCTATTCGTCTTCGTCGGGATATGCATATCCTCACTACCCTTTACAGCATTTTAACTAACCCTCGATATCCTAGCTTCTTACGTGAAAAATTTACCTTTCTCCAGTCGACTCTACCGCGTAGAACCGACACGGCCTCCATTCTTTCCACTCCACAACACAATACCGTCGCATACAAACATGGGTTCCGTATGAGGGCAATAAGTCTTTGGAACGCGCTTCCCTGCGCCATCAGGGACAGTCCATCTCTCTTCATTTTCAGAAATCGTGTAAAGGAGCATTATCTTTCTCTTTCATAAAGTTAGTAGGTATTAAATATGTATTAGGGTTTATTTATGTTAAGATATATATGATTAATATGTATTCATGTAGGTACTTAGGTATTTATTATATTCAGTAATTTAGTAATATAATTTATTTATATTTTATTTTTACTTTAGCACATAGGCCTACCCGTTTTGAGTTTTAAAATTTATCCTGTCCATCCTGGGTTTGCTGGAAGAAATCTCTTTTTAGAGATAAGCTTGCCTTTGTTCATGCCTTTTCTGTATTGTTTGTGTTTTTTTTCTGATATGTGCAATAAATATATACGAAATATATATACGACTACTAAGACGACTACTAAGATAAGATAGGTTAAGCGTTTATTCAGACTAGCTGACCCGATAGACGTCGTTTTACCACAAAAGAGATAATAGTACTACGTACAGAACGGCCACTCCCTTCCCCGCGCGGATTCAGATACCGCACCTCACCCCGGAGTCGGGGAGCCTCTTCGGGAGACACTTTGTTTAGGCGTTGAACGCACACATTCACAAACGAACGAGTTTACGCACACATTTGCACGTGTACAAATGTCATTAGGCTATGTAGTAGTAAAAGGTGATTATTTTACGAGCGTTCTATGGAGTGCCCGAGGTTTTACGTTAAATTTTACCAAAATGAACTGATGTGTTTATATTTTGTATAGCTCATCCAAATTGATTCAGCCGTTCTCTAGATTACTTAGCGCTTACCAACCTTTTAGCTTATCTATTCATTTTTGTAACATAAAAGAAGATAACTGAGTTGATTAGACTTGAGTAGGGAATGAGATGGTACAATGCACATCAGACTTATGAACAAAGAAAGGGGCACTTCAATATAAAAAACCGATTTACAACAAGCGAATACTAATCTTATTTTATTCACACTCTGTTATATTTATGACTATTTGAAAACTGAGTACCTGAGCACAGAATAAGTAATAGTACTAGACCTGAGTACTGAAGAAGTAGGCACGTCGGAGCCCGAACTAGTGTTACCTTGTTTCTCAGACCCCACGTCTTCCGGCCACTAAAAGTGATGCTTGAGGAAACTATGAAATATATTGTGTGCTTATGTGCGCAAAAGAAGAATAGGTATTACAGACATTATTTAAAAAGTGTAGGTAAATAATTCAAAAACAAGTAGAGAGTAATAGAAGCATTAGAGGTATCGGAAGGGGGGAGAGGAAGTGGAAGAATGGCATGTGTTGGAAAGATCAAGAAAGAATCTTCTTGCTCTAACTCGTCCCTCTCGAAATGACAGTCCAGCCCCCTGATTCGCTAACTCAGTGATGATCACTCAATGATGACCCTCCCATCGGCTAATTTAACCGAATTATTTTGATATCCTTTGGTTACACGATGATCATCATTGAGTGATCATCACTGAGTTAGCGAATAAGGGGGCTGAGTGTCGAGCGAGAAATGTGACTTGTGAGAAGTTGTCAGTTGTGTATCCGGACTATTCTGGACCGTAGTACGTTGAAATATAATTTACAGTGCCACCATCCTAACTCGAGAATGGAGTGAGGCGCCACCATCTACGCCAACTGAACAGCATACACTAGGCGTATGTACAACAACTGACAGCCGAAGTGACGTGACATAGAGGCGTCAGTAGTTCCGCTTTGGCCGTTCTCTAGATAACTTACACCATTCACAAAATAAAAGGCCCGTTTTGACAGTTCACGCCCATGAAGTTTTAATCCCTAACGCGTAGGTAATGGAAGCGGTTTTTAGGTGCAACTTGTACGCTTTGCCTGTACGCACTAGTTGGCTTTTATTACCTAACGCATTAGGTTAGGTTAGGTTAGGTTAGGTTAAAACTTCATGGGCGTGAACTGTCAAAATGGGCCTTTTATTTTGTGAAGAGTTTAGGGGCTACATTTATACAGTCTTCTAACGATATTTCGGCTGTTGGCTGATGTTTACTTCTACACAAATTAGGCTGGATTTTACGAACGAAAGAGTAACTTTTACTCGAGAGTATCTTCTACTTTTTCATAGACACCAGTGACACCTAGATCAGATCACCTCATTTTGAACTGTCATTTGTCATACAAGTTATCCCAGGGATAGTTCTCGTATAACTTTTTGTTGGTGAAATCCAGCCTAATAATAATAATATATTGTTTATTGCCAGACTACAATGTCCAATAAATATGAAATAAAATGACAAAAATAAAATAGATTAGATAAATTGCATTGATTAAAATAATTAATTGATTAATATAATAATAGGACAAACAAATGCAACGAACCTGTCATCAACATATTTTTTTAATTCCTAATTGGTCATCAAGCGTTAGTGGTCACCTGTCACCGCGGCGTCGGAAAGCTGTAGATTTAAATAACAGGCTGAAATGCCCTTTTCTTTTACAGGATGTGAAAAAGTGACAGACAATAGGCTTGTGGCCTCTCAGAACAATAACTATGTGGCCTATCAAGTCAAAATAAATACTTTTTATGAACTGTCAAAACGGAACTGTTGTTCCTGAGTTCTATTAAATAACAACAGAATCACGTCATGGAAAAGTGCCATCAAATGCTGTCTTTTTTTGCACAAAATTGACTTAATAAAATATATCTGCTGGAAATATACGATTCTGAGAATGTCAAGCCATTTTGTACATAATGCTTCAACTTAATACTTGTTCCTAGATTTATTGGATTACCTTGGCCACAAGCCTATTACTTACAAAATGTAGTATATAAATAATACGATTGGTTCTGCCTTTCCACTTCAGTTGACCCCAAAGTTCCTAAATTATAGAAATCAAAGAGTACTCAGGGTTTGTCCCGCTCATAATCCACTTCTATCAAGTGCTCTCGACCTGTTAGTAAGTTATAATCTTAGTGCGACTATTTCGAACGCAAGTTAACACTACTCTCTGAATATAGTATCTTTCTTCTTCTTCTTCTCTTTTAAGGATAATTTTGCCGCTGCCAAGTGTGTTTGAAATTGTTTGAAAGAAGTTGACTATTATTTTGTCGGACGTCAGCACTACTGTCGGGCTGTAGGTTCCAAGTATTTCCTTTGGTCGTGAGCAACTGTCTCCCCCGAATAACTTTGACAACAAAAAAATACTTATAAATGTGTACAGAGTTGTCTTACTGGAATAATATTGAACTTTTTTTTTTCATGTTGCCCATCCTAAAAGGAATTCAGTTATAGCAGTGTGGGAGGTAAGGCTATAATGATAAGGCATACTTACAGGCATACTCTGAGACAACTCGCAACTATACTCGCGTTCCATATTATTATCTTTGGTTCCATCTTTCAGGCCTAAGTGTGTGTTATGTCAACAGAAGAACAGTAGGCCTAGACAAAGTTAATAACGCAACGAAAACGAAACGAAACTAAAACTCAAAATGTATGCGATTTTACATTTGGTGACGCTAGCGAAGCGTGACCAAATGTCAAATCGCATACATATTCTTAGCGTTTCGTGCGAACGATAATAGCGTTTTGCGTCTTGTCTAGGGGGGCAGGCCCTTCCGCAATCAGAATCCTGAGATACCCGCACCTAATTTAGAATCAACCTAACCCGTTCTGTTGACTTTAACCGACCCTTGTCAGACCACTACACGTTAAATTAAATTAATGGCACCAACGAAATAGGACCTTGTGTGCGTAGAGTAATATAGGGAGGGTAATTGTCATTTAGAGCGCAAAATTGTAACTATGGAGTCATGGTTGTGGAGGTCTTTAACCTCCGCCTGCCCCTCTTCCAGTAAAAATGCGTGAGCATTATGTATGTGTAATTGTAACTATTAGTGGTAGGTTGATACCTACTTTATAAATAACTTTAGCATTAAAAACCCCCGCTTTAAACCAGTCTTCCAGGTTCATCACACATTATCATCAGGTGAATCTAGAAGGTCTCATCACAACCAATCTAATGAGCTTAAACTCGATGGATTTACAAGTAAGCATCCCAGGGTTCCAGCTCCCACCTTCGAGCTTCGCACTCCATCATCAGATCAGCTCGATGGTACCATATTCCCAAAGGGCTTGTCGCAAAAAACCTAATGAGCCCAAATTCGACGGGTTTACAAGTAAGCATCATAGGATTCCCGCTCCCACCTTCGAACTCCATCATCGGACCAGCTCGATGGTACCAAAGAAATCTACTTTCGAATAAAAAAACAACATTCAAATTGGTTCACCCGTTTACGCTCCACGTGCTGAGAGACAGACAGACAGGCAGACAGACACACAGAGTGACTCACACGTTAAACTTATAACACCCCTTGTCTCCTTCGTCGGGCGGGGGTTAAAAACATTAGGTATTTACCTACTCACAAACCTCGGAATGAAATTGTAAATGAATAGCAACAAAATATTATGAATACCGCAAAACGGTTATTGTGTTAAGATTAATTTAATTTATGCAGACAATCTTCAGATTCACGTCGGTGCTCAATTTCTTAATTACTACATCAAAAAGTGTAACTACACAGGCGAATAAACCCCTCCACCAACCCGCACTGAGCCAGCGTGGTGGAGTATGGCTCAATCTTACTCGTATCCGGCCTGTGCCCCTCGGTGGGGACAATAATGGCCTACATTTACCTACTTATTTACTTACACAGGTGAAATCACAGGCTTAATCTAGTTAATATTCAAATCGAAATGTTGCGTTACAGGGTGCTAACCCATCGCCAGATGAGTATGGATGGAGTAACGAAGGCTGTAAATTATTTGCTGCATCCCAATAATGTAATGTAGCAAATAATTTCCAGCCTGCTTTGCCATTCATTAAATCCTTCATTGGCAGCAGCGGATGCATCATTTAACTTCACGGAATTCCCAACTAACCACTATGATGTAGCTTAAGAGAGACCAGTGAATACTCGTACATCATCGTTACACTTGCTTTGCTACTCTGCAAGGTAACTGTAATCTATTCAACAATGTAGCACTTCAGTCGACAAATACTTCCTACATCGAGAATATTCTGTAAAACGAAACTTAGAGATGTTGTGTGGGTTCATTCAGTAGTGCTAGACACAATTTTCCGAACAAACAAACCTTGTGGAAACTTGAGGGGAGGCGAAAAAGCGCAATATTTTGGGACTTTTTCAAGTTTTTCACTTTTAATTCGGAAACAGTTTATAGTTGTAAAAAACAGTACATCAGTAAAAATTATAGATTCTCGCGTCGAAAACAAAAAAAAAACTTAAATTGGTACAGTAGTTTATTGGGATCAAAAACACTCCCAAAACACAATCCATAGAATTAGTATGGCATATCCGCATAGAAACTTTTTTGACGGGATACAACATCCCTACTGCATGTTCCAGAACATCTACCAGGTCTAGGAGGTTTTGGTCCATACCCGTTGAATATCTGTGAATACCAAAATTTGCTACTTAGGACTATAAATACGAGCTATATCCTCCCAAGGCTTCGAAAACCTACCAAAACCAACTTGTAAGATTTTTCGAAGTAGTGAGCCAAATATTATATCGGATATAATGTATCAAAAAAAGTCGAGTCGTTTGGGTTGTAGCATTTTTTTACAATTTATAACCCCATATCCCCGCCATTTTGAAGAAAAAAATATTGAATTGACAAAAAAAAAAATATTTTAATTACCTTATCAAAAAATATCACGAGAATCTGTTGAGAAAATGCGACCTGTAGAAGAGAACAGACAAACAGACATACGAAAGCATTTTTGCCCAATGCTGAAACGGAGACGCTTCGCTCGCTCGGTCAATAAAATAAAAATGTAAAACACCTTGCACACGAAAATTTTACCTTTAGTCTAACATATGGCTGACTTGTTTCTTGATAAGATTTCGAAACGCCGAACCGATTATTATGAATGACATGGTTTAGAACCATCAGGCTAAGTATAACTACCATTTAATTTTACAATAGACCGCATTCGAATCTGTAGATACATCCGTTTGACCGCTAGAGTGCTACAGACAGAATGATACACACACACTCAGGCAGAAGCCTGTCAAGCATCCCTATTAAAATTACCAATAAAATCTCTGATACTATAGCCACCATGTCGAATTCATCAATGCATGTGCTTGCCGTATTGCCGTCCTTTGGGAACCTTTATTTGCATGAAACATTCGCTCCTATATGTTTGTGCCAGGGGGGCAATTCTCGCCCTAGTGAGATCATGTCCATGGTCGAAATACCGAAATCTACATCAAAAACAAGAAAAAGCTATTCTCACGACTAGCCTTACGACCAACCGAGATATCTCAACCCGTTTTCGATCGAAATCAATATGAATCGAGATCGTTTTCGACGGATTTAGGCGTTATCAAAACCTATATCTCGGCTAGGGAGATGATCTCGATAGCGCGAGAATCGGGAGCCTGTTTGAACCCGACACCACGGCGAAACTGGGTTATGATTTTGACCGGTATGTTGTGTAGATATGTAATAGAAGTGATCTTCCCCCAGAACATGTAAGCTACCTACTTATCAGAGTTCGACAAATGAGGTATCGTAGCAAGATTCTTGATCGAGTGTTGATTTGTAACGTAGGTAACAATAAAATTTAATATTACACCCTCTAAGGGGGCATAATTAAAAACTTAAACTCCTCCGTTTCGCTTATGAACTAAAACCCGAATATGTACTTACTAATAAAATATGGTGCTAAAAATAGTATAAAACCGAACCATCGGACGGTCAATACATTTCTAAACGATCCAACTGAATGCAAGCAAAAGCGAGCAAGAGTATTTTATAATAAAATCGGTTAAGTGCGGGTCGGTATCGCACACGAAGGGTACCGTACCATCGTAAAACAAATCAAAAGCACTCAAAACAATAAAAAAATAAACAAAAAGAAAATTTAAAAAGTTTATGCCTTCACGAGATTTGAACCGACGACCTCCGGATTGAGAGTCTGCATCATACCGGCTGAGCTACCACAACCATGTGGGTTGACGCGAAATATGCTATCATATTTAAATGTGTAGTATATGTGTCTATGACATGGTTGCTATGACAATAAATAAACAGTTTCAGTCAAGATCTCCATTTTGAAATGCGTAAGTGTATCTAAACACGTCTCTTGTATCGGGGCCCCCTTTAATTTGCAATATCTCTCGTATTTCAGTATTTGTGGTTGGTGCGGCAACAGATATACACATTCTGTGAAAATTTCAGCTTTCTAGCTATTACGGTTCGTGCAGACGGACCCGGTGACAGACAGGACGGACGGACGGACGGACGGACAGACGGACAGCGAAGTCTCAGTAATAGGGTCCCGTTTGGCACCCTTCGGGTACGGTACCCTAAAAATGCTTCGTATGCTTCTTAGTCTTAACAAAAAGAGTTTCATGAGTTTAAGGCGGCTTTCATCATTTGCGCGCTCTACTCGCTTCTGTGGGTATTAAAAGTGCAAGCCTATTCCATTACGCACTTCCGAGAAGCTGATCAAAGGTTTCGATTAGCTAATAGAGCAATTAACTAATTTCCGCTAATCACTTGTCGCTATCAGCCAATATCGATTAGTTTATGGTAACCTTTGATCAGCGCTGCACAGCGTCTCGGAAACCGAATGTAGGCTCGTTTTCGTGTTTAAGTTGCATTCTGATCCATTTTGACATTATAGAAAGTTGTACATGGTTACGAAATATGTACCTACATTTGTTTGCAAGTTAACGAAATATTACATAAAAAAGCGTAAATGGCTATCAAAATCTCCAGAGAAAAAAATAATATAAAAATAAAAAAAGTAAAATATTAATACCTACTTAGATATAATTATTCTGATTGTACTCAAAAGGTTGAAATTATTGCGACTGCTTCAGGCGTCTGTCTGGTTAATTTACATGCGTAATTGTAATGTTCTGTGTAAGCAGATATTGTTTATGATACCGTATTGTTTCAATGTTGAGGATAATATGCTGACTACTCGTGTGATATATTGGTAATTTTCGATAAAATCTATTCGTTTCGTAGGATTTGGTTCACTTCTCCTTTGGTCCACTCACTTTGTAGGGTTCTTACACTTACATTACAGGCCCCATAGAGTTAGTAGGTAAGTAAAGATAGAAGTTTGTCTTTGTTTGGCTGACTGTGACTTGCAGGGAGCGCCCTCCGCGCAACCTGCTAAGACACGCCCATCAAACACTGATTTCGCCACGTGATATCACCCTAAATAAAGAGAGTGTTCGGCCTTGACTTTTGCAGCTACACCAGCTACTCTTTGAGTAATTGTCAATAGAAAAAGTGTCAAAAAGCGAATTTATAATTAAGAACCTTGTCATAGGGAACTTTCCAATTGGTAGCCAAGAAGTGATCCTATTAGCCCGGTCTGTCTGGATTTCGTTGTATGGAGAAATTCGAATAATTTCCCGGCGTTTGAAATTTGGTATGTGATGAAGTTAGGTATTTAGGTGTTTGAGCCTTCGCTTGACCCACTGGTGAGATTACCCCTTTGATTTTCACATATTTGCAGTGTATACCTACCTTTAGTATCGATGTATCGTCGTTCCTGAACTAGTATGAAGTTAGTCACAGATGCGTCATCGCTGCCGGTCGACCATTTTGAAACCAGTACGTCTTTGACTTTCACAGTGAGCAGTGTGTTAGAGTAATTCTATTTTCAAATTATTAAAATTTCCCGGAATTTGTAAAAATTCTAAGGTAAGAATGATATTTCGTCTATCTAAGTGAAACAGTATGTTATATTTTATCGCGACTGCCGCTCTCTAAAGACGGCAGACTCGCTTAGAGTCGAATTTATTCAGGATGGGCCTGATATTTTGACTAACGGAACATAGCAACTCGTTTACACAGTTGAACGGCTCTGTTAGCCGGACGCTTGTTCCCATGTCGCGCCTCAGCCGACAAACGATATTTCTTTGACGGCTATTGCAGCCGACTAGTCAGGCTACGCGTGTCGGCTGTCGCAGCCTACGCGTCGGCTGTCACACTCAACGACGTCGGCTGATTCAGCCGACGCGCCGGGCCAAGCGACGGCTGCCGTAGCCGACATGTCAGATGGCGACGGCTATCGCAGCCGACAAACACTGAAACTAACGATTGTTTCGGCATATTCCAGACTATGGAGAATACGACAACGCTGGGCCAACTGGCAGACTGGGACCCTCCTGAGGACGAAGGCCAAGCGTACTTGCGAATTTTAAGCATCATCGATGAATTCTATCCGTCGGACTGGAGGAACTGGGTTGTGAACAATCTCACCTACGAGCAGCTTTTTGGCGGAAAGATCTCAGCCGATGATGAGAACAGGATCCGCTTCGCGATCCCGACAGTCCACTTGGCGTGTGCGTTCAGCCTCGGAACTCCCTCCTCACTAAGTGAGCGGCGCTTCAAAGCGATAAAAAGGAAACTCCTCAAATGGCCCATAGCTCGGGCTCTCATTTACGGGCCGTTGGCCACCTTGAAGAAAATGCACCCTGAGGGGGTGTTCAATGGATTCACTAGTTTCCTTCCCAGACTCAAACCAAAGCTGGTATCTCGTGAGGAGGCATCGGCTACCTTGAAGGCAAATACACCGAACGGACACCCCGAATACTCATCTCCTACGAGTACTCTGAGCCGAGAGCGCGCTCATAGCCCCGCCAGAGAACTAGAGACTGATAGCCTAAAGAGTTACATGCGCCAACAAAACCAAATTTTAAGTAGGCTCATCGAAATCTCAGAAGTTAACTCTCAACATATAAAGGAGTTAAAAGCGCCAAACGCAGAGGAGTTAAATGATCATGCGCCTATGGAAAGTGAAGCTGACGAGTGGGTTGCGCCTTCGGTTTTAGGTGGTGAGATGGATTATTTGGCGAACGAGGCGGAGCCGGCACCTTCACCTCAGCCTGGCGAGACGGATCTAGAAATCGACCATTTTAATAGCTTCGATCCAGAAACGGTAGAAACGGAAGCGAAGGTGGGACCAGCTAACCCTTTATTAGCGAAGCAGGGAACTCAATGCCAAAGGCTGGGTAGTGATGGTTGGCAAAATATCAGGTACGCAGATGTCCAGAAGCAATTTCAAGCTACTCCTGTGTTCACCAGCCTCAGGACGAATAGCGCGCTCGCCATGGTGACACCACCCTGGCAGTCCATCATACTACTGGAGAAGATGGATCTTTGTCTAGGGGCCATCACAAATGGGCTACTCCAACAAAGACATCACTTCACTGATATCTTCAACCAAGCCTCACCCGAGGTGAAGAGATACATTAACAAGAACTTCTTAACCAAAGATTCGGCTTTTAGAAAGACATCGGACGCCCTTCTTCAATACACTTGTGGAAAACGAGCCGAAGTTCTACAACAAAGAAGGGGCGTATACAAGCCAAGCAACAAAACGCTGAACGAGTTACTCCAAGCCATTCCCCCCTCGTCCACGCAGCTATTTTCGGAGCCACAGTTATCGGACCTCATCAAAGAACAAGGAGGACTGATGAAGTTCTTTCCAGGGCGATTTCGCACAGCTTACAAACATAAAAATATCACCCGAAAAGAAAACATCCCAGTCCAGGAAACGAAGGAGAGACGAGTTGGAGGGGGAACTTACAGAAGACCCAATTTTAAGCCACACTTCCAACCCGACCGCTCCTCGATGCGTCCGCCCGCGACTGGTGGAAGGCGCCAATATCAACCGCCTCCAGGGAAACAGAGGAGACCTAGATTCGACGGAAATAAATAAGTTCCAAGCTGGTCAGGTGAAAAGCTTTTATAACATATGGAAGAGCCTTGGTGCTCCAAATTCTATCCTATCTATTATATCTGGTTATAGAATCCCCTTTTATGCCTCTCCTCCATTAAGACCGTTTAATACAGAATTCCCAAATCGTTTCCTCATAAAATCATCACAAGGTATGGAGGCCGAGTTGAACAAAATGATTGCTTATGGGGCAGTAGAGAAGTGTTCCTTTAAAACTGGCTTCCTATCTCCTATGTTTTTAAGACCAAAGTCTGATGGATCTAGTAGACCTATTTTCAATCTTAAAGAGCTTAATAATTACCTTTGGCCGCCCAAATTTCGATTAATAAATCACTGTAAAATTCCAGAATGTATAAGTAAATTTGATTTTATGGTAAAGATTGATCTTTCTCAAGCGTATTTCCACATCCCCGTAGTAGAAGGGCATCGCAGATTTTTGGCTTTTAATTATGGTGGTACCTTGTACCAAATGACTTGCTTACCATTTGGTTTAGCGACGGCTCCATATGCGTTTGCAAAAATAACTAACTGGGTGGCTAATCTTTTCAGAGAAATGGGAATAAGAGTCGTCGTGTACTTGGACGATTTTCTGATTATACATCAAAATCCAATGATTCTCCATCGTCAAGCCAAATTAGTTCAAAACCATCTGGAAAGTATGGGTTGGTGCATAAACTTCAAGAAATCCGTTCTCACACCGACTCAGGAGGTAGAATATTTAGGAATAGTTTGGAATACAAAATTAAACACCAAATACTTAAGCAACTCAAAAATTTTAAAAATCAAGACTATAATCAGACAATTCCTAAAAACAAGTGTGTGGACATGGTGGGAGGCGAAAGTCTTATTAGGCAATCTGAACTTTGCAACGTTTGTGGTTCCACTCGGAAGGTTACACAGTCGGCACATTCAAATAGAGGCAAACAGACTCCCATGTCAATTCCCTCATCAAACTCACGATCTTCCAACAATCGTGAAAGAGGAGTTGATATGGTGGTTGAACAACGCTCACCATCCATCCCCAGTTCACTTAGAGCCAGCAAATATTTTTGTGACGACAGATGCCGCAGGCTTGGGATGGGGGGCGACAGTCAACGGAGCGAACCTGACGGGCACATGGGAAAAACATCAATTGAAGTGGCACAGCAATCAAAAAGAGCTTTGGTCTGTCCTGGAAGTTATCAACAGGTTAGGCAACCAGATGAGAGACCAAACAGTCATGGTACAATCAGACAACAAATCAGTAGTTGCTTACATCATGAAAGAGGGGGGAACCAAATCTTTGCGTTTACTGCGCACAACTCAGGAAATCCTGGAGAGAGCCCGAGAATTAAGGATACATTTAATAGCACGTTACTTACCGGGAAGGTACAATTCAATAGCAGACAGCTTATCCAGAGCGAACGGACTGCCGGAATGGACATTGAACAGGCACTACCTGATGCAACTGTTTCAACAACTGGGCACACCAGAAATAGATCTCTTTGCAAGTGCGCGATCAGCTGTTGTGGCCAATTATGTCAGCGAAGATGCTCGAGATCAGAACAGTGTCTTTGTGGATGCCTTCAGTCGAACCTGGCATTACACACTCGGATGGCTGTTCCCTCCACCAGGTCTCATCCCTCGGGTGCTGCAACAGCTGGCGCAGAGCTCTGGAACTTACCTCCTCGTAGCACCGAAGTGGGATCGCACATTTTGGAAAGCAGAATTGAAACAGAGGTCTCTGCAAACTCCATTGACGATTCCCAACCTACAGCAGAACCTAACAGATCTAAGGACCGGAAGACCACCAGCGGAGATACGCCACCTATGTTTGCAGGTATGGAAGGTTCGGGCTGGGCCAGTTGGGTTCACTCATGGCCAAACCATAGCAGGAAATTACTGGAGTCCTCATGGCGCAGATCTACATTGAAAACATACCAACCGGCTTGGAGACGTTGGGTGAGATGGGCTAAGAACAACCATTGTCAAGTTAACAATCCATCACCTGAAGAAGTTGCCAAATTTATCTGCTTTCTTCATAATGAGGTACTTTTAGCGCCAAAAACTATTGCAGTCCATAAATCAGTTGTCTTAACCTTCGCAAATCCATCTCAGCGCGAAATTATGAGTAATCACCCAATCATAAAGCAGAGCCTAAAAGCAGTATTTCTCAGTAGGCCACCGGTTCAGAAATCATATATTTGGGAAGTTAGTCAGCTAATTAACTATCTGAAGTCTTATGCCCTAGATGTAAAAAGCCTCTTTCAAGTTTCTCGCCATACGGCTGCACTTCTACTCCTTGCTTCGGGCCGCAGAGTCCATGACTTAACATTATTAGATATAAGCCCTGAATGTATGATTATTTCAGATGATGCCATAATATTTTGGCCTAAATTTGGTTCAAAGACTGATTCGATTAGATATAGGCAGTCAGGTTGGAAACTGAACTATAGTGATATTAAAAGACTTGATCTCGTTAAGTGGATAAATACGTTGTTAATTGTCTCAAATAGCCGTAGATCTCATAGGTTAAGTAACTTATTCATTACAACAAGAGGTAAGGTGCAAAGCGCCTCGCCTTCGGTTATAAGAGGTTGGATCCGTACTTTATTTAAGGATGCTGACATTAAAGCATCACCTGGAAGTTGCAGAGCTGCAACAAGTACTGATTTTTGGTTACGTAAAGATGTTGATTTAGATGATGTGATTAAAAGAGGTAACTGGCAGAGTCAAGATACATTCTTGCGTTACTATTTTAAAGAGATTCAACGTCAGAGTCCTATTGTCAATGATTCTAATTGTTTAACGCAATCGTTTGTACCTGTTTAGTTTCCTAATAAATACTTAACTGATTTAAGAACATAAAATTGGTTTTTATTTTACTTCAGCATCACAGTACAGTAGAGCTTGCCATCGCCGCCGGCAGAATATAAACAAATCTCACCAGTGGGTCAAGCGAAGGCTCAAACACCTAAATAGAACCGTTTTCCCCCCGAAGGGCAGAAAACGAATATTTAGGTTTTAGCCGAAGCTTGACCCACCTTTTCCGTCCTTGCCGGCGGATAGTGAGAGTACTGATTTCAAAATGGTCGACCGGCAGCGATGACGCATCTGTGACTAACTTCATACTAGTTCAGGAACGACGATACATCGATACTAAAGGTAGGTATACACTGCAAATATGTGAAAATCAAAGGGGTAATCTCACCAGTGGGTCAAGCTTCGGCTAAAACCTAAATATTCGTTTTCTGCCCTTCGGGGGGAAAACGGTTCTAATAAATATTTATAGATGTAAAATAATCCAGGTATTTTTTTTACGAGAAGTTAGGTATTTTCACCTAAATAGGGAAATCCTGTATAACTCTCTGTGAATATGGCCTCGGGCTGAAATACTTTCTGTATACTTAGGTTTGTATCATTTAACATAGGTATATAAAAAAATCCAGCTTTTTTTCCATTTTGAATATACCTAAAATTACCTTTTTAATATTTTTCACTCTAGCTTCTACAGATAATGAGCTCTTTAATTTATTTACTTTTAATATGTTTTGATATACTAAAATACATAATTTCGTTTTGTAATCCAGGCGATTTTCCTTTTTAAACATCGTGAATAAGTTTTTCCTGAAATACTGAGTGTGAACTAAAGCTCTTTCAAATTTTCTTCCTTTTTTAGTTATGACTCGCTGTATTACAATAGATTTTCCAATAATCCAGTCACTTTTCCAACTTTTATTTACTTTTTGGGATATATTCGCAGATTAATGCTGAAACACACTCATAGCCAATCCGTTCCGCGTAAGCACATGCCACGCCCCGCCCCTGCCACACGCACACATGACTGAGACGGATACCTACTAGAACTGGTTTGCCAAAGCGCCCGGCCCGTCGCTGCTGTCGCCTTGCACGTCGCGCTGCCACGTATTTATACAATATGCAAAAGTCCATAAGTACTTTTATTAATGGTTTTCATTTATTAACTGGTTCGCCTACACATCTTACATAACAATAGTTCGCCATTGTTCGGTCGTTCGAGCGGTATGCTTCTGCGAGTGCGGTTAAATGATTAGATATAATTTCAATACAATATGTACAACTTAACCTAGCTTACGACTACAAATAATTAAATTAAATAAAGTATACTTTTTTTAATTTGTATTAATACACACTAAATATCGATTTAAAATAACCGGCCAAGTGCGAGTCGGACTCGCGCACGAAGGGTTCCGTGCCATTATCTATAAAAAACCGCAAAAAAATGTAAGGGAGCCCCCCCTAAATATTAATTTAATTTTAATTTAATTATTTATTTTTTAAGTAAATAATGAAATGAAATGAAATGAAAACGTTTTATTTGCCTACTTAGTTTACATTTTGGGTTCCTGGCTCCCAAACTAGGATACCCTGTGCCATGGGTAGCCAGGCATCTTTCGTATACTTGGTTGGCAATAAAATAAAATTTAACATAAGTACGTATGAACTTTTAAAAATTACTTTGTAAGTTACATGTAAGTCAATATTTTAGAAAAATAAAAAAATTGGTTGCCTGTAAAGTCGGTATACGGGCGAAAGTTTTACGTGACAACGACTTTGAGTGATAAAATAATTTTAATGTGAATATTCATTATTATGTCTGTCTCTCTCGCTCTTAGGCGGGCTAACCATGCCCGAGTGGAAGGGACGCGTGCCTCTCACTCGCTCTCATTGTGAGCGCATAACGTGAGCGGAGCGTAACGCAGTTTCTTGAAGTGTCACCCGGCAAACCAATTTATAAGACGTTGTCACGTCAATAAAATGTAGTAAGGAAGTAGGTTCATTACAATAGTAAGTAGTACTTATAACTTGTATATCGTAATCAGTTAGGTAGGTTTTACAAATTACTTATGAATAAATATTTAGTTAAGTGAGTTACGATTAGGTTTAAATAACAGAAATGTTAGGGTAAGTAGTGAAACAATTCAGCATTACGATTGATAAGTGTTCAAATGGCTAATGAACGAGCATTGAACTACAATATTTTATGTTTTCTGTATTCTTATTACAATAAAGACCAGTATTGAAGCAAACATCGTGTTCCTGCAGCTAGGGTCGTGAAGTATATTTGTTAGTACCACGTGATCGTGTCCAAGCTATGTGAATGTGTGTGCGTGAATCTGCGTGATGGATAAATTTGTACAGTATATGTGGTGATTGCAGATTAATTTATGCCGAGTTTTAGTTTAAATATGTTCTGGTAGGAAAGCATTGTATTTAGGTAAGTAAGTATTTGTTTGCGTTGTTTTATCGTTTTTTTTTTATTTATTTGGAATTTAGATAGGTATTCGTTTTTAGTGTTATAGTTGTAAATTTATATTTGTTTTGATTTTTGGTAAGTAAGTATTTGATAGTATTTTTTTATTTGGAGTTTAGATAGGTATTCGTCTTTAGTTTTACTTGTAAATTTTTGTTTGTCTTGAATTTTTATAAGTATTTGATTGTATTGTTTTAATTGTAAATTGTAAATTTTGATTTATTTAGTTTTCGTTAGAGAATATCTTCGGTTTCATCATAGTTCATTTGCAGTAGCCATTTAGTTAGGATTTTTTTACATTTATAGGAATTTAGATTGACAATCTGAAGTGTTTTGTTAATTTTAGAGTACAAGATGGGGCCTTTAAATTTGTAAAAATGACTTGCGAACTTTGTCTTAATTTTAGGTACGCGCCAGCGGTCATACCTCGTGGGCCGAATGGATACTAAGCGGGTTACTGCAGAGTTTTTGTGGAATCTTAAGATGGTTTTAAGTATGTAAATTTGTCTAATTGTGAGTACCTTACTTTCTTGATAAAGTTATTTTGTAGAGAAACGATAGGGCTTGGAGTGAAGAACTTTTAGCGCTGCTTTTAGCTATAATATACTCAATATATTGTGAACATTTTAAGCGTCTACCTGCTACCATTATCAATATCGAGCAAAAATGAGCAAAAATATCACGTTTGTTGTATGGGAGCCCCCTTAATATTAAATTTCTTTTGATTTTTAGTATTTGTTGTTATAGCGGCAACAGAAATACATCATCTGTGAAAATTTCAACTGTCTAGCTACCACGACGGTTCATGAGATACAGCCTGGTGACAGACGGACGGACGGACGGACAGACGGACAGCGAAGTCTCAGTAATAGGGTCCCGTTTGGCACGAACCCTAAAAACGGTCAAGAGAGTCCGAACAATTAATTGGTTAGGTACCTAGGTATTACCGATGTTTTGGGTTTTTTTCAGCATTCTGCTTTTACCAATCAAAGGTCATTAATTTAACATTTTTTACCCACTACCTTTGAGACCATTATTTTTCTTACCATTAGAAAACTAATTAGTCAAATAAAATTATCATCAGATGAGTTTTCGTCTGATCAATTCGTCTAAATTTATTACAAAACTATCATACAAACAAACCATGTACCTATTTTAAGCAGAACCCTGCTGCAAAGCGGGTCCCGAGCGCGGATTTAAATTAATAATTGAATACCTACCTACCATGTATTTATCCTATTTTGCTTATTCACCGGCTACCTTGAGAAATATTCTCATACGTGTAAACTTTAACTATAGTACTCTGAACTATTTATTAGGTGGACTTTGCCCACGTTAGAGTAGAGCATATGCGCTGAAAGCCTGAATTGCATATGTGAAGCCACAAATAACTACGTATCGAAAAAGTATTCGAATCTAATTTTAAGTGACTATTATGTACAACGAGTTATGGTTGAAAATGACCTCGCTCGACTTTAGTGGCGAGTCGCGTACGGGTATGGCTTGGCAGTGTCTATAGCGAGAGCGCAAAATTGTTTTGTTTAAGGCGCGCGCGGCGGCGCGTCTCTCGGCACACACCGTTGACAAGTAAAAACAGGTATTTCTGCGCCCCGCACGCAATTCCGTATCAAACTCTTTCTATAGGATACTGCAAATACGTACAAAAATCTATGCTTACTTAGTACTCGTAAATTTTACCTCTCTATCGGATAAACTCAGTTCCCAAATAAATACATGAACAAACAGATGTGGCAGAATGAGGGCTATGGAATTCCCACTGATAGGTACTACCAATGCCTACACTAATCTCAACTCACTAACTATTTGTAAATAAAACAATTCCATATGTTAGAGAGAAGTTGCGAGTCATTCCCAACACAAGTATATTCTTATTACTTACTGGGAAGTCTTGTTTTGTGTTTTTAACAGTTTATAAGAAATAAACAACTTTTACTTTACTTTACTATGTTAGACGTAGGTATACATCACGTGCATGTGCAAACAATCATTTTAGCAAATTCTACAGATAAACTAGCTGCAGTAGGTAACTAACATGAATGATGTACTAGATAGAGATATAACAACATTATTATTTCAGTCATCCCCTCTCACTCGCACGTCTATTGTTCGCTATTATTAGTTCCTCTGGAATATTACTTCACGCAAGAACGCTGGAAGTGCTAAGCGGTGGTATGCAATTTACGACAGTGTGCCCATGCATGTAAGGACGCTATCGCCATGCATAAAACCACATCTCTTTAACGAGAATCACACCAGTGTGCACATAAGGACGCTATTGCCGCGCGCCGCTCCACCGCCTCTAGCGTTCTTTTTAGAGCTCGTCTAAGCTAAAATGACGCGCCCCACTCCTTGGTTTTGTATGACAAGTAAATACAAAACCAAGGAGTGGGGCGCGTCATTTCAGCTTAGATGAGCTCTACGTGAAATCATATTTATAACTATAACTTAAGTTGAAATTCAATGAAATGTCGCATTTCTCGCGTACACCTACAAAAAATGATGTCCATCGATCGGGAATTTAATAACAAAAAAGAAATAAATTTTGATTAAATGTCGCAAACAGTAGGCTTTCTAAAATAATTCAGTGTAAATAAATTAATGAATTATTTATAGAACGTGTAAATGAATCAACGCTAAATAAGTAACTACTTTGTTAGGGACATCATTCTGAGAAATCTTAATTATGAAACCGATTTGATCATAGCAACTTTGTTTTTCACTTCTCCGTACAAATCAGTATTAACTATTATCCGTATTCAAACTGAATTATCTCAGAAAGCCCTCTTTGAATTGAGTTTTCAATCAATGGGAATATGTTTTATTTTAGTGTACACGAAAAAGCAAAATGTTTGCTTTCAGAGTATCAGTCCCGCAGAATAACAATGACCCCGACAGTTCCATACATTTGATGGATTTTGATAAAACGTAGCTCTTATTTCTATAGACATACTGTTCATGACACTGTCAGATCTTTGACGTTTTACGCATTATCAATCCGCGGGGCTTATGACAACATATTTTACCCCCTATTGTAACCCCTAATGCCTAGGTAATAAAAGCCAACTATTGCATACAGGCAAAGCGTACAACGGCCCCGATGCGCTGTGCCACCCTCTCCCCGCGTCCCCTTGTCTCCCCGCGCCGCCACAACGCCGCCGCCACCGCCGCTGCCTCACCCGCGTTGCGTCATCACATCACGATGCCTAGGTTAACTAAATACCTAAATATGTTGGTTACGTGGGGCGGGCGGGCCAAACTAACAATATTCATAATTCATAATTCGTAATATAACAATAGATGTGCGAGCGAGAGGGTAAATTTATTGTTTAAGTTAGGGCATGATCAATCACGATTTGGCGATTATTGCTAAGTTTATTATAAAGAAATTAATTACACGCTGCCATTTTCTTGCTTGTTGCATACAACTAGAGTGGAGTAATGAATCATTGGCTGAAAGTGGGCACAGTTGTGCCTCTGCCATCCCGTATGGGAAATGGCGTGACGCTATGTTAAGTTTTGCATACAATTAAATTGACGCAACAAATGACTTGCATGGTCTAAACAAAACGTAAAATTATATAGGTATATTAAACAAAGCGTCACACTTTTTCCCATACGGAGTGGCACAGGCACAACTGTATCCACTTTCAGCCAGTGATTCAATACTCCATTTTTCCTAACAGGGGGCTAGCCTATCACCGCAGCTATGAAGCAATGAAGGTTTCCTCACGATGTTTTCCATCACCATTAGAAAGTCCGTATAACTTACTTAAGATAAATGACTTATCTCATTATGGTCAGCACCGGGATTCGAACCTGCATCTTCTGCGTGAGGGGCAAGCATGAAACTTTCACACTACACCACGGAGTTCTTAGTTATTCTGTAATAATGATATTGATAATACTGTAAACAGCATAATTGGTTTATAACTATAAACAGTTGCATACAAGTTTTTGACGGAACCTGGGTAAAATTATGCAAAGCAGCACGCCTTTTTCTATACATACGTATATTATGTTATTGTATTATAAGTATGTATGGAAAAAGGCGTATTACTTTATTGCGCTTAATTTATTGCATTCATCTAAGGCTGCACTGACTGTGTTCATTCTAAAATAATATATTATGTTAATATAATATGTTTCTACAATTCTAGGCTATAAGCTCTTGGTAATAAGCAGTATAATGGCATGTTATACAAAATTACATCCGCTTTTCAGGTACACTCCGTTCACAGTTATTTTACCTCCACATATATCTGTACCTCTCTTTCTAGCTGTCAGGATTCCGTACAGCTAGAAAGAGAGGCAAAGGTGTACCTGAAGGTAAAATAACTGTCTACGGAGTGTAGAACCCGTTGAGCAAGAGTATTAGGAATACGGCCCTGTGTGTGTGTGTGTGGGTGTGCTTCGACGTGTGACGTGCAGTACCCGGCGTTTGATTTGGCACGTCTCGGGGACGAGACCCGTGTAGGAAGCAGGAAAACTTACGCGTCGAGAAAGTTTTCGAATTTAAATGTCAGTGACTCTTATGTACAATGCCATTAGGTTCATTTCATGTAAGCTCGAACACTTTTTCGCGCTGTCAAATATTCCTGCTAGAGCTACCGAAGTGCGACGAGTATTGATACTCGGCGTTTGAATTGGCGAGGGAGAGAGAGAGAGAGAGAGAGTGAGATGAGACCCGATGTCCCAAATCAAACGCCCCGTACTGTACTTCAGTGTGCTGTTTGTGTGAATGGACTTTAGCACTCGTTCAGACTAGCGGCGGCGGGAGCCGCGTGGTTTGAAAATTGTGCGGGCACCGTGCGGTTCTATTTCCTTAGGAATGTATCGTTCAGTCAGACACAACTGCGTGGCTCCCGCCAGACAACTGCCAAAAAACAATGGGTGAACTAACCGCGCGGTTGTGTTTGAACGATTACATACATTCCTAAGAAAATAGACTCGCGTGGTGCCAGCACGATTCTCAAACCGCGTGGCTCTCGTCGTAGTCTGAACGGGGCCTTATAGCTGGCCTTGATTGGATTGGAAATTCTTTGGTATAAAGCCGATTTTCACCTGGATTATTGGAAAATCTATTGTAATACAGCGAGTCATAACTAAAAAAGGAAGAAAATTTGAAAGAGCTTTAGTTCACACTCAGTATTTCAGGAAAAACTTATTCACGATGTTTAAAAAGGAAAATCGCCTGGATTACAAAACGAAATTATGTATTTTAGTATATCAAAACATATTAAAAGTAAATAAATTAAAGAGCTCATTATCTGTAGAAGCTAGAGTGAAAAATATTAAAAAGGTAATTTTAGGTATATTCAAAATGGAAAAAAAGCTGGATTTTTTTATATACCTATGTTAAATGATACAAACCTAAGTATACAGAAAGTATTTCAGCCCGAGGCCATATTCACAGAGAGTTATACAGGATTTCCCTATTTAGGTGAAAATACCTAACTTCTCGTAAAAAAAATACCTGGATTATTTTACATCTATGCATGGTATTACCTAACTTCATCACATGCCAAATTTCAAACGCCGGGAAATTAGTCGGTAGTCAAATGCCTCCTCGATTGGGCTATATGCACTCTTCACGGTGTTATTATTCTTTTAACTAACCAAAATCTCAGGATTCCAAATAATTACGTGGCAGCCCAAAGCATCACTTAACTGAGCATCCCGTGCGTAATCCCAGTAATATGTCGGAAACGTACCAAAAGTGTACCGGATCAACCGGAATAATCCCGTGGGACGAGTGCTCATTTGTCCAAGTCGGAAGATGCGTGCGCGTGATCGCACGGATTTTTACCGTGTCGGATCCGGCAGGAGCTCAGTGTTCATCGTGATCACTACAACATAGCAACATTCTGTGTTTACTGGCTACCACACTTTCAGTATTTTTTAATCAAATTAATCCAAACCAAACAATGCAACAATCAAGCCTCCAATCTATTGCAAGGGATGAAAGCTTAACTTCCCCTAATTTTAATGTCAAAAAAAAAACTTTAAGTGCTAAACGTGTGTAAAGAATTAAAAAAAAATACATTATTATTTGACTCTGCCACCCAAAGTTGATTATCTGGCTAAACTATGTATATCTATCTGTTGCGTCTACAGCAACAAATACTTGAAACACACAAAAAATAAGGGTGTTTAGAAATAATTACATTATATTAAGTCAATTTAAATATAAATAGAGCCCTATTTATTCCAATGTTTACTTAAAAAAAAGTGGCAACCAAAATTCGTGCACTCCGATTACCTATATATCAGACTGCTATTAAACGTCGTCGTCTCAAACGCCTCAACAAGAACAATGCGGAAAATTCGAGTACAATTTGCATCTTTTATTACCCGGAAACTCAACGCTAAGACCAACTTCCAGCCATGGCCA